>CM060873.1:26379387-26609895 GCA_030737845.1 Acorus calamus
ATAAATTTTATAGAAATTTTGAAATTTAAACACACTCATGCCTTAATCAAATATTACTTTAATTTTATAAATAATTGTCTCCGACTTTTTAAATATTAAATATGATATGAATTATTTTTTTATAAATGGTTGTTTTATCCAAATTTTAAATATTATTTGAATATTAAATTTAAAATTAAATTTTAATTTAAAATTTTAAACCGAATTTTATTAAATCAATTTTAATTTTCATTATATGATTTGGTTAATTTTATAGAAATTTAATTTAATTTTTTTTTTAAAAATTAATCGACCGCGACGCAGGCCGCCGCGACCCTGGATCGCGTGGATCCTCGGCGCGGCGGTCAAGACGTGACGATCGGCGAGGCCCGGCGCGCCTAATAATACACACTCTTCTTCTCTTCCTTCACAAATTACCAATGATTCTCCTCCTCCTCCTCCTCCTCCTCCTCCCCCCTTCATTTGAGACAACACCACCAATCATTTCTCCTTATATCAAAACCATAGTCTCGAGTCTCACTACCTTGTCGAACGCAGGCCGCCGCGACCCCGCGTGGGTCCTCGGCGCGGCGGTCAGATACGCGAGCAGATCTCACTACCTTGCCATCAGAGACTGCATGGAGCTCCTCGACATGTCCGTGGAGGAGCTCGGCGCGTCCATGGCCGAGCTCCAGAGGATCCAACCCGGCGGCGCGCCGAGGAACGCCCGCCGGGAGGAGAACCTCAAAGCGTGGCTGAGCGCCGCCCTTGGCAACCAGGACACGTGCATCGAGGGCTTCGAGGCGACTGACGGTCGTATCAGGAACTCCATCACCGGGAGCCTGAGACAGGTGACCATAGCCATAAAGTACTCTAAACGTTTTGGGACGTATATATGCTGGAATAAGAGATTTTATGTTTGGTTTTGTTTTTGTTTATTCTATTCATAAATGTTAAGTTGTTTGGTTGATAAAGATTAAAATATAAATAAAGTGTAAAAAGGTTGATTTAACCATTTGATGTTTGAAAAATGATGTATGTTTGATATGTGGGCAACTGAGTATAGCTCTAGGGGTGCAACACTATAGTAATACCAAGTAGTTCACACCAATTTTTATTCTTAAAAATTATACACTTTTAATGTTTGAAAAATGATATGTCCTGTTAAAATATATATATTGTTATATGAAATAAAGTATACATACTAAGATATAATAGTTATTTTTTATTTCACATAAAAATTTAAAAAAATATATGTCATACACTATTATTGAACCTCATAACATAATGAAATATATATTACGTTACTATGGTATATGAGGTTGCAGATTGGAGTATATAACATGATGATTATAACAGTGTTCTTAATAATTTTGATAATCCTAGTACCTATTTGGATGATTTATCCCATTAATCACAATTTAAAAAGTTAATATTAACATAAATTTTGCATGTACATTGTACATCTTGAATTTATTTAATTCCTGAATGTACATTAAGTGTATTAAATGTTTCCTACGTACACAAATTTTATGACTATGCAGGTGACACGTCTGGTGTCGAACGTGTTGGCTGAATTCAAGAGGGTCGTGACCATCCGACCATCGTTACCGAGTAACAGAACAGGTGGGATCGGAGTTTCCGACGTGGATCGGTGAGGAGGAGAGGGGGCTGGTGCGCATGGAGCCGGGGATGATGCACGTGGATGCGGTGGTGGCGCAGGACGGGAGTGGGAGGTACCGGACGATAATGGCGGCGGTGGAAGAGGCGCCGGACCATGGGGAGAGGAGGTATGTAATATATGTGAAGAGGGGGGTGTATAGGGAGAATGTGGAGCTGAAGAAGAAGAAGAGCAATATTATGATGGTTGGGGAGGGGATGGGGTTGACGGTTGTGTCTAGTGGGAGGAACTTCTTGCAGGGTTGGACCACGTATAGGACTGCCACTTTTGGTGAGTGTTCTAACGTTCTTTTTATTGAATAAATATTTGTAGTTGTTATTTGTTTATTACATAAAACTCAAATTCTTTAATTCGGGTATGCATATTGGAATGGATGGTCAGGCATGGAAGGAAAAATCAGAAACAAACACACTAATTATGTGCTAACATTTGGTATGGTAGAAAAATTTACTATTAATCACTATTCAATCACTATTCCGTCCGGCTGGTTAATCAAGGGGTTATATGGATTTATGGCAGAATATAGGGGGTTATATGGATTTATGGTAGATTATAGGGGGTTATATGGATTTATGACTGTTAATGGATTTATGACACTATTGATTTTTTTTCAATTTTTTTTTTTACCGTGGTTTAAAAATTGAGCTGTTAATATTTATTTTTAAAATTTTCTTTAAGTAAACATTAATAAAAAACTAATGTGTTCTTGTTGGTTATCTCGAAATTTATATAACAGTAACATCAACCAACAAAATTTTTTTATTAAATCTTGTAATATAGGAGTTTTGTTGGGGATTTATTGAAGGAGTAGTTTTGAGTTCTTTTTTAAAATACCATTTTCTTTTATTGATGAGTGATTTTGTATGTGTTTATGATTTGAATAACTTATTTCAACATTTGATATCAATATAAATAAAAAAAATGTCATTATCAAATATATAACCCTCTGCGAGTCCATATAACCCCCTGAAAATGTTGATAAGAGGGATGATGAATTTATGAAGATTGCACATTATAGTACTATTATTGTTTAAGCACATTTCAATATTCAATCCATTGTTTGCATAGTTTTGTTGCATCAGATCTTATATTTGATATCAATATATCATTATCAAATACTGAGTGAAAATGTTGATAACATTACTGATGATATGATTGCACCCAATATTGTTGGATTTTTTAAAGTTTTATTAAATGTAAAAAAAATAATAAGACTACAATAAAAAAAAACAAAATTATAATGACATGCTAGGAAATATTTGTAGAGCTATATCTTCAATAACAACATGTACCCATATAATTAATTAACAATTTACCCCAAAAAAAGTCTTGATTGTTTCAAAATTTGATTATTCCAATCTAATCTGAATTGACTTAGTAAAAAAATCAACATAACATACCGCCCTATTATTTTTCAAAGGAGTTAATTAAAATTTTATTATTCATCCATGCATGTTAACTTAGGTCACCAGAGTGCTTCATATTTTTGGGTAATCGATTTCATTTTCTTGCAACCAAAAATCATACTTCCATATAGGGGTCCAATTCGATCAGTTTAGTTCAAGTTTTGACAAACCTATATTAAATCAAATTATAACTATATGTAAGCCGAATACACAATCGATTTACACCCCTACTTCCATGGATGGCTGTCCCATTTATGACATAATCGCATATTTTGAAAAAACAACGTCGTATGCATGTCCACTCAACATACGCTATATCTCTCTCTCCCCAGCCGTCTCCGGCAGGGGGTTCATTGCCCGGGACATGACCTTCCGCAACACGGCGGGCCCAGGGAATCGGCAAGCCGTGGCCCTCCGCGTGGACTCCGACCGGTCCGCCTTCTTCCGGTGCAGCATCGAAGGCTACCAAGGACACCCTCTACGCCCACTCCCTCCGCCAGTTCTACCGCGACTGCAACATCCACGGCACCGTCGACTTCATCTTCGGCAACGCCGCTGCCGTCCTCCAGAACTGCAAGATCTTCACCCGCAAGCCTCTCCCCTACCAAAAGGTATGTTGGGTATCGCTCTGATAACGCTTTTTTAGGTTTTAAATCCTCACACCACTCTTACCAAAAGATAACAAAGTACTTCTACTTTTATGAATATTAATTAAAGTAATCATATTAGAAATCTTTTGTACAAAATGAACTGTATTGAATAAAATGCATATAGAAATTAATTGATGAATAATAATGCTTAAATTATCTAAAACTAGTCTAATTATCTCTATATTTTTTGGTATTTACCACCATATGATTTATGAATGTGTGTATACTGTATCGAATATGACATTTGTCCGAATATTTACCGTACACGAACTTTTTCACTATGAATTACAAGAGAAATACACTTTTTTATGTGAATTTTTTTTCTATTGATTGAATGTGCATGTTTCCTTCACATATCTAAATAAGATATTGTCACTTAGAGGAGATAAGAAAACCAAAGATCTAACAAAATCTAATAAAAATACATAAACACTCACAACTAAAATTTGGAGTTATTAAAATACCATCAGAATATTTCTAAAATAGCTCATATTATATTCATATGGGTATTAACTTATTTCCAAAGTAATAAATAGTTATTTATGACTATATATATCAAATATATACTCATAAATTGAAAAAAATCAAAGTGATATGATTATCTCCATTATCTGAAATCAAATATAATATTAAATCAATTATTTCATCTTCGTTATCTTCTTTGATAATGAATTAATAATGAAATCTTCTAACTTTTAATTCGCAACTTACAACAAGATCACCATCACTGCCCAAGGCCGGAAGGACCCAAACCAGGCTACCGGCTTCTCCATCCAGAAGTGCTTTGTATACGCGACGGTGCCGACGTACCTGGGGAGGCCGTGGAAGCCCTACTCGAGGACGGTGTTCATGCAGACGTACATGAGCGGGATGGTCCAGCCCGAGGGGTGGTTAGAGTGGGCCGGGAATTTTGGACTCAACACGTTGTATTACGGAGAGTATACGAATTACGGGCCGGGGGCTGGCACGGGCGGGAGGGTGAGGTGGGCCGGGTACCATGTTATACGGGATGCGAGGATGGCGGCGATGTTCACCGTCCGGAGGTTCATAGATGGGGGGTCTTGGCTTCCCTCCACTGGTGTTATTTTTACTGCTGGTTTGACCAAATAAGTCAACTTTTTTTTGGGGGGGGGGGGGGTGTTTGACTGTTTGGGTTTGGTATAGTTATTTGGGTTGATTTAATTGAAATAGTGTGTTGTTTGATTATTATAAGTTCATGTACATGTCAATTATTGATATAGACACAAAGTTTGAGGTTCATTTAAGAAAATATTGTTAGAAAAATTATTTTATTTTATGAGTGTTAAATTAAATTAGTTGCATGGATGTTAATTTCATGGGTTCACTGTTTTGATATAACGGTTGATATATATCAAGGTGATTTTAACATCATAGCCGTTAGTGTTTGTTTTTAAACGGTTTGAAACCGTTTTCATTTGATAAGTGCTTGAGCACCTCTTGATTTTGAATCAGATTTTTCAAAGTTTTCAAAGTGTCCCGTCCATCTGTTTGATTACATGAGATATTAATCAACGGTTAATAGCCGTCTATTCCTTGGAGGGTGCTTTGGCACCTTTTGTTAATTGATTTATTTAGAGTGGTGTCTTGTTACGCATTAAACAGAGAGAGAGAAAAAAAAACACAATCTTCAGTCCGTACACAGATAACAAAAAAAACCCAGAGGTCACCCGAGAGTGAATTCCAATCAAATTTATACTCAGTCTGAGCCCAACGTCAAAATTAAAAAAAAATAGAGGAAAGGGATCTTATCATTTAAAATATTTTTTAAATGATATTTTTACAGCCATTCACTAAAATCTTATCATTTAAAATATTTTTTAAGAAATGTCAGATATCGTCGTATTTTTAGAATAGACCACCAATGAATCATTGCATCAGAATAAGACGAAATCTATTTTTCAAAAAATGCATTATCATGCTGAAATAATTGTATAATTGATTGATTTTTAAAAGAAAATTATTGTTTTAAAGGGTTCGATCTACCACTTTTGTTAGAATTTTTCAACTCTATTCATTTCTAGTTTTATTGTGGTTTTCAAAATTCAAAAACGTAGTGTCCCAACAAATATGTTATGATATTTATAGTGACAAAGTTCTGAGATACTAATAAGTGTATTTTGATCATTAGTAATTTAGTATCAATGTTGATGCAAACCCCTCACTGTAAATGCAATTTAACCAAATGAGTCAACTTTTTTTTTGGTGTATGTGTGTGTGTGGGGTGGTCCTTGTGGAAGGCTGGAAGCAACTAACCTACTAACTTCCATCGCCTTTTCTTTCTTTCTTTGTCTTTCACTTTCCAATCCGACGAGTTAACAAACCCCGATGAAAAAATATTTACTCGGTGAAAATTATCTTTACCGACGAAATAAGCTAATATTAAATTTTGTTGGTGCACCGACGAAGTTTTTCCTTAGTAAATTGTTTACATTTTCCTTGGTAAAAGCATAGTGAGATGAATATAATTACCTTCGCAAATTTTCTTGGTAATATAATAACAAAATTGGAATTACATATTCAATTTATTTTCTAAACCCTTAATTCAATTCAAATTTGTTCCCTATCTCCCAATCATCAGATTCTGGAAAAAAAAATCATATATACCACATCCATGAGTCTTGCAAAAATTCATATCCACCACATAAAAAATCATTGGATCCATTAACAACTTTTATGTACATATAAAAATAGAAACCAAGATGCATCAACAACAATAAATCCAATAAATTTTACATCCTAAGTGAGAGGGCGTGCACTACAACAAAAGAGGGTTTCAGTGATGGGCGTAAACAGTTACCAAAACCTTTATGTTTGTTACAAAAGGCATACTATGACGGTCGATCGTCCGTCACGGTTGCACCAATCACCATAGGCGCTTGTGATGGTCAAAGCATGTTCATCACCATATGTAGCATATGGTGACAGATGTAAATGTCACCGTAAATGGATAATAGGTGACAAACAAATATGTCTGTTACCATTGATTGATATTCAATGACTGACGATCTACATGTTTTAATGACGTTTAACATTTGCCCGTCACCATAGGCTGTTTATGATTACATGCACATCCGTCACCGTAAATCTATAAAAATTAATGGGTGGTTAATGTCAATCTCCTTTTGTCGACATTTAATGACAAGTCAACACTTGACTGCAAAATTATAATTATAACATTTACAATCACTACTTATAATATAATAAAATTAATCAAAATTTTCATAAGAAAATCTCAACATTTCATTACATTATTTCAATTAATATTCAATTACATTATATTAGAGTTCCATGTTGCAAAATAAAATATGATGTCCTTGAAGAAGGTTGTGTTCATTTTTGTCCAATCTATCTCCACCTACAAAATAGATATTGTAAATAAAAATATTTATTAATTAAGAAAATCAACAAAATTAACAAACAATTACTAATGTTCGAGGTCATGCAATATGTAAACTAAATTTGTATAGGATATCTGATCACCTAATACAACATTGTTTGGGGGGACTTCACATTAGAGCCTTGCTTGTAACAGCATGTGTAGCATTTAATCATATGCGTATTTTGTTGAAGGTTGACCTTGACTCATATGAAACCAGACAAATCCATTAATTCTTCAATCAAATCTGACCCCTATCTATTTCCCTCACAGATAAGCTACGGTTCAATTTTTCAAAGGAGTAGGGTTTGCCTGGCCTTGACTTAAGTTGAGATCAACATATACATCAATAAAAAAAAATGTCTTTTAAATTCTAGTAGTCTCCACACGCATCCTTGGAATGCACTTCCAGAGGTTGATGAGTCGGTTTGAAGTTTAATCTAAATTTAATCTAAACCAAATCCAATATGACCCTCAAACATGAGAAGGTCGAACTCAGCCCATTTTCGGATTACGTTTAAAATTTGTTCGGATTTGGTTAAACATCACAGCAGTCACAAAAATTACAATAGATTTTGAGTCAAAATTTTTTTTTGTATGAATCATATTTCGTCTTATAAAATTAAATACAAATTAAAATTTTAAATTTACCAATCAACTCATCATGTTTCCAATGGCCCTTCAATTCAAACCCAACACGAGTTACATTCTGCTTTTCTCATATTCTGGTATGAGTTTCGATTGGATTTCCATTCACTAAAACTTAGTCCAAGCCTGTCCAAAATTATAGTTAGATAGGGTTAAGTCGGCTTCAACTCAGCCCAACTTTTCCAAAATATATAATTACAAATTTTAATCAAAACCAAGTGGAGATCCAAAAAAAACAATTCTCTGTTTCAACCATTAAAAATACCATCCACCAAGCCTAATACAATGTAAACGCATCATGGTTATGAAAGAAAGATGTGTGTAATCCAGCCATAGCCAGCCTGCTTGGAAACAACTCATGTGGCCACCGACACAAAAATCTCTGAAGAATTAATTTCACCTCCATCTCCATTTCTCTGTTTTCTTCCAATCTAGTTGCACCTAATTCTGGTTTAATCCCACAAAGAAAATCCATCCTCATTTGGACTTTTGACTTCACTTCTATTATTCCAATCTCTCTCTCTCTTCTGTTTGCGCCTAATTTTGTTCTCAATATGTTCAAGGCCAATAAATAATGCTGATGAAGACAGATAATGCATCCAGAACTACTTAGATCAAGCATGGATACACAGCAAATTATACTTGTTTCAATACAAACAAAAAATGCATATGAACGGGACGGTGATCTTGACCGGTCAACAATTGCAAGTTGCACTTTAAAATCAATAATGAATTAAATTGTGGTAACCTTCAAAACATTTGCAGCTACTCGTCCAGGTTCAACGAGTCATTCATTCAGAGATCAATTGGAGTTCATCTGTGAAAATTTGGATGTTGATTCCCATGTATAAAAATTGAACAGTTTCATTAAGAAAAATAATAATGAGGTTAAATGTATTTATTCAACATCAAGTTAATTGCAAATGAGTTGTGATGTTATCATGAGATAATTATAAAAATAATAACTCGTAATTCATATAACCCTTGATTTTTCCTGAAATCCATATAACCCCCTGAAAACATTTATGTAAATCCAAATAGCCCGTGGATTAAATTTTCGTTGACAAATGAGAAATATTCTGCAAATATTTTGTTTGGTTAACCCTTACTGAAAACACAGTATAACAAAAACTCCCTACAATATGTTAAACATGCGAAAAATCTTCTGTAAATGACAATTTTACCCTTATAACTAGGGTTTTATAATCCATTCAGATGTTTAAAATCATCATTTACAAATGGTTTTTCACATTTTATCGCATTTTAGGAGGTTTTTGGTATATTGTGTTTTCAGCTAAAATTAATCACACAAAATATTCACAGAATATTCCTCATCTGTCAAAGGAAGTTTAATTCAAGGGGTTAGTTGGACTTACATAAGTGTTTTTAGGGGGTTATATGGAGTTCTGAAAAAATCAATGGGTTATATGAATTTCGAGCAAGTTAAGGGGGTTATTTGGATTTTTTCTTTTAAAAATAATAAGAAAATGTATTGATTTATCTAAGTATATGCTTTATTTTTTATAATAGTATGTACTTTATTAAACGAGTATATTCCTTTTTTTTTTTTTAATTCTAAACGGTTGGGAACTGGACACAGAGCTGCAAATGGGACTAGGCTTAATTTTTGTTAGGAAATATTTCCACTGTCTTTTAAGTCTTCGTAAAACATCACCTTAGCTTGGAATTCTTTAGGTAAACGACAGTTTTTATAGTTTAAAAACTGACTGGTTCAAAGAATTCATAGCCGGTTTTATATATATTTATGAGTTTTAAATTTTAAGCTGGTTCTTTTTTACTACTGGGTTTTAAGGAATAATTATCCACTGGTTCGATCCAATTTTTTAAACACTAGCTAGATAATTCTCCATAATTGTTTTCAAGTATTTACATTTTTTTTTTATGGTTACAAATATTTGCATTGACATGATATGTCCCCAGTAAAAGATAAATGATATGTTCACCCCTCGGCAATCCATTTTGCAGTTGATCTATATTGATTTTTTTTCTTTTAAATTATACACACTCTTGAAACAGTATAATGGTCTATATCTATAATTGACATGATAAGATGTCCTGTCGCTTTCTACATTTGGTGACGGCGCTACCGGACAACCGCGGATCTTTGAAAGACTTATGGATGGTGGATAAACAGATGAGATAGAAGGAGGACAAAAATGTTATTGGGAAGATCACTCAGTCGAACATCTTTACGATGGTGTGGACTATTTGACTTGTCCGTAATCACCGAATATTTCAGAACACAAACATATACATGGAGAATCTATGGGAGTCGGTGCTAACTTATATAAAAGAATTGAGGGACTGTGTATGCAGGGGTAAATAAAGTCTTGTATGTCAGGGGAAAAATCTTGATTGAGGTGTAGTCCTTGGTGTTGATTGTTGATTTTGTTTGTTTTATTTTCTTGATAGACTCATTCCCTATCTTTTCCTGTTTTGGGCATGTTTACTTTAGTTTTGAAATAAAATTAGAGCGCATGCCAATTATTTTGTCAAAAAAAATTATATACTCTTTCATTAAATGATTGATATATTGTTATACAAAATTAAGTATATACTAAAATACAATAATTTTTTTTTTTGCTCCATACACTATGACAAAACTCTATACACACTATGATAACGCAATATATAATGTATGAGACTGCAGACAAGATTACAAAACAGATTGAATGTATTAGTGCTCTTTTAAAGTTTAAACATAAATAATGACCTATGTGAAGGAGAGGAGTCCAGTGTCATGGGAGCTGGATGCAACAATAACTCACAAGAGGGTAGAAGAAGCAAGAATGTAGTTCACCCCACACTTGGCGGCGGTCTACCCATATCTAGATCAAAACAAGCAGTTATTTCTCTTACAATAATGTTGTTAGCTTTACATGATAGAAGTCGGTCTATGTAGGCGGTTGTGACTCAGGAGGCCTGCCTTTTGAAACTACCGCCTCTTATCGCAGAAATGCTTTGGTGGATTGATTTGCTCATAGTATGGTATTCTTGTTTCTCATGTAGATTTTGTTTGGGCACTGTTATGCTACATTCCTTTTCTCCTCCTCAAGCAAAGGCAATACTTTTTGCATGGAAAAGGAGGTTGCTACATTTTCATGTTGGTAATATTTTTTTTTTTTCCAGAGAAAGATACACTTAATTTTAATTTCATTGCTAAAAGAAAGGGGAACACCAAATAAACAAATAAAATTCAAGAAAAACAAGAAAGAAACAGGGGTCATGAAGCCCGAACCAGGGGACACGGGGTAGAGGAGAATTACCAATGACCCCGAATCCAAACACCCAAAAAAAACCCTACTTCTCGAGCCCTCGTGGCAGTGGCACAATGCATGCCCCAATCTTTAATCAAGCGTACAATCATCTCCCACACATTTTCAAAGTACACCTTTGTCCATTTGAGAATGAAATGATTATGTGAAATCCACAATGCACTAGTAGCCGTCGGAACAATAGACCGAAGCACTTTAACTTGAGTGAACTTATCCTTGAACAGAGCAACTTCCTCCCAACCTCCCACTAATTGTTGAGGGAAGAAAAATGGTTGTCAAGGCCATTGCAAAGCCTGTCAATGAAGCAGATACGGATCGGATATACCCATATTTGAATCCGTATCTGATATCTGACAAACATTTAAAATAAATATATGTATCCGATCCAATAATTCGAATTCGAATAATTATCTAAAATATCTGAAAAATGTAAATGAATATGGATATGATTCAAATATCCAAAAAATCATATATGTAATATCTGAAATATGTAAAAAAAATCAATAATTACACAATATAAAACATAAATTATAAGTATAAACACAAAACATTACATGGTTAAAAGAAAAAAACAAAAAAAAAAAACCATACTAATCCTAAAAATATAAATATATTTATATAATAAAGAATAATATAATAATATTTTAGATATGAATATTTTTTGGATCGGATACCATAATATCTATATCCAATCCAAAATTTTAAGATACATGAATTTTATTACAAATACGGATATAGATTTTTTCGAATAATTAATTGACAGACTTACTCATTGTCGCACTCAAAGACGCCATACCTATCTAGCGATCGGGCACTCGCTATGTTCATAATATGGGTAATGGACTCCACACTATTGGAGCAAGATAGAAAAGAAACATCCTCGAGTAATAGGATTCAATTAAATTCTCACCCTTTCTTTAAATATTATTATTAATTTTATTTATCTTAAATTGATACAACCAAACGGTCATGAATGCATTAGATAATCTAATCGTCCAATGCGTTTTGGGACTAGCCCGGTCCGTTGGGGGGGGGGGGGGGAGTGTTAATAAATGCGTGACATTACAATGAGGATAAATGCAAGGCATTGTAGTACATTGTAGTGAAAAACTGTTTTCATATTAAGAACTATCTCTGTTGTTCCAGTGGAATAGAATAAATGGATTTTCGACATTATCATTCCACTGGACGTGTTATACATGATCAACCTGTCCTGGTAAAAAAAAACCTAATCGACTCGGTTTGACTTTCCACTCCCTCCCCGATTCGGAACACTTGAAATAACAGTCAACAGTCAACATGCATGTGCCAGCTCACGATGTACGTAACTAAGGACCATTTAAACGGACGATTACTGAAAAACCATGCAAATGAGAACAAACAATCAAAGCCAAATTGTCAAACATAACACGACACACAATGTCACTATATATAACACACACCTCCCTCTCCATAGTATCTCAACAAGCTTTCATAATGGCTGCTTCCACTCCCTCCTCTCTCCTCTGTCTCCTCCTCATGATCTCCACCTTCTCATCCATCGGAACCACCACCGCCGCTGACGTCCCGCCCACCGCCCCTGTTGCGCCATCCACCGCCTGCAACCCCACCCCCTACCCCTCCTTCTGCCGCTCCTCCGTCCTCCCCGGCAACTCCTCCGCCAACCTCTACGACTTCGGCCGCCTCACCATCACCCGCTCCCTCTCTGCCGCCCTCCGCTTCTCCTCCCTCGTCAACTCCTACCTTGGACGCGCCTCCTCCCTCACCCCCACCGCCACACGCGCCCTGCAGGACTGCCAGCTCCTCTCGGGCCTGAACATCGACTACCTCTCGAGCGCGCGCGCGTCCCTCAATCCGACGCAAACCCTCCCCGATGCGCAGGCCGACGAGGTCCAGTCCCTGCTCGCCGCGGTCATCACCAACCAACAGACGTGCATGGACGGCCTCCAAGGTTGATAAACGACTCAAATCTCAACAGAGTTTGATAATTAAGACTTTATTTCGATTTGTAATTGAAAAGATTTTGCATTTAAAAAATTGATAATTTTCTAACACATATTCAAACTCATTTTTAACATTTAATCTTTCAATTCTCATATTTTTCAAGCTAAAAAATCCAGCGTTTGAAAAGCTAACAAAATAACTTTTTTCAAAACTGAATTTAGAACGCACGATTTTAATTAAGAATCACAGTGTTTTCACCGCACATTCAAAAGCAGCCTAAATCATTCAGTTGAGGTTTGATTTTTATTATATTACAGTTCAGTAACTCTTTATTCCTGATAAAAGGTACCTCCTCCGCGTGGCGCGTCGAGAACGGCCTCTCCGTCCCGCTCTCGAACGGGACCAAGCTTTACAGCGTGGGTCTCTCCCTCTTCACGCGCGCGTGGGTCTCCAAGAGGACGCGCGGCGCAGGCGGCGGCGCGCGCGGACGCTTTCACAAAGGGCGCAACGTGCGCGCGGGACTCGTGCGGGATGGGAAGCTCGCGGCGAGGATGTCCCACGCGCATCGGAAGGTTTACGAGTCACTGAACGGGCGGACCCTCCTCCAGACGTCGGATAGCGTCGCCGTAAGCGATGTTGTCGTCGTGAGCCAAGATGGGACCGGAAACTTCACTACCATCACCGACGCTTTGAACGCGGCGCCGAATGACACGAGCGTCGATGATGGGTACTTCTTGATCTATGTCACGGCGGGGGTTTACGAGGAGTACGTGACGGTGACGAAGCACAAGAAGTATGTCATGGTGGTTGGGGATGGGATCAACCAGACCATCATCACCGGCAATCGCAGCGTCGGCGATGGCTGGACCACCTTCAATTCCGCTACTGTCTGTGAGTATCATGCACCTCTTCTACATAACGTCTGAAAACGAGTTTGAAAATGAGTTTTTCACTTGAAAAAAGTTAAAATAGTTTTTTAATTTTATATTGTCTGCCTACCGGCCCTTTGTTGGGACTTATCGTGTTTGATTTTTCTATTGAACTTTTTTACTTGTTAAAATTTTTTCCAATATTTTGTTCCCCGCAATTCTATCTTCTCATCCACAAATATATGATAAAATCCTTAACCTTTTGTTTTAGCACTCATGGTGCATTTGACAACCCAATTGAAATTGTTTTTAGTTTCTTTAAAAGTTAAAAGTCTCAAAAAGATTATCAAACAAATCCACTTAATTGAAAAGTTGTTATCATCATTACATAAAAAAATGTGCTTTGAAAATTGTGTCTATTCTAACAAAAATAACTTCTATTATCAACAATAAACATGATTTCTTCATTAATTAAAAAGCAGCCCTTATCATTACATCCTAAAAAAAAGTATAAAGCTTAAAGCTGATTTTCAAACTGTGTTTTCAAACGCATTCTCAATCATTTGATATATTTTTATAAGAGCTATTTTTTATATCGAAATTGATTTTTCTTGGTCTTAGAAACAGAATGTTCACCGTTGTTGAAACACATTTCGAAACGCTAACCAAAGATATACTTCCATTTCTTCAAAAGAACCAACTAAAAATGTACATTGTCGACTTCGTGCAGCTGTGGTTGGACAAGGTTTCGTAGCGACCAACATAACCATCCGAAACACGGCCGGAGCAATAAAAAACCAGGCGGTCGCACTCCGGACGGGAGCAGACCTCTCCGCCTTCTACAGTTGCAGTTTTGAAGGATACCAAGACACCTTATACACCCATTCACTCAGACAATTCTTCAGAGAATGCGACATCTACGGAACGGTAGACTTCATATTCGGAAACGCCGCTGTCGTCTTCCAGAACTGCAACATCTACGCTAGACTTCCGATACTAGGCCAATCGAACACGATCACCGCGCAAGGTCGGCTCGACCCGAATCAGAATACCGGGATATCGATGCAAGGCTGCTTGATAAAGACGACACCAGAGCTCGCATCGGGCGGGGGTCCTACGAAAACGTATCTTGGTCGACCTTGGAAGACGTATTCAAGAACCGTGATCATGGAATCCTTCTTGGATGGGTTGGTCGATCCCGCCGGGTGGTTGCCGTGGAACGGGGACTTCGCGTTGAGCACATTGTACTATGGGGAGTTCAACCACACAGGGCCGGGATCGGGCACTAGTGGCAGAGTTACTTGGCCTGGGTATCATGTCATGAATGTCTCTGATGTTGGCAACTTCACTGTTTCTAGTTTCATTTTGGGGGACAATTGGTTGCCACAGACTGGAGTGACTTATTTGGGTGGATTGGTGTAGTGGGGGGGATCTTTGTTTTTGAGGTTTAATAGGTCATCTGGTTTGTGTTCTTGGCCTAGCTAACATGTTCTTTTGTTATTGTAGAGGGTTCAATAAAATGGGAAGCAATAAACAATCTCTTTGGGATCTCATGTACTTGAAGTCATAGTTTTGGCTAGTGTTTTGTCTCTAATAGTAAGGCTATATATAATGTGAATAGAAATATCATAGATTGATCTCATGTGTTGACAAATCATGGACATGAATGTGAATGTCACATTGATGCCTTAATAAAATGTGGTCACCGTATACCGTATAAAGACAAAGTTGTGATGTTTAATATACATGTAGGACTCCGTTAGGAAACTACATGGAGTTGATTCTGCTTCTAGAAAATTAGTTCTCACTTCTCTCAGATAATCAGTTCTAATTTATTCATTTCTATGTATTAAAAGTCAATATATGACATCTTTTATGAAAAGCCCCAAAAGTTGACATCTGTGTGTTTTTTAAGTTAAATATAATAGTTGCCAGGCAACAGGGAATATGAGAGTGCATGGTTAATTTGTTTGGGCTAAGATAGTTAGGCGAAAAGGGTCCAGCAAAAGAGAGGACCTTTTTTTTCTCATCTTGAAGACTTTGTGACTATTGCGCACAACCCCCATGCATCTAAACTGATCAAACAATGAAAAAACATGGCAACAACCGTGCATGTGCTAACTTAATTTGAAATTAAAGAATACCCAGATCTTCTATATTGTGGGGATTAAATTTTGCTTCCATTGCATTCTTGCAAGACTCCCTCAAGGATTTTGGATGCACACAATCACTCACAATTCATATGCACCATAAAATTTTAGAAATTAAGTAAATTCATGTCTTCCTCATAAAATTTTAGAAATTAAGTAAATTTATGTCTTCCTCATTGATCATAGCACAACGGTTCAAGACATTACCTGTTATGTTAAGAGTAAACCTTGAATTCGAGTCTGATATAAACAAATAAATAAATAAATAAAATCAAAGATCTAGATTTGTTATCAAATAAAAAAAGATACAATTAAACCTTATTTCAAAAATGATTTAATTAATGTAATTTATATTGAACATCGAGATCTTATTTTAGGTATATCTATTTCAAGGAACTCAAAATCAAACACTATCTAGAATGTCCATTGGAGATGGTATCTAAAAGGTACCAATGAACTAGAAATAATGTTATGGACATTCTTACATAGTATCCCTTTTAAAACCTTTTTTTTAATGTGCAGAGTTTTGTGTAATTTTATTTTTATGAAAATACGCGTTCTCATAAATTATAATATTACACATAATTTCTCACACAGAAAATAGAAAATAAAAAAATATATAATTTCATCAAACAAGCATATATATATATATATATATATATATATATATATATATATATATATATATATATATATATATACACGAGCGCGATGAGGTGCGGCGGCCGCACGGTGCGGCAGCCGTCCGATCGCGGGTCCATCGCATCCAACGGTCGACGTGAATCGCACCCGACCGTCCGATGCGATGGACCCGTGATCGACGGCCCATGGTCGACGCCGCACCGTGCGGCCGCCGCATGTAATCGGCCCTCTATATATATATACGACCGCGATGAGGTGCGGCAGCCGTCCGATCGCGGGTCCATCGCATCCAACGGTCGACGTGAATCGCACCCGACCGTCTGATGCGATGGACCCGTGATCGACGGCCCGTGGTCGACGCCGCACGGTGCGGCCGCCGCACCTAATCGGTGCTATATATATATATATATATATATATATATATATATATATATATATATATATATATATATATATATATATATATATATATATATATATATATATATATATATACGAGCGCGATGAGGTGCGGCGGCAGCCGTCCGATGCGATGGACCCGTGATCGACGGCCCGTGGTCGACGCCGCACCGTGCGGCCGCCGCATGTAATCGGCCCTCATATATATATATATATATATATATATATATATATATATATATAGGGAGCCGATTAGGTGCGGCTTACGGTCGGTGCGGTGCGCGATCACGGGTCCATCGCATCGGACGGTCGGGTGCGATTCACGTCGACCGTTGGATGCGATGGACCCGCGATCGAACGGCCCACGTCGTAAACCGCACCGACCGCACACCGCACGTAATCGCGACTATATATATATATATATATATATATATATATAATGCTAAGCATTACCAGTCCCATGAATTATATTTGACCAGATACAGTTTCCATTGGAAATCCAACACTCAATCCATAAAACGGAATACCAAATTAATCCGAAAACACCACCAAACCCCTTATTGATCAAATAATCCAAACTCATCCCAATGACAATAAATCATAGCCGGCCCATGGGTTAAGCAACCAAAGCGGTCACCGAGGGCCCCAAAACCAAAATCTCCCAAAAAAAATTGTTTTATTCTCCATTTTATTGGGATTTTATTTTATTTTTAATTATTTCATTTTTTAAAACTTATCCACTTCTCTTTTTTCATCTCTTCTTCTAATCTAATTTAATTCTAATTTATTGAGATTTAATCTCATTTATTTTTATTTGCATTGAAAAATAGGTACTTTTTTTTTGGGGTTTAATTTGTCATATTTTTATGAATTCTGTTATTTTTTATTTTATTGAATCCCTTTTTTGTTAGGATCAATTATGTAAAAAATTTAAATTTTAAAAAATTATTCATTATGGTAATTATTATGAGAAGAAAAATGTGAGACTTCAGTCATACTTAAACCACACATGTTTTTATTTCTTTTAAAACTGTAAACATCATCTGATGAGATATATGTTTTGATAAAAAATGCATATCGCTCCATTTCTTGAATGAATCTACTTTTAATAAGTATAAAAAAAAAATTAACAAAGCATATGCATCATATGTTTTAATGGATTTTTAACTAGATATAAAAGACTATATGTTAGGCTGTAAAAAAAATTAAATATAACAGCGCCATTACGTGAATGTAAGGGCCCATTACAAGAGTTCACCATGGACCCAATCTTGTATGCATGATATTAGGTCCAGCCCGAAGGAACCCGAACATAGCAATCCGAACACGTGCTTCTCTCATCTTCCATTGAAAAAAAAAAAAAAAAGAGAGACAGAGACATAGGTCAACCATAAAAATAACAATTAAAAACAAAAACCCTGACCCGCCATCAACGACCACCTATTTTGTCATAGCTCCCCTTTCATCCCGGACTAAAACAAGTAAACAACCCATATCAAAGCCACCCCCTCAATCCCCACACCCCTCCACTCAACATCTCCATTTTCAGGGGGGCCTTCACAACATCAAACACAAAGAGACACCCGACCTTTAATTCACTATGCAGTCATCAAAGACCGGGTACGGCCAGGTCTCCGACCAGCCCCGCCCGCCCAAGAAGAACAAACGCATCGCCCTCCTCGGCGCCTCCGCCGTCATCCTCGTCGTCGTCGTCATCGTCATCGCCGTCATCGTCGGTGTGTCCCACAACCACCACTCCAAGGGCTCCTCTGATGGCCCGTCGCCGTCCGTTAAGGCCATTCAGGCCATCTGTCAGCCCACCGACTACAAGGAGGCCTGCGAGAGCAGCCTCACCGCCGTCGCGGGGTCCAACACCACCGACCCGAAGGACCTCGTGAAGCTCTCCTTCAAAGTCGCCCTCGATCGCATCCGCGACGCCGCCAACCACTCCTCCGTTCTCCAGAAGCTTAAGCAGGTGAGGGAGAGAGAGATATAAAAACATGAGGGACTATAGGGTGGTTACATGCACATAAGCTATCTATTCTATACGGGATCGGGTTAGGTCCAACAGGCGTTGGACAATCAAATTGTCCAACGCATTCCTAAACGTTGGATTTTGATACACAAATTAATTGAATCATAAAAAGAAAGGTTTAGAATTCTTCAGAGAATGCAGTTTTGAAGGATACCAGGACACCTTATACACCCACTCACTCAGACAATTCTTCAGAGAATGTTATCTACGGAACGGTAGACTTCATATTCGGAAACGCCGCTGTCGTCTTCCAGAACTGCAACATCTACGCTAGACTTCCGATACTAGGCCAATCGAACACGATCACCGCGCAAGGTAGGCTCGATCCGAATCAGAATACCGGGATATCGATGCAAGGCTGCTTGATAAAGACGACACCAGAGCTCGCATCGGGCGGGGGTCCTACGAAAACGTATCTTGGTCGACCTTGGAAGACGTATTCAAGAACCGTGATCATGGAATCCTTCTTGGATGGGTTGGTCGATCCCGCCGGGTGGTTGCCGTGGAACGGGGACTTCGCGTTGAGCACATTGTACTATGGGGAGTTCAACCACACAGGGCCGGGATCGGGCACTAGTGGCAGAGTTACTTGGCCTGGGTATCATGTCATGAATGTCTCTGATGTTGGCAACTTCACTGTTTCTAGTTTCATTTTGGGGGACAATTGGTTGCCACAGACTGGAGTGACTTATTTGGGTGGATTGGTGTAGTGGGGGGGATCTTTGTTTTTGAGGTTTAATAGGTCCTCTGGTTTGTGTTCTTGGCCTAGCTAACATGTTCTTTTGTTATTGTAGAGGGTTCAATAAAATGGGAAGCAATAAACAATCTCTTTGGGATCTCATGTACTTGAAGTCATAGTTTTGGCTAGTGTTTTGTCTCTAATAGTAAGGCTATATATAATGTGAATAGAAATATCATAGATTGATCTCATGTGTTGACAAATCATGGACATGAATGTGAATGTCACATTGATGCCTTAATAAAATGTGGTCACCGTATACCGTATAAAGACAAAGTTGTGATGTTTAATATACATGTAGGACTCCGTTAGGAAACTACATGGAGTTGATTCTGCTTCTAGAAAATTAGTTCTCACTTCTCTCAGATAATCAGTTCTAATTTATTCATTTCTATGTATTAAAAGTCAATATATGACATCTTTTATGAAAAGCCCCAAAAGTTGACATCTGTGTGTTTTTTAAGTTAAATATAATAGTTGCCAGGCAACAGGGAATATGAGAGTGCATGGTTAATTTGTTTGGGCTAAGATAGTTAGGCGAAAAGGGACCAGCAAAAGAGAGGACCTTTTCTTCTCATCTTGAAGACTTTGTGACTATTGCGCACAACCCCCATGCATCTAAACTGATCAAACAATGAAAAAACATGGCAACAACCGTGCATGTGCTAACTTAATTTGAAATTAAAGAATACCCAGATCTTCTATATTGTGGGGATTAAATTTTGCTTCCATTGCATTCTTGCAAGACTCCCTCAAGGATTTTGGATGCACACAATCACTCACAATTCATATGCACCATAAAATTTTAGAAATTAAGTAAATTCATGTCTTCCTCATAAAATTTTAGAAATTAAGTAAATTTATGTCTTCCTCATTGATCATAGCACAACGGTTCAAGACATTACCTGTTATGTTAAGAGTAAACCTTGAATTCGAGTCTGATATAAACAAATAAATAAATAAATAAAATCAAAGATCTAGATTTGTTATCAAGTAAAAAAAGATATAATTAAACCTTATTTCAAAAATGATTTAATTAATGTAATTTATATTGAACATCGAGATCTTATTTTAGGTATATCTATTTCAAGGAACTCAAAATCAAACACTATCTAGAATGTCCATTGGAGATGGTATCTAAAAGGTACCAATGAACTAGAAATAATGTTATGGACATTCTTACATAGTATCCCTTTTAAAACCTTTTTTTTAATGTGCAGAGTTTTGTGTAATTTTATTTTTATGAAAATAAAATACGCGTTCTCATAAATTATAATATTACACATAATTTCTCACACAGAAAATAGAAAATAAAAATATATATAATTTCATCAAACAAGCATATATATATATATATATATATATATATATATATATATATAATGCTAAGCATTACCAGTCCCATGAATTATATTTGACCAGATACAGTTTCCATTGGAAATCCAACACTCAATCCATAAAACGGAATACCAAATTAATCCGAAAACACCACCAAACCCCTTATTGATCAAATAATTCAAACTCATCCCAATGACAATAAATCATGGCCGGCCCATGGGTTAAGCAACCAAAGCGGTCACCGAGGGCCCCAAAAAAAATTGTTTTATTCTCCATTTTATTGGGATTTTATTTTATTTTTAATTATTTCATTTTTTTTAACTTATCCACTTCTCTTTTTTCATCTCTTCTTCTAATCTAATTTAATTCTAATTTATTGAGATTTAATCTCATTTATTTTTATTTGCATTGAAAAATAGGTACTTTGTTTTTGGGGTTTAATTTGTCATATTTTATGAATTCTGTTATTTTTTATTTTATTGAATCCCTTTTTTGTTAGGATCAATTATGTAAAAAATTTAAATTTTAAAAAATTATTCATGATGGTAATTATTATGAGAAGAAAAATGTGAGACTCAGTCATACTCAAACCACACATGTTTTTATTTCTTTTAAAACTGTAAACATCATCTGATGAGATATATATTTTGATAAAAAATGCATATCGCTTCATTTCTTGAATGAATCTACTTTTAATAAGTATAAGAAAAAAATTAACAAAGCATATACATCATATGTTTTAATGGATTTTTAACTAGATATAAAAGACTATATGTTAGACTGTAAAAAAAAATTAAATATAACAGCGCCATTACGTGAATATAAGGGCCCATTACAAGAGTTCACCATGGACCCAATCTTTTATGCATGATATTAGGTCCAGCCCGAAGGAACCCAAACATAGCAATCCGAACACGTGCTTCTCTCATCTTCCATTGAAATAAAAAAAAGAGACACATAGGTCAACCATAAAAATAACAATTAAAAACAAAAACCCTGACCCGCCATCAACGACCACCTATTTTGTCATGGCTCCCCTTTCATCCCGGACTAAAACAAGTAAACAACCCATATCAAAGCCACCCCCTCGATCCCCACCCCCCTCCACTCAACATCTCCATTTTCAGGGGGGCCTTCACAACACCAAACACAAAGAGACACCCGACCTTTAATTCACTATGCAGTCATCAAAGACCGGGTACGGCCAGGTCTCCGACCAACCCCGCCCGCCCAAGAAGAACAAACGCATCGCCCTCCTCGGCGCCTCCGCCGTCATCCTCATCGTCATCGTCATCGCCGTCGTCGTCGGTGTGTCCCACAACCACCACTCCAAGGGCTCCTCTGATGGCCCGTCGCCGTCCGTTAAGGCCATTCAGGCCATCTGTCAGCCCACCGACTACAAGGAGGCCTGCGAGAGCAGCCTCACCGCCGTCGCGGGGTCCAACACCACCGACCCGAAGGACCTTGTGAAGCTCTCCTTCAAAGTCGCCCTCGATCGCATCCGCGACGCCGCCAACCACTCCTCCGTTCTCCAGAAGCTTAAGCAGGTGAAGGAGAGAGAGATATAAAAACATGAGGGACTATAGGGTGGTTACATGCACATAAGCTATCTATTTTATACAGGATCGGGTTAGGTCCAACAGGCGTTGAACAATCAAATTGTCCAACGCATTCCTAAACGTTGGATTTTGATACACAAATTAATTGAATCTTAAAAAGAAAGGTTTAGAATTTAATTACATTCTAAATTTGATTTTGAAATTTTACAAAATATCTCAATCACAACAAAATAAGATGATCAGTCTGTTAAAAACGCGTTGGATAATTAAATTGTCCAACAACTGTTGGACCTAACCCGATTCCATTTTATACAGTCAAATAATCTAAGTTTAGATATTTCCTGATAACAGGATCCGAGGACAGTCCAGGCCTTGGAGAACTGCAGGGAGCTCATGGACTACGCGATCGACGACCTCAAGGGCTCGATCGAGAAACTCGGCGGCTTCGACCTCACAAAGCTCGACCGGCTCATGGAGGACCTCAGCGTGTGGCTAAGCGCATCGATCACGTACCAGGAGACGTGCCTCGACGGGTTCGAGAACACGACGGGCGATGCCGAGGAGTCGATGCGCAAGGTCATGAAGACCGGGATGGAGCTCAGCAGCAACACCCTCGCCATCGTGAGCGGCCTCTCCGACATCCTCGGTGATCTAAAGATTCCCTTCTTGAATCGCCGCCGCCTCCTCTCCCACGAGGAGGAGGAGGAGGAGGAGGAGGAGGAGGAGGGGGATGGGGAGTTCCCGTCATGGGTGTCGATGGGCCGGCGGAGACTTCTCGTCGCGCCGACGACCAAGCCGGACGTGGTGGTCGCGAAAGACGGGTCAGGGCGGTTCAAGACTATCAATGAAGCGTTGGGGGTGATCCCGAAGAATGGGAACCCAACCTTCGTTGTGTACATCAAGGCCGGCGTGTACAAGGAGTATGTGGAGATCAAACGCAGCATGACCAACGTCATGTTCGTCGGAGATGGACCCACCAAGACCAAGATCACCGGGAACAAGAACTTCATCGATGGCACACCTACGTTCAAGACCGCCACCGTCGGTGAGTGCCCCAATCAATAATTTCATCAATAATTTCTGTGAGTGTTGTTTGTCTAAATTGACATTGCCACCATAGTCTCAAAGTATATTAGATGTCTCTCGTACTTATCAACTGAACGTATTTTGTTAATGAAATTGTTTAATTATCGATTTAATTTAAATAATTTATTGCATTATTACTAATAAGAAGAATCTGATCTTAATTGTTGTTGCTGACATTCACACCCAATATAAATATCTTTTGGGTGTATGTCATATTAATGACAAAAATCTAGACACTTGTTTTTGTTATCTATGTATGTTTATCATACTCATCACCTTTGATTTATGAATGCACATATATTGCTAATGTTTTAAAATTTGATTCGACCCGGTCAATTGAACTAATTAAATATTTATGCACCTTGAATTTCGATTCAGTTCACCATCAAATCCACATGATATAAAAGGTCGGTAAAATTCAATTAGTCATTGAACTGACGGTTTTGCGGCTACATGTTGATTAAACCGGACTATTCTTTGTTCACAAAAATTACTTATTAAAATATTAAATTTAAAAAAAAAATTAAATTTTATATAATAAAATTATGTTATACTTCATACTATGAGATGTTAAATAAAAATTTTCAAAATTAAGATTTAAAACTTCATAGTTATGCAAACGCTTTTTCAAAATATTACATATATTTTTTATATTCATTATGTTATTATTCAAATATATGTTATTATTATGTTATTATTCAAATCCAATTAACCATTGTATATGATATCAACCAAAACTTTTAGTAGTTAAATATATGTTATACACAAACTCTGTGACTAATAATTTAACACCGTGTCAAACAACAGCGGTGGTGGGAGACGGGTTCATCGCGAAGAACATAGGCTTCGAGAACTCAGCAGGGCCATCGAAACACCAAGCAGTGGCCCTCCGCGTCCAGTCCGACATGTCGGTCTTCCACAACTGCCAGGTCGACGGCTACCAAGACACCCTCTACGCGCACACCAACCGCCAGTTCTACCGCGACTGCCTCGTCTCAGGCACCATCGACTTCATCTTCGGAAACTCCCCCGTCATCTTCCAAAACTGCCGCATCGTCGCCCGAAAACCCCTCGAAAACCAACAGAACACCATCACCGCCCAAGGAAGGAAAGACAAGAGAGAACCGACGGCCCTGATCCTCCACAACTGCACGATCGTGGCGGACAAGGACTACTATCCTTCGCGGAAGAGGCTACCGACGTATCTGGGGAGGCCGTGGAAGGAGTACTCGAGGACGTTTGTGATGCAATCGCAGATAGACGATTTGGTGAGGCCGGAGGGTTGGCAGCCTTGGTTTGGGGATTTCGCGCTCAACACGTGCTTTTACGCGGAGTTTGATAACCGGGGACCCGGGGCGGGAGTGACGGGGAGGGTGAAGTGGAGGGGGGTGAAGAAGGTTTCGTGGGAGCACGCGCAGGGGTTCACCGTGGAGCGTTTTATACAGGGGACGAGGTGGTTGCCCAAGACGGGTGTGCCTTATATTCCTGGGTTGTTGCCTGTCATGGCTTACAGGCCTGATGATTTTTGAAGGTGGTGGTGGCAGTGGTGGTGGTGTAGGGTAAAATGGTTTTTGGAGTCCGGATTCAGTTAGAACTGGCTTTGGTGAGTCATATCAGTATTGAACCATACAACTTATTAATCAAACTACATAGTCCATTGTTAGTTGGGTACATGTTCCACTCTTCCATTGGATATTGATAGTATTTAGGAATCTATGTTTTATCCAATAGCTGAGTGGATTTAATAACAAAATGGTTCATGTACCTAACAATGTATTGTCTAGTTTGATTAGTAGATTGTGCAGTTCGATACTGACAGGACTATCCGAAGCTAGTCCTGGATCCGAAATCTGGTTTTTGGGTTTTTGGGATTTGTTTTTTATTTTTTGGGAGGGAGGGAAGTTGGTTTGAAGCTGATGAAGATGAGCCTTCTTCTCTTGTCTTCGTATGGGTAATAAAATTCGTAGGTTGGTTTTGTACTTGGATGCTATTCTTTACAATTTGATTAGGTTTTACAGTTATACAGGTTATACTGAAAAATATTGCCCTGGTTGAAGGTACTAGTCGTGGAAGAAGATAAATAAAAACTCTCCTCGACCCATATGGAACAGATTTAGTCTGAATTCTAAAATTAAAATTTAAAATTAAAATTAGCATTTAAGAAATTCTAAAATTTAACGTCACATACGAGTTGGACAATTAGAATGCTAATTAGAGTTGGATATATCCCGGTCAATCAAACAAGAAAATTTTCATTAACATGTTTTTCAACTAAAATAACTAAAAAAAACAACATATATAATGATTTATTAGTATATACTAAAATAGTTACTTATCTCGTAATAATTAATTTATGCCGCTCGCAAAGGGAAGACAAGAGCTCTGATTGCGTGGCCATCCTTGAACATCATATGTTTACGATAATAGAAGCTCTGTATGGAACCATCATTCTCCCCTCTGTTAACACAGGGAAAAAATAGAATAAGAATCCAACAAGCGTTAAGATCCTTCAACAAACCACAATTCTCAAAAGAAAAATAAAACTCAAAAATATATTTATCAAAACTGAAAACCCTAAATTGCAAATGTCCCTTTTATACACTAAAAATTACAAAAAATAGTAAAAAATGAAAATTTGTTATACATAAATCTAGAGGATCCTATAAGATCTTCGGAATTGATTTCAATCAAATCTGAGTTATTATGAAAGAGATCTTCAAAATTTTAAAAATTACTAAAAATAACAAATTTATCATTTTGAGAGCCTAAAAATAGAAAAAATAAGTGTGCATTGTGGTGTAGCGACAACCTTTGAAGATCTCATCGATATCTACCTCCAATAAAAAAATTTAGGCGATTCTAAGTTCGGGCGCCTCTTATTTCTAATAGCTAGTTTTTTAGTAAATACTTGAAAATATCAAAGTGGATCATTTCGGGTTCATCGCTCTCGAAACACGTCGGCCACCCGTTTTGCATCATCTGTAAAATAAACTCCAATTTTTAACAGAAACGACAATCGAGGGACATTATTATGCAAGACATACAATTAATCATGTGATCCAAAGCACAAATTTTCTGTATGAGACCCTCTTTTGCAATAACTAATGTGCATTCATATGCTAATTTTTTTCACAATCCCAATTCCAATTATCATGTCATTCAAGTACAATATGAAATCATCTAATCCTATTACAGCAGTATATATACTATTACAAAAAATATAAAAATATATTAATGCAAAACAGGTGGCCGATGTGTTTCTAGAGCGATGAATCCGAAAATGTCCACTTTCAAGGTTTTCAAGTAATTACAGAAAAACCGACTAGTAGAAATCAAAGGCACCCCCGAACTCGGAATCGCATGAAATTTTTACTGGAGCTAGATATCGTTGACTTATTTTCCTATTTTTTTCTATTTTTAATCCCTCAAAATATAGTATTTACTATTTTTAGTAATTTATTTTGATATATCTTTATCATAACAACTCGGAGTTGGTCTCTATCTAACAAAATTTTGTTTTTACTATTTTTAATAATTTTGAAGTTTTTTCTCTTTCGAGATTTGTGAATAAACGCTTGGATTTTTACTTTAGGACCCGTTTGTAGTTTTTCGCGGCGTTACATATACATTCATGTATATCATAGTTTGTGTTTCAAAAAAATTAAAACCTGTTTGGATAGCAAAAGGCATTGGCATTGCCCACGTGGCTGAAGATAACATTTTCCATTGCAATCAGCAACCATGAGCCGTGAGCCGTGGGCCGTGGCGTGCCAATGGTCCTACAAAATTTTAGATTCAAATTCTAAATTTGAGTTCAAATTCAAATTTCAAAACTAAAACAAGGCAAAGCATGTGAACTTGTACCCTTCATTATTCACATTGTCCGTTTGTTTTCTCTTTTTAGATTTAACATTATTTGTCAAATTTGAAATTTAGATTAGAATTTAAAACTTGAATTTGCAATTTTAATTTAAACATTTAAAGAAAGAAAATGTTATGCAAGGTACATTAAATAGTCCACATTATTTTTAAAAAATAATATATTTTATATAACGTATAATTTTTTATGAAAGATGAAGTAAACACTCTTATTATTCTATAAATCATTTGATTGAATATATAAAAAATTTAACAGTGTACATAATTTGTTAGTCGCCATACTCACAATAAAGAGATATGCGCAAGGGGGTGGGGGTGGGGGTGGGGGGGATTCAAGCAACCTACCTTATTTTTTATTTGTATGTCAAAATTAACAGATATAAAGTGGTATATAAATTACAGTCAACTCCTAAAATTAAGTTATCTTAGGTTATTCAACTAAAAATAATGTGTGTTCACTGTCAAATCAACTGTCATCACTTTTTATAAATCAACAGTCATCAATTTTTACTTTTTATAAATACTTATTCACACCTTATACACATTTTTTTCAACAAAAAAAAAATTTATTATTTTTTTCCAACGAGATTAATTCAAAACATATACTTTCTCCCCCTTATTAATTCAACATATTAATTCAAAACAAAAAATTTATTATTAATTCAAAACATATACTTTTTTCTGTTGTTTTTTTTTTCTATTTTGATGTTTTCTATCTCCCCTTCTTTTCGGACATTGTAACTTTGATATATTAATACAATCGGGATAGCAATTAATTGTCTATCAATTTCCATAAAAAAAACTAAAACATATACAATTAAATAAAAAATCACTCTATCATTATTTATACCATAATAGTCATAAAATTTATAATAACTTAATTATTTATCCAAACGGGCATTTGAAGATTCTGATTTTTAAAGTTCACACGTGTAATCAACAGCACACGATATCCTATATACTGTTATCATTGTGCAGTAATAGCAAATATTTAATTAAAAATTGGACGTAAAATTATCCTTAGAAAAGAAATGAAAAAAAACATGTCACATGATTGTGCATGATCATTCACTTAAAAATATTTGTCATTATCATCAAAGCAAAAGCAAGTATTTGCCACGCAAATGGTCATATTGATAGATAATTCATTTTTTATAAGAAAAATATTTAAGAACCATAATAGATGAAAACAAAATATTGGAGTGATTTAATTATTTTTGCAACCATATTATATATATCTAATCTACGACTAATCTTGATGAAATTGATCGAGACTGATACGGGAGTTAATTAAATTGGTATGTTACATTTTGAAGATATATAGTGATTATCCCTATACTTTAAATATGTTGCTTGACCCCTCCCTCTCCATTTAATTTTTTATTTCGTCCATGAAGATACATACCTCGTTATTGTGAGATGATTGATGAGCTATGTCCTATGCAAGAGGACTGTAAATAGATTATAATAGCATCTTCAAAGTAATGAATCGTCATCCTTGCACCTAATCGGAAAAAAATAAGTAGACTGCTTAGCGCAACACATTTTTTTTTGTATACGCTCACTTACATACAATATGTAGTTCAACAATTTTTATTTAAAAATATTATATTTAATCATTATGCAATCATAATCATTTTTACAATACAACACATATCTTAAAACTTTATTATCCCGTTTGGGAAGCGAAATAGGCGGATATAAGGATAGTATAAGGGTGGTATAAGAATGGATAAGGAAAATGGTTGTTTGTTTGCAAAGTATAACTTGGTATTACTAAGCCAGTTTAAACGAGTATAAGAGAGTATAACAATTCTAAGTAACCCCTAGGATAAGTTATACTCACTTTATTTATTCTCATGGGCCCACATGTCAAATCAACTTTTTACATCTTATCGCATCAAATCACCTATCAACATCTCTTATACATCAAAGGGCCCACATGTCAAATCAATTTAATTACACTTTATTTATATTTTATTCTTTATCAACCAAACAACTCAACATTTATTCTTACGTTTTCCAATGAGAATAAAAGAAATACAACCAAACAGAAAATCTCTTATTCATATAGATTTGTTATCTATGCTGGCATAGTTATCTATCCAGAATAACTCGATTCCGTTATTCAAACGGGGACTATAAGTATATATAAATACTTTTTTCTTCTTCTGGTGATTGAGTTGATAATAACACAACAGAATATACAAGGTGTTTGACTTCTGGGTGTAACAAAGGCCTTTGTACTATAAATAGTTTGGTCAGGATAACGTTATGTTTTTTTGAGGAAAAGATAGGCTATATAACTTTCATAAGAGGTTACACAATCTGAATCTTGCCTCAAAGCAGGGAGGAGGAGAATGAGAATAGACCTAGGAACTGATTACTCACACAAGAAGTGTAAAGGAATCAAAGTTCCACATGTAAAGAAAATAAAGTAAACACACATACTGAGCAGCCCTAAAAAGAGAGCTCTGAAGCTCACCAGTTCGGGTTGCTCTACAGACCAATCTGTCCAAGTAAAAAAACTAGCCGGGATCAATATGTAACTCTCCGTTTGCGAACTGGATTCCTCGTGCACCCACCAGAGAGCATCCCCAGTTAGCGATGAACACCAAGAAGTCTTCCCAAACGTTCTCCACATAGAAACTCTGTCCGGAGAAGATTCTTTTGTTGCGGTTCAGCCATATCGCCCAAATTGCAGCAGGGGCAACGAGCTTGAGCACTCGGGTTTCAATCCTCGATCGACCCGGCCTTGGGAATGATCTCATATGTTGCCAAAGTTCTTGTCTATTGCTGGCCACTGAGGGAAAGCCTGTTGCAGATCCTAAGAGCCTCCACAAGGTCGCTATCGCTGGGCATTGACAAAACAAGTGATCCACTGTTTCAGTGTTTGCATTACAGAGCTCACATGTTGACGAGTCCGTCGGCCTCCATCTCGCTCTATACTCCTTTGTTAGAAGTCGATTTTGGAAAGCCAACCATAGATGAATTTTCACCTTGAGCGGCATCTTCCTCTTCCATAGCCATTTTGTACATTCCGCCATGTTCAGTACCTCCGGGCACGCTCTTCGCCACCATGTATAACAGGACTTGACTGTGAAGGAATATGCCTGGTTTGGACCCCAAGAGATAGCATTAGTAACCAAGGGTCTCAACTCAATACCTTGAAGTAGCCCCATTAGTTGTGCGACCTCCGAAACCTCCTCCTCCGATGTAATGCGACGCAGAGACAGTAACCAGTCCCCCTCGTCGTTGCTGCTTGTCTTGCATTGTAATACGCTGCATTCTTTGACATCGGCTAGTCTGTATATATGCGGAAAAGTCTCCTTGAAAGGAGCTTCGCTGCCCCATTTGTCTAACCAGAAGCGAATTCGATCTCCTCTACCAAGTTGCCATCTAAGAGCTGGAACAAATGACTCTCCCAATGTGAACCATCCACGGCAGAGGAAAGACATTCTACTGCACGGAGCAGGGAACAGTCCACCTATGTCCCCCGTGCCGTAACGTTCCTTGAACAGCCGAACCCAAAGGAGCTGTGGCTGTGATGCCCACCGCCACAGCCATTTTGCAAGAAGTGCTCGGTTCATAGCATCGAGGTCCGTCACTCCCAAACCTCCCATGTCTTTAGCTTGACAGATCGACTCCCAAGGCACTAGATGTGGCCTATTTGCGTTACCGCTAGCGCCATTCCAGAAAAAACGTCTTCGAATCACATCAATCTTCGTCAGGAGAACGTTATGTTGCGGTCCAGACCGATTGAATTCCGGATTATGACATTTAAAAGCAGCTAAAGATATCAAAAGATGTTAGCTAGGGAGACAACTACAAGATTCTCAACCACCCTCACTATCAAAATTATTTAGATATAAAAGTAAATCTTCATTCAATTGAAAGTGGTGCTCATTGAGATTCTACCCCGTATTCGGTCCAAACAAATACTGCCTATCAGGACTCATCCTGTGTGCATTTACTGGCAGAGAATCAACACACATTGTTTTGAAGGATCACAGGTTTTTAAATGCATCCACACAGAATCAAACGCATTAATTTCTCGTGTCTTTGAGGGGCAGCGAAAATGATATTAACAGGTCATTTTTGTCCGTGATAGCTTTGAAAATAACACTTTTCTACCTCACGTGGCTTTCTCTATAATGGGCATCCCTCTCTCGAACCCAAACGGGATTTAGATTCTTTTAGTTAATAAGATTCATCGTTTTGGTGATTGAGTTAACAAAGCATGTTAATCAGTTCGGACTGACTCTTTAACTAAGCAATATGATCCCTAAAGTGATTAAGGTTCCCTTTGGCTTCTTAAAAAAAGAAGGCACCCTTTGGTTGGTGTAAATAGTCACTTGATTAGTGGTCTCACTTGATTAGTGGTATGTTAATGTGAGTTATACTAAATTCAAAATGGAATCTAAAGTGAAGTCAAATCAAAAGAAATTCCACTTGAAAAAAATAAAATTAAGATAACAATTCTAAATTTTGTTAACAATGTTGACATTCAAACAAGGTGTCCGGGTTGGATCTAACACGCATCAGACAATTTGATTGTCCAATGCGTTCGTGACTGTACATTCTTCTTACTTTGTTATAATTAAAATATTTTATAAGATTTTAAAACTAAATTTATAATTCACTTAAATTCTAAATTTTTCTTTTTAGAATTCAATTAAATTGTGTATCTAAAATTGATAAAATCGAACGATCACAAACGCATTAGATTATCATCTATCAAATTATTCAATGCATGTTAGACCTAATTTTAATCCGATCCATATTTAAATAAAGATGAATAGCGCAAAAACAAAGAGTGCTGAAAAATTTAAGATACTAATTTTAAAAAAAATCAATCGATCCACACAGGCTGTCATCCGGGTATCCCCCACCCCTTCCTAGAACCATCCCGCACGTGCGAGCGCACCGTCTCACACGCGTTGATCTCCTCCGTCTCCGCCTCGCCTTTCGAGATCCAACTCACCCGAACAACTGATGCTGTTGTTCCCGCAAAAAACACCGCCTCTCAAACTCAAAATCCTCTTCAACGACATAATCCGACTCCCCACCGACGACGAAGCCACGTCACCAGCAGGCGGCGGCGGATCCTCGATCGAAACCACGACCGCCTCGGGAGGCGGAGGAGCGTCTACAGTGGACCGGCAAAGCGGACACGTGTCGTGCGATCCGAACCAGGCGTCGATGCAGTCGGTGTGGAAGGCGTGCTCGCAGGCCGGGAGCCTCCGCCCCTTCTCGCCCTCCTCGAACTCGCTCAGACACACCGAACACTCGATGAGGCCGGTCTCGGCCCCCTTTGAGGAGTAGACGAAGACGGGGAGGGAGGCGAGGAGGGCGGGGTCGAGGCCGCTTGAGGGGGCGGCGGAGGAGGGGGGATGGAGACGTCGGCGGAGGAGGAGGAGTTGTCGGCGGCGGTGGCGGTGGCGGAGGCGGCGGAGGAGGAGCCAGCGGGCGTAGAGGTGGAAGCAGAGGATGGCGAGGACGACGGTGAAGAGGACGAGGGTGGTCGCCAGCATCAGCTTCCCGCTCAACGCGTAGTTCCTCGCGCCATTGACGGTATCCATGTTTTCTCTCTCTATATATATATATTTCTTTCTTTCTCTATCTAGAATTGCTTGTTTGGGATTTCTGAATTTGGGGATTGATAGAGGTTTAGATGGAGAATTGGGGATTATAATTTGAATGTGTGGGAGGGGTTGGAGAGATGTGGCAGTGATTTTATTGAGAGGGTATCTATATAGAGGGGGTGCTGACTGAAGACTGATGAGTGGGATGATGATGTTGAAGAGGAGGTGGGTAATGTGGATTTGGTTTGGTTTGGTTGAGTTTGATTTGATTTTAAAAAAAATTATTATTATTGGGTGAGTCAAATTCTAGGGTGTCTGACTTTCTTGGCGTTTTTCAGAAAGAGGAGAGGCATGCGTTGTTTCCTAAAGTGAGATCAGTAATTTTAGAATGGAAAATGATTGGGCGGGTGTCTTGTGCAGTCGTATTTGTATAAGGTAGGTGCTGAGAATTTATTTTTTTATTAGGTCCGAGATGAATTTTTAAAGTGGACATTAACTGGTTTAAATTATATATATTATTTTATTAAAAGTTATAAACAATGACAAATGATATTTTATAATAATTTAAAAGCCTAAAAATCAGGTCAAATTTTAATGGAATGACTATAAAAATCTTTAAAACACTTAAAAGAGGGTTTCAACGTTAATTAATTTATCCAATGAGAGGAAGGTTGAGATATACCTGATGCTAGAGACATTAGAAAGAGATCTTCTTGAAATTGAAATACCTAGAAAAAGGGTAATATTTTCATTATGATTTGAGAGATCTGGGGAGGAGAAATTTTATACTTGATTCTAATAGAAAAAGTGCGTTGACGTGATGTTAGAGACATTAGAAAAAGATCTTCTTGAAATTGAAATACCTAGAAAAAGGGTAATATTTTCATTATAATTTGAGATATTTGGGGAGGAGAAATTTTAGACTTGATTCTAAGAGAGAAAGTGCGTTGAGATAAATTAATTCACCTTAAAAAAAATGACACGTCTTACCATCCATTTTTTTTATTCTATCGTATCTAAGGTTTCTGGGGGCCTACCATAGGTGGAGACCCTAGGCAAATTGCCTTAATTGTCTTTCCCCGACCCTATTTTACAATCTACATTATTTTGTATTTTTTAAAAAATAATATTCTCTCATATTGAAGTATATGTTATTTTATGAGATGAAGTATGTGATGAAGTACATCAGTATATTTTACTTAAAAATACAAATAATTTACTTCGTACACTATAGTAAAACACGAAACACTATGATAACGCAATATATTATATATATCACGCTATCATAATGTATAAGGCTATAAAACAGACTGAGTGTATTAGCACTCTTTTTGTGTATAAAACTATACCAGTTATTTAAGTTTTTTTTATTGATTTTTAGTTATTTTATAACATGTAATAAAAAAAAATTGTTGTTTGATTAATTGTTGTAAATAAATTAAAATGAATAAGATGTGATAAAAAAAATCTATAAAAATTTTAATAAAAAATTTGACCTGTAAACAATGAAAATGTGTATCATTCTTATATTAGTGGAATGAATTAAGTGGAATATCACAATTCAAAATATTGCTCTTATAAATATGTTTATTTGGGACATATATTGAAAATAAAAAGTCCTCAAATTTTTAATATGGTTTTTTCATATAAATCATCAAACATGTTATTTATATTCATTGTATTGAATAAAACATACTTGGTTTTAAAACTTAAGCATTTCCATCATTCTATTAAGATCATTAGAGCCACATAGGATAATCAAATATCCTTACTTTCCTTTTTATAAATTTGCTCTCACATACGGTAATATTTATTAATATACGATCAAAAAATATTTATTTTTAATTAATCTAAAATACATAAGAGGTTGTATCTTAAACATGAAATGAACATTGAAAATTCGTTAAAACTTTTATTGTTATTTTTTTTTAGTCGAGAATGTAGTCATATATATTTAAAAAAACAGACGATGTCTGAAATTGGGGTTACAAGGAGATGATGAAAATGAGCAAAAAAATAAAGAGGGTGGGGGTGGATGACCCTCATCAAGACTCCAAAGAAAAAACAGGTGCAGAGTTGGATAGATAAGGGATCTACCCAAACTCACAACCTATCCTCATATTATGTGATTCTCAAGATAGTTTCGCCCACACGAACGCGAGCAACCCCTGTCATTCTCATACCCCATTCCTTGATTAACATATATTGTTAATTATTGAAAAATTATTCATATTTGTTTTTAATCTAAAAACTATTAATTAACATATATATACACGAAGAAAAACAGGTACAAATATTGGGGATGAGATCCTCTCATTTTAACACACTGATCTCCTGTGAGATCCAATCAAAATTCACTTTCTGTTTTCATCGTTGGCATATAAAGATTTTGCTTTTATAAACCATACAACTTTATTCCCAAAGTCAACAGTGGTTGAAAGTCACCTTCATATGGTGGGATTGTTAGAATGCCTGTCAACTTGTTCTGCAATTCGGCAACTAATCCAAACTACCACAAAGTCTGATGGACTGTTACTATTACTCGTAACAATATAATATTTATTATTGTTTGTTGTTGTATTTTTTTTCAAAAAAAAAAAAAAAGACAGTTGCCCTTAATTTTTATTTTATTGTAAAGAAAAGGAATGCTCGGAGGAGAACCAAAAAAAGCACAAAAACAAACCACCAAGGAGATAAAAGTGAAAGAGAGATTTATTTTGTCTCCCGGTTATACAAGGAAAAAGCACAAAGCTCTACTTCTCAATAGATAATCTATTTTTTATAAAGCAAACCCTCTTCATAGCAGCACAAGAGGTATCCCAAGATTTTTAAAAACTTATGGTCAGCTTAGCATTCATTCTTATTCTTATTCTACTGAAACACTTATAAAATTTACATTTGGAATTTTCCATTCCTGCGTTCATTCCTGGACACTTTACAGAATCAAAGCAAAACTAAATTCCTAAAAATTGAAGAATTCGCTTTCTAGGCCAGAGTCACCAAACCGGTCCTTTATGATTAACTCTGAAGTGTTCTCCACGTAATACCCTGATGCTCTGTATGTGTAAAAGAAATAGGTGGGGAACAAGGGAGATAAACCCAAAAACATGTTTGTGTATAAAGAATATATGGGTATAGCTAGCCAGAATAAGTGAGAATAAATTAATATATATTGGCATTCCAAGTCTCTTTTAGAATTATATTATTTCATGCACCTAAACTATTTCACTAATTTAAAAGGACACACATGTTAAATTATTTGTCATTACCTCTTAATCAATAGGTTCACATATCAAATCATTTTTCATCTTATGTCAAATCATTTTTCATCTTTATAAATTTTTATCCACATTTTATTCACATTTCCTCCACAACTTATCAATGAGCAACCAAGCATAAAAAAACATTATTATTACATTTTTAACAAAAATAACTAAACACGCAATCAACAAAATAAATTATTCATTATATATTTCATAATATTTATGTCGCTTTCCAAATGGGGTTGGTGAATTACTATTTCTAACTATACCCGTTAATCCATTATGTATGAATGCTCTTTTAAAGGGTATTTTTTAAAACTTAAAATACTTATATTATATATAAAACATTCTTTAAAAATGTATTCATGTGTAATTATCCTTTCAAGGGGTATTGATGGTAGTATAATTTTAAAGGGTTTTTTTTTAAAGGTACATACGTAGTAGTAGTATCACAATAATAATAATAATAATAATTTGGAAAAATTGTAAAGAGAAATTGCCCATCCATTGTTTACCGAACAAGGTGGGGATGCGAGTGAGAGTGGTGGGTGGAGTGTTGGTTACAGCTGAGAGGGATCGGAGTGCGCATCTTCAATCAATTGAGTGAACCTTCGCTTCGTGGGTCCAATGCACCATTACTATATTCTACATCTAACCTATATATACGAAGTGAAGCGACACAGCAGGCAAGTGATATCTATATTCTATATGAAGCAGCACAGCAGGCAGAAGATGGGCGTACTAGTCTGCTGATTGTGGACAACCATTGACGTTTTTCGGATAAACTCCCAGATGCTAAAGATTTTACAATCAAGTCCCTAATATTCCTTCATTCCAAACAAAAATGAGCGAACCATTTTGTCCTTTTATGTTGTATTTGCAAATCTGCCCCCAGATTCCAACAGTTTTACAATCAGATCCCTATATTTGTTATAAAGAGGTTTCTCGTAGTAACAGGTCCTGCAAACATATCAAACAATTTAATTATCTTTGTTGTACGTCCCAATACACCATCATCTACATCTGCAAGTGGCTGGAGACCGTATAATCCCCTCCGAATTTCCGAATAGTCTTTGTATCACCAGTGAGGAATTCCTTGTACCATTTGGCTGATCATTTCGGGATCCTCTCCTGCATATCGTAATCGACATAATGTAGACCAAACCGTAGAGTATACCCGTATAACCATTCAAAGTTGTCGATGAGCGACCACACAAAGTACCCCCTCACATCAGCTCCTCTTCTGAATCACAAAATCAAAATACAAACATAGCATCAGTGAAGGTTGATTCATAAAATGTTGGCATTAGTGCTGAAATTAGTAGTGATTGCGTGTTTGATTGCGTTAAACTTGTCTCATTGCGACAGCTAGGGAGTTCAAGTAGCCATCCAGGTATTTTACTCTGTCTGTGTCGTTCAACATATCTTTCTTGGGGCCGCTCTTCTGCGTGAAACCTATATAGTACATTTACTATTTAGTCACATGTCATGTACTCAGATATATTAGGATCAAGGATCAAGGCCTGACTTACCATTCTCGGTGATAAACATGGGTGTTTTACATGCACTACCTCAAACAAAGAGTATATATATGGAGGTTTTAAATTATATATTTAGGGTGATTGGGGGGGTTTCTTTTCAAGCTCTCTTACACTCGGCCTTTTTAAAATCTGAAATACAGTTTTGTATACTTTGTTATCAATTTTCACTCACTGTATCGAGGTGTATATTTCGTTAGAAATTTTTAACATTTTTTTATAAATGATATCATTCAATTGATTTGAGTATATATTTCACATTTTATATAAACATATACATAATTAGATAAGATATATGGTTTTTAAAAAATGAAAACATATTTTGTCTATGTTTTGTATGTAAAATGGACTTGTAAAATTTTCCTTATCATTTTATACGAAGCGTTGATACACGCAGCCTCGTTTGCAACCCACTACATTATGATACCGCAGTATGTATAGTTTCTATCAAAGTGTATGACACGATTTTTTTTTTCATTTTTCAATTCGAAAAAAAATGCACTATTGTATCTCAATATATACATCATTTTATATAACAATATACACTTTAAAGAGAGAGTGTATAATTTAAAAATAAAATCGATATAAACTGCAATTGAGGTTGCAATAACAGTTAGATGTATCTTTTTCCATTTATGCGACAAGCCTGTCGACAATCTAAATGGAGGCCCGTTTTAGCCTGGGCCGATGGGGATACCAGGCCAACTCCGAAAGCATGTACCTTGAGAACACTGGGTCCGTGATCAGCATTTATGGACATGAAGGCAAAGAAAGGGTCTTACCATAAAATATTAAAAGGAATGTGATATGTAGTCTCATTCATCAACTTTCCTTTTAAAAAAATTGTACTCATTATTAAAATATATTTTATTATAAAAAATAAATATACATTGAAATATATTAATATTTTTTTTTATAAAAAAATATTAAAAAAATTTACACATGATAGTGTAGTACACAATGTGATAATGCAGTATAACTTACATATTGGGGGATTATTTCTGATATGCAAATGGGACAACGAAGCGTATTTAGTGTATCAACTCATTGAAATTCCAATTCAAATGGAACACTTACTTTGTGTTTTACTGTTTTTATCTTTTAGAACAAAAGGAATAATGTATATTATGTTTAGAATTGGAAGGGACTATTATTATAAAAAGAAACTTACGATTAATCCAAAACTAACGTGATCATATGCTTTTGTAGTCATTTTGAGAGATCAAATCACTTAATTTAGTTTATGAAATCAATTAATGCAGTATTTGAATTTATTAAAGCATGTATTTTATTTTTTTAATAAAATATATATATACACACTTTAGAGATTCAAAGGGTGTGTGGCCTTAAAAACAACTGCATAACATTTCTATCAAAGTTGTTTTTCGTTGCATTCTCTATAATAGTGACAGTACACCTGAAACATCTATTCCACTTGGAAAAATTTATACACTATATGATAGGTTCATTAGGCGTTGGATAATTTGATTGTTAAATGCGTTCATAACCGTCCGATCTTCTTATTTTATTATGATTAAGATATTTTGTAAGATTTCAAAACTAAATTTATAATACAATTAAATTTTAAACTTCATTTTTTAGGATTCAATATTAATTTGTGTATTTTAAAATAAAAAGATTGGATGGTCAAGAACGCTCAACTTGTCCAACGTCTATTGGACTAAACCCGATCTTATCAATGAGGTTGTGAGAAAGAATGTGCCCTTTTCATATGGTCATATTCCATGAGCTTCCTTTTAAGATTTTATGTGGAGTTATTCTCGCTCATTTAAATTCAAAACAGACTCAGAAGGAATCAAATTAAACTAGACTAGAGAATCTATATGGTCCTATCACAACTATTCATAACAAGAGATTTACACTCAATTTAGTGATTAATAATAATAGAATTTATTTTTAAAAATTATGGATTTGATCCCATATCAACTACCCAGAAAACCAAATAAAAATTTTTCATTCATAATAAATTTACTTTAAAGTCAGTGACGGTGACAAAGCGTGTAACAACATGTCATCATAAATTCCATTCTTTACTAACCGGCCTGTGACAAGCACGTACGGTTTCGATCTGATGAACAACCGACGTCCTTTCGTGGGTAGATCCGACGGTCCTCATTTGATGAACTCCAGGAGAGTACACCCAATAGGGTTCTACCACATGCAGACAGACCTTTTTTTGGGTAACGTATAAATACGGTGGGACCCGTCTCTCCAGCGAAGTAAAACTTTGGATTTTTCATTCAGGAACTTCAATCTTATCGGTACTTGTTGAAATGAATAATATAATATTAGATAGATTTTTGTACGTCTATATATATTTTAGGAAAAAAATGCATATAAAACAATATACACCCCCCCCCCCTTCATGTTACATTAACCTACGCAATATGAAATAGAAAAAATGATAAAAACATCTCCTAAAATTTAGAATGAGCTAAATCTACCATTTTTAAAAATTATACCTAAAATAGTCTCATTTCATAATTTTAAAAATATAAAAGACTAATCTATCATTATGTAATTAAATCTTTCACATCACTATAACCCTTCTTAGGTTATTCCATATATACCAAAAACATATTTTTCCTACAAAACAATTATCTCTCTATATGACCTAAATGAATCATTTTAGAGATTTTTTTTATTATATATCATATCATATGTTTTTTATATGTATCTTACATTGTGTTGTTTATCATTTTTCATTGTTTATAACCATATATGTAATTCAAATATGTATTGTGCTCTAATGCAGCAGATAATATTTTAGTATTCTAAAACTTATTTACATTTTTTTTGCTTGACTATTTACATATTTATATGGTGTCATTAGTACATATCCATTTTTTTTAAAAAAACAACAACATCTAATGAAAGTTTATCATAAAATAAATCAAACTATATTGGTACATATATCACAAAATTCATCTGAATCACAAATAATTTAGAGTACAAAAAGTTTTATATAATGTGTTAAATACATTGACAAAAGCAAGAGTAAAATATTTTAACAAAGTTAAGAGGTACATAATATGTTAATGATCTAATTAATTATATAAGGGTATGTTAATTTTTGTGCTTTCAAAATTGTGAAATGAGATTTTTTTTAGTATAATTTTAAAAAGCGACCAACTTGAGTATTTAAAACTTTTAAAATATTTTTTTGTCATTTTCCCTATGAAATAATAATAATAAGTCCATGTGAACTTGAAAAAAATCCAAATACCCCCCCTGTGAATTACAGTTTCATCCTTTTAATGAATCCATCTTCTTCCTTAATTCACTGCTTCCCCACCTGTGAGAGACCCTCCCATCTCTAGCTCTCAATGTTTTCTCAAAACCTCCATCTAACCTCCCTCGTGCATCTTATCACCTTCTTATTGAAGGCTGATGCAAATCCAGCCATCCATCTATCAAATAAAGTGTGTTTGAATGTTTCTTTTCTGTTATCATGTTTTTAGGAACTAGTTGTTTAGTGGAGTGAAATGGATAACCCACATTATGGAGAATGTGGAGAACATCCCACATTTTTTTTAGTGCTCTGTTTTTCTGTTTTTGTGAAGCCTATATAACAGGCATGTCTTGTATTTGGTTTTCTATTATCCATCTAATATAGAAGTTTATTCTCAGCACTTAATAGATCTATTGCTGTAGCAGAAATCAAATCCTTTGTGCTCTATTTATTTTTTCCAACACTTCTCCATAGATTCCGACAGTGGTCTCATCGCCTCCAGCGCCTACCATGACATTCTCCTCTCCCCCTCCTCCCCGCACGGTCCACACCCTCCTCAACCCTCTCTCTGTCCTCCGCTCTATCCGCCGCACGCTCCATATAAGTTTAATGCATTTCACATTTTTTATGCGATTTTACTATGAATATCAACAAACAGTCCTCATCACAGAATAAGCGCGCTCATATCCGGTGTCAAGCAGAGCATCTTCGGTCCGACCCCGATAACGTCTATCTTGACATGTCCATGTAAACTAGTCCTTCCCTTTCTATTAATCCTCGCATCGCCATAAGTAGTCACAGACATTTCACAGCCCTTGCGCGTGTGCGCACATGGTTTCACGCTGGATGGATGGATCAAAGCAACCACTCTCCGCTCTCACATGTCTTTGTATGTGCTGACCTTCTTCGGATCCGGGGGGGGGGGGAGGATTTGGATGAGTGTGAAACTTCCTTTCGAGTGATGAGTGTGGGAGATTTGGATTCGACGACGGGTTTATAAAGATCATATTGTCTTTCGGTGTCACTTGGACTGTTTTGTTAGTTCATAGACAAGAATATGCGAAGAGGGAGTGGGGGAGGAAGGGTGTAATGTTTACACATGGGATAAAATCGATATTTTGCATGTGAGGTTCACATATGGCCAGGTTGATTGACACAAGGGTTTCTTTGGATTCATTGGTGTGTTTCTAAGGGGTTATATGGATATATGGAAAAGTCAGGGATCATGTGCATATATCAGGCAAATTACATTGGCTTATATGGATTTTTTTCAATATTTTGCACACGTAAATCCTTCCTTGGAGATTTTACAAAGACCTATTAAATCTTATTTATAAGAGAATATCATATTACTCGGAATTATTGGTATGAATTTTGAGTATGTTTTATTGCTCTGACACGCCAGATCCCATGGGATCCTGTTAGAAAACATCATGTAGGCCAAGTAAAAACTAGTTTAGCTGTACAATGTACATGTGTGATTTTTTAAATAACTATCACATTGATAATTTTAAATTGAGTGATGATATTCGGGCCCAACTTATAGGCCCCACTCATAGATTCCATAAAGTGTCATCACGTTATTGGTTGGCTCGTTGACTTGTGAAAATGGGTAAAATGATAAAATACAGTTATGCCCTTCATAAAAAATAAATTCCATTAACTCAAATCCTCATTTTTTCTCTTATTAATCTTTCACATTAATTTGAATTTGCCTATTTTGAAATTTACCTATTTTGAAAAATATATATTACTCTAAAATTTGTTTATTTCAAAATTTAAATTTTGAAATTCTCATGAATTTTACACTAAAACTTACCTAACTTACATAAAAATTATCTAAATTATTTTTCATCAAAATTATACCAAAACTTACCTAAATTACACTAAAATTACCTAAATAATACAAAAAATAAATATCGTCATGTAAAAAATGTAACACTTCCACAACAATACACATGTAGTTAAATGTTACATTTACAAACATATAAATCATTACATGTATGCGATTGACTGTTGTATTTACAAATGTAACAAATACAAATCATTATGTGTATGCGATTGAATGTTACATTTACGAATGTAACAATAATACACATTTACGAATGTAACAGAATTTAACAGTGTTGTATAAATGTAACAGTGATGCATAAATGTAACATAAATATGTGAATGTAATAGTTTATAACATTCATATTAAAAAATGTTGTAAAAATAATGAAAGAGGAGAATAAATTTAGCTGACTCCCCTGCAATCCAAATAGTAATGAATAATAATATGATTGATCCTTAAAATATCCATGAACCCGCATGTTAAATAACATTATGTCGTTACAATACTGTTATTTAAATGTAAATATAAAAAACCATATACACATTTACAAGACTGTTACATTTCAAATGTAACCTTTTGAAAACTATGTATTGCTTAAATGTGTCTCTTTCACAACAAACTGCAATATTCATTAACTGTTACATTTATAAATGTAACAGTATTAATTAATACACAGTTTTCACAATGTAAATATAACAAAACAATATCTGACTTCGCTTTCGATTTACTTCATATTCTCCGTCTCCAATGACGACCTCGCTTTTGTGGTTATCCCGGATAGTCCGTCATTTAAAGATAGGAAGCTGCCGTCGACGATGTGAAGGAGGGAGTTGAGATCGCCGGAGATCCGGAGGAGAAGGGACCGGGACGATAACGGGGGGCCAACGAACCTGCTGTCGATATAGCGGAGGAGGGAGTCGAGGTCGCCGGAGACGGCGTCGAGACCGCACCGGAGGAGGATTGGTGAAGATGGGTCGGAGGGGATGAAGCGGACGGTGACGGATTTGAAGAGGAGGGTGAGGCAGAGGGAGGTGGCGACGGGGCAGGAGTTGGAGCCATGGAGGCTGATAGAGGCGGGGGTGGATGTCAAGGCTTCGTCGGACGAGGAGATTTTACCCCTCTGAATAGGGTTTTCAAAGGTATAAAATCGTCATTTACAGATGATTTTCTGTATTTTTAATACATTGTATGTTTTTTTGGTATATTGTGTTTTCATCTAGGATTAACCAAACATATTTTCAAAAAATATTCATCATTTGTCGACAGAAATTTTATTCAGGGGGTTATATTGTGGGGAGAGCGCATTTCTAGAATCATTCTCTTTTTTGTCTTTTTGTCATTCCAAAAGTATCATCATTCTTACTCATCTTCATTCAAAATGACAAAATCCTCCAAATCATATATATAAATTACAAGAATTTAAAATATCAAATTAAATAAATAAAATCATATTTTAAAATTTATCAAATATTAACTTAGAATAAAGATCATTTAAATAAAAATTATTAATAATGAATAAAAATTAATTAAAAGTAAATTATAAAATTTAAAAAATGAATAATAAATAAAAATTATTTATAATGAATAAAAGTTTTCATATAGGAAAAAGGGGACAATATAGTCTTTTTGTGGATGTAGGCTCCCCCACGGCCCACCCATAGGGAGTGTTAAATAAAAAATGTAGTTTTAAAAGATTTGACTCTATGTATATATATAGGTATAAAAAAAAAATTTACGTTGGAAGGTGTTTGGAGATGCTCCTCTACATTCATTTTAAATATCTCATACATATATATAAGAATTAATGAAAACCGAATCACCGGTAAATACGAATTCTGTCGATGCGCGGTGGAAGAGGCCAAAAAAAATGAAGGCATGTACGCATGTACGTGCATTTAATGACAGACCACGTGACCACGGGTTTCGCAACGGCCAATTGATTCACTTTAAGGGTAAATGCGATTACTCCCCCTGAAGTTTATAAATATGCGGAAACATTTTCTATAATTCAAAAACATACAATTATAGTCCCTGTCATTTGATTTTTCATTAAAGATGAGTAAACATACGATTTTACTCTTTTAATTTAATCTTTATCGTATTTTTACTTTTGCTAGGGTTATTTTTACTTTTGAATTAGTTGTTATGTGATCTAATTTTAAAAAATGTATCCAGACTCATTTAAAGAGTTAACTATTGTATATGTTAATATTCATAAAGCATATTCAGAATTAATTAATTGAATTTTTATTTTTGGTAGATATTTAAAGCGTTGAATGTGAAACAATAATTTTAAATTACTGTTATAATATAATGACAGGGGTGTAAATATATGTTTTTAAACTTTAGAAAGTATTTCTCTGAGTTTTGAAAACTTCAGGGGTCTAAATGCATTTTACCCTTACCCATTGGCCTTCAGAATCTCTACTCATAACAACCTCTTCTCCCTCTCCAATTCTCTAACGCCACCACCACCAATAGAAGAAGAAACCCTACCCAACAAAAATGTCGATTCCCGAGCCCCAGCACTTCAGCGACTACGGCTTCGACTCCCAATTCGACTATTTTCATGTCCTCCATCTCTCACTCTCTCTCTCTCTCTCTCACTCTCTCCCCCACCCCCCTCAATTGGTTCTTCTTTTCTTGAAACCCTCTTCAGATCATCGAAGAAGCGAAGAAGCACAAGAGAGAATCAAAGCCGATCGACTCGCTCCACCTGAAGCTCCAGAAGCCGATATCGAAGGACTCCGAACGGGGGAAGAAGAGGAAATCGTCGTGGTTGTGGTGGAAGAACCCCCTTCTCTTCTTGAAGTGGCGGCGGACCGATCACTCCACCAAATCGGCGGCGGACCACCACCGGAGGCGGCAGGACAGGCCGGTCTCCGGGCCGGTGTACTACGTGGCGGAGGCGCCGGCCAGGTGGTCGTTCGGGAGGTGCGGGAGATCGGGACCGTTGGAGAGGGTCGGGGGGTTTGAGGTGCCTTATGTGAGCTTGAGAGAGGTCAATGTGGACCGTCCGATCGCCGTTGCTTCGACGCCGATCTACTTCGTCACCTAGGGTTGGGTTTTTTTTTTTTTTTGTTCTCGCAAAAGGAGCTTTTTTGTGGTCAATTCGATCTGAAAAGTTAAAAAGTGTCGTCTTTTAGAGAAAAAAAAATTGTGGTGTTCAGTGATTCAGTCACGCGGGGATTGGCATGTGACTGGGAAATTTGTATTTTTGACTGCTCGTCTACTCGAGGATGTTTTTTATGTCCATCGGAGCACTCGTAGCAATCACTGGTTTTTGTTTTATTGATTTTGTGAAATTTTTTGTAGTTAATGGAATCATGTTTGTTGAAAAGAATCATGTAACGTCTAGTCTGATTTCTAGCCTTAATCTTAATTTACATGTGTTTTGAATTTTATAAAAATGATATACTTCATTTAATGAGGTATATGTTTTTATAAAAATGAAGTATATATTTCAATTAATTGTATTATTGCATCCATTCCCTCCCTTCCTTCCTGTGTCAAACAAATGAAAGAAACAAATGCAGAAACAAACAACGAACATAATACCTATCACGAGGAAGGTCTGTCTTTTGTAAAGTAAGAAAAACACCCCGTGGAGAGGGGGCCGGGGGGTGCAATGAATAAAACCCCTTTGTTTGCTTTTGTTACTAGTCAGCTACATGATCGATAAAGGTCGATAACAAAGGGAGAGAATCCCAATTGTTAAAGTCAGCTATCAATCAAGAAGTAGTGGTGCGAAGCACTCAAAAAAAAATATCTTTTGCTTTAAGATTTTTCCTATTCAGTTGTTGTTTGTTGTTTGTTTTGTTTGTTCTTTCTTGTCTAACACAGAGAGTTCTCCCTCCGCAGGTGAGGCCTGCGATCCTCGGTCGGTCAGTCACTATCAGTCGTTCACTCGACCGGCCTACCCCTATAAGTTTATAAAAAATGTAAAAATACTCTTTTAAAGCATATGTCTCGTTAACATGAGCATATGTATCGTTAATCTTCTATCAACACATATATGGCTGGAATTGAGGCTAGAAACGGATCTAAGTATAACAAAGCACATCATATAAACACCTCTATACTGCCTGAAATTCATATAACTCTTTAACTTGTCGAATTAAAGTTTCATTCATAGATGATGAATATTCTGTTTGGTTAATCATGACTGAAAATACAATATATCAAAAAACTCTACAATATATGTTAAAAATGTAAAAAATATTCTATAAATGATGATATAACCCCCTGAAAAGAGTTTTATAATCTTTTCAAAATGGTAAAATCATTATTTATAGAGGGATTTTTACATTTTTTATATGTTGTAGGGGTTTTATGTATATTGTGTTTTCAATCAGGGTTAATCAAATGGAATATTCGCATAATGTATTAATATTCCTTGTTGGTTAATGAAAGTTTAACTCGGAGTATTTGGATGTATATATATGTTTTCAAGGGTTATATGGACTTTTGAAAAAGTTATGGGTCTATTTGAAAAATTCCCTAAATTCAAAATTATAGATTGTAATTTTTTGGAACATGATATGTTAACTCTAGTCCTTCAAATTTTTTTAAATACACACTAATTCACTAATGTGAAAGGGACTATCAATGCTCCATTTAAAATTATAGATTATAATTTTTTTTTAATTCAAATGTAAACAAGGTTGGTACAAAGATTTACCGGGATAAGATGGCACGCTAGGCGCTCCAATGCATTAAAACTAAATTATTTTGGCCCCAAACCGGCCTTCGGTGAAAAAAAGTGTTGTTACAAGCCCAATTGATCTAGATTTGTGTGGGCTTTGAGCCACAATGTGTTCTGGGCCTTATGGGCCCTCTCTCTTTCACTCCCTTAATAGAGTTAGCAATGTATGTTAGGACATTTCATTTTCGTTTTTTTCCCTCTTATAAATTTAACAATTAATTATATCATATTTATTCTGAAATTTATATTTTAATATTTAAAATCAGATTTAGATGAATTATAAATATATGTAAAATTTTCAAAATCAAATTTAAGTAAATCATATTAATATATTAAAATTTTAATAGTTTAAAATTAAACATACTCATCATATCTCAATTAAATTATATAAAAATTTGTCACGTAACATGGTATACAAAATTATTACCTTATATATTATTTAGAATAAGTTCTTTGCATAATCCTATATCCTATAAACACTTTGTATATATTGTGTTATTCATATTAATATCTATTACTTATTTGTTAAAAGGAAAGTGAACCAATTTTACATTCCCAAACTAACAAAATAATTTAATACCCCATAATTAATTTTGACAATTCTGAATTGAATTCAATTCATTTAAACCATGTAATGGAAGAATGAATTTATTTCAACAATCCAAAGAACATTCAATCTAAATTACTTCAATCCTATAATGGATTGAATGAAATAATCAAAGTTACCCGTTATAGGTTATAGGTTCATTTCAGCATCTCCAACTTAACCCATCTAGAGAGAGTCTAATAAAAATCATGGTTTTGATTAAAGACTAACAAATAGGATTACATTTTCAGTGAAATAAAATTATACTTTGAAATATTAAAACCAAATGGGAGGATATTAAAATTTGAAGAAACAAAATTATATTCAAAACGAAAATGCTTGTACCCATGGCCAGCATTGATTGAAATTTTCTTGTTGTTATAGATCCGTACCCCTATAGAATATAGATTATAACTTATATATTATGAATTTTATTTTTTTGATAAATGTTTGTCAAAATAGACTATAAATGGAAGTGAAAAATTGATGGTATGAAAGGGCACAATTTTTATTCCTAATGTAGAATGAGGGTATTTTGTCCAAAGCAAATTTTTTATAAAGTACCATATAATCTACAATCTAAAAGGTACCACTAAACCAGCTTTTAGAATGTGACTTTTTGAAGTTGTTTTTATCGTTCTTGTTTGGAAATGGGTTTGAGAGTTTACTTTTTTTCAATGTCTGGTTTAAAATTAAGTTTCTAAATAGGTGTCTTTCCACATATTATGAAAAAATTAGCTTTTGAACATTTTTTCATAAAATGTATCTGCAAATTTTAATTAAGCGATAACTTTTTTTATTTGAAAATCAATTTGGATAATTTAACTTCTTGTAAACCCAAAAACTCCCAAAACCCGTTTTGCAAATGGAGCCCTAGCCCCGTTTTCATTCCCAAGCATAACCCGCCTATTTTTTTTTTAAATTAAATATCTCATCTAATGAGGTATGTATTTTTATAAAATGTGAACTATATATCTTGTTATTATAAGTAGAGGGGGCTAACGAAATATTAAAACTACATTTGAGGTTGTAAAAGAAACTGAGTGTAATATTGCTTATAAACCTAACTTGAAAAGTATCTCCCAGTCCCACCCGATTCTCCTCCCTTCCATCCTCCACTACCCTACACCACCACGACTACCACATCTCCACCACCACAGCCGCCACATCACCACCCTCCCATTTGCCCTCCTCCGCCACTGCACACCACCATGACCACCACACCACTACGACTATGGCTACCACGCACATCACCGCCCTCCCCTTTGCACCCGCCTCCACCCCCTCTCTCTCTCTCTCTCTCTCTCCCCTCCACGGGTCATTGACGTGCCCTCCATCATTGTCCTCATCCCCGTCCCCATTGTCGTGTCCTGATAGATGCTATGAGAGGATTAGGGATGGTGGGGATAGTGCTTTTCAAAAAAACACATTGAATTTTTTTTTTATTATCTCAAAGAGGTTGGCCTGTGTGGTGGAGATAACATCACCCGAGGAGGAATATATAAATATATAATTCACTGTATAACTAATTGAATTAAAAAGTGTGTTGATATACTCAATTTGTTTTGTAGTATCATTTACATTAGTTACATCATTAATACAATATATGAAATCATCATGCACAATAAATATTTCACTATTTCAGTATATACTTCATTACAAAAAATATAAAAATACATGCATTTAATTTGTATGATTATATACTTCGTTTTCTTAAAAATTATATGATTTTGCTACGTATATTTGTTTTTTTTTTAAATCAAAATGTGTGAAGATGACAAATGGGACCACAAAGGGGCCGACCTAGCGTATCATTTTCTCAAAAAATATTTTTGGGCTGTAGCATTTTGAGAACAGTTATACTTAACTTATTTTATAAAGAGTTTTTTGCATGCATACCATAAAAAAATGGCATTTATTTTTAAATTACCACAAATAGCGTATTTATTTTTATATCATTAGAATTTTTTTTAATGTAAAAATGTGCTCCTCTTTTATCATTTTTAACCAAAATAAGTTTTAACTATAGTTAGTTTCTTAACCAAGAAATAAAATTGACAAAAATAACCTTAATATATAATATTTTTTGTCATAATGTAAATAATTAAACATAATAATCTAATTAATTTTATATTATTTCTAAATCAATCGTGATCCATTCACCCTTACTTCTTCTTTCTTTTTCTTCCAATCAAGATCTAATTTTAAAAAAAAATTGTATTTTGTAATATGTATTATTAATTGTTCTCAAAATAATTTTATTTTATTTTTACAGATGTAAAGATTAATAATTATTATATCCATGCTAGTAAATAGTTTTTATGATTAATTTTTATGTTTTTGGATTTTAGATGAAATATATCATTTTTATGTTAAAATTAATATATTTTATTTTTATAAATATTGTATTTGATAAGGTTAAATATGCAAAAAAAAAAAGGGTAATTTCATTTTTTTTCCAAGACTTTAACGATTTTAATGAAAATTTGAATGGAAGTTAACTAGAATGATAAATATGCATAAATTCTACATATTTCAATAGTATAATAATAAATAGTTTATTTGAAGTGATATAAAATTAAATAGCATGTTTTTAAATAGTATACATGTAAAGGACCCTATTATAAACTCATCCATAACCATATATACTTTGTTAGTTATCTACACTTACAGTCTCATTAATTAGAAAATTTTGTACCCTTTATATGATCGAGTCTATGCAAATATTCAATGAATTAGAATATATTTTTGGTATACCTCTTTCTATGATTTAAATTATTAAAAATAAATAAAAAAAAGCATGTGGGCCGTATTTGGGCTGAAAACGGGTACGAGTGTAACATTCTGCGACGGCCCATTGGTTGGTCACATCAATCATCTATATTATATTACTATATAAAAATTTCTTAAACCAAAAATCTGCCGTTTGACCTTTTTACCCCTATCAATTTATTCAATCCCATTACAGTCCATTCACACCACTTTAATGACAATTATTTTTTCATTTAACCCCTACATTTCAATTCAATTCCAAGAAAACTCATTTATATCATGTTAATCTTATTTATACCACTTTATAAATGGTACTATATAAAAGTCTCTTAAACAAAAAAATCTGCCGTTTGACCTTTTTACCCCTATCAATTTATTCAATCTCATTACAGTCCATTCACACCACTTTAATGACAATTATTTTTTCATTTAACCTCTACATTTCAATTCAATTCCAAGAAAACTCATTTATATCATGTTAATCTTATTTATACCACTTTATAAATGGTACTATATAAAAATCTCTTAAACCAAAAATCTGCCGTTTGACCTTTTTACCCCTATCAATTTATTCAATCCCATTACAGTCCATTCACACCACTTTAATGACAATTATTTTTTCATTTAACCCCTACATTTCAATTCAATTCCAAGAAAACTCATTTACATCATGTTAATCTTATTTATACCACTTTAATAACAATCATTTTTTCACTTAACCCCTATATTTCGATTCAATTCCAAGAAAACTCATTTACTTCATTTTAATCTCATTTATAGTATTTTATAATACAATACATTTCATCATGTAACATATTGATTAACTTAGTTAGATTTGATTATCACAATATTATTAAGATAAGACATGATATATTATACATTAAAAATATAATTCACAAAAAAAATAATTTATTCCCATTTCATATGCAAAAACATGATATATTAAAAAAAGTATCAAATATTAATGTAATTCACATCTATTAGCATTTATTTAATTCACACATTTGATTAGCATTTACTCTGTTCTCTTGGATTTCTCTATTTTATTAATGCTCCAAATAATCAATAGTCTATAAGCTCTATCCAACAAAAAAATATATAATTCACAGTAATTAAAAATGTAATCCAATAAAAAAAAACAAACGTATAAAATATTGGTACAAAAAAAATTGATATAAAAATGGGCAAATTCATATTTGAGCTTTGTGTGAACTCAACAATAGATTTAATCCAACGAAAATCCATTCATATCATTGTAATTTCATCCATAATTTATTCATATTTTTATCATATCACGTAAGACATTAAAAGTTTAAGCTTCATATTTCGTTATACTTATATGATGACTACTATAGATATATCATAAAATAATATTAATAATCTACATCATTTATGATAAAATTACATTCATATGCTAACTTATCCATGAAAAAATTCATTTACATCAATTATGATTAAATTACATTAATATACCGACTAAAATTATATTAATATGTTTATTATTTTATAATCATATTTGAGTATCATAATATTATTAGGATAATATGATCCTTATAAAATGAAAATATATTCATAATATAATTCAAAAAAAAATTCTCATTTCATATGCAAAGACATGATACATTAAAAAAGATATCAAATATTAATGTAATATCTTTATTATAGATTTCCAAATTATATTATGAAAATTCATCCACCCTCCATTCAATCTCCTCATCATTCATCCCCTCTCCATTCAATCCCCTCTCCATTCAATCCCCTCATCTTCTTCTAGAAACAATGGTTTATGCTCTTCCACAAACCCCCAAATATATTTATGCAAATTGAAAACCCATTTATTGCCATCCCCATTTAGACAAATGGATCTATCATCGATCTATTTTTTCTTCTATCTCTCAAAAAAAATTTAACTTTAGGAAGGTGATTTAATCTTTTGTAGATATGATGCTTATTTTGGAGTTTTATGTTGCAAATCAACTAAATATGTTATTTTTTCATTTGGTTCCTCTTTTTAAAAAAATTGGCATGTATCTACTATTAAAAGAAAAAAATTCTCAAATAAGATATTTGTTTTGCTTTTGACAGATTGATCTTCGATTCTCTATTCTAATTGGAAGTAGCGCAATAGTGGATCTGGTTTTTATTCATATATTTTTTGTAATATAATTTCATTATGATATTTTCATCATCATAATAGAGTACCATTTTTTTTTCTATCTAATCATGAGAATATTATGATATCCGAATTTAATTGACTGTTTAACCAATTTCAAAAAAATTTACTATCTGAATTTTTTTTAAAATTTTGCTCCTCATGATACAGAATGTGTAGCCGTCTTCAAATTATTAAATCTCTTGATCTTAAAATATTTTATTTTAAATTTATTACCCATATCAATTATTGGTTTTTGCATTCACCATGTTTGAGTTTTAATGATACGGTTTATAATATTATCACTCATCATCGACCAGAGAACACACGTTTATAGTCTTGTTAATTCAAATTGTTGACCTGATTATTTTAAAAAAAATTACGAGTGACCTATAAGTGCAACATTTTTCATTAACTAAAAACAAAATTGATTATTCTACGTACTTCTAAATTACGTTACTGAAAATGTTTTGCCAATAAGATATGTTAATTTATTAGAATAGAAAATACTACATGACTATCAATTTTCTGAACTATTTCCAAATAGGTGAAAGGGTAACATTATCATATCTAATGAAATATGTCAAGTGAAATTTTATTACTCATATCAATTGGTGGTTATCATAATATTAATATTATTAGGATACTCTTACATTTCTACTAAATTCTATAAAAATCCATTTACAATATTTTAATTTCATTCATAGTTTATTATTATACATACATTTTATCATGTAACATATTGATTAACTTATAATTAGATTTGATTACCATAATATTATTAGAATAAGACATGATATATTATACATTAAAAATATAATTCACAAAAAAAAAATCATTTCCATTTCATATGCAAAAACATGATACATTAAAAAATGTATCAAATATTAATGTAATTAACATCTATTAGCATTTATTTAATTCACACATATTTGATTAACATTTACTCTATTCACTTGGATTTATCTACTCTATTAACTCCCCAAATAATGAATAGTTCATAAGATTTACCCAACAAAAAATATATAATTCACAGTAATTAAAAATGCAATCCAATAAAAAAACAAATGTATAAAATACTGGTACAAAAAAATATATTGCTATAAAAATGGACAAATTCTGATTCGAGCTTTGTGTGAACTCAACAATAGATTTAATTTAACGAAAATCCATTCATATTATTGTAATGTAATCCATAATTTATTCATATTTTCATCATATCATGCATGACATATTAAAATTTTAAGTTTCACATTTCATCATCCTTATATGATGACTATTATAGATATATCATAAAATAATATTAATAATTTACATCATTTGTGATAAAATTATATTCATATGCCGACTTATCCATGAAAAATTCATTTACATCAATTATGATTAAATGAAAATGTTACATCAATTATGAAAATATTATTGTAACTAATTTTTTTGACATTAATATTAATAAAAAAAACATATATTATATTTTGTCTATGTGTATCTGCACATACACAACAACTAGTAAACAATAGAAGTCCATCTGATGGACGGTGACGAACAATCTGATCTGAATCTCAAGCCCAAACCCTAGAAAACTCATCTCTGGATATAAAAGACACCATTTCGCTGTCTCTCCGCCTCTTCTACGGCCGCACAAAGAGAGAGAGAGAAGCAAAGATGGTTTCGCTAAAGCTGCAGAAGAGGCTCGCCTCGAGCGTCCTCAAGTGCGGGAAGGGGAAGGTCTGGCTCGACCCTAATGAGGTCAACGAGATCTCCATGGCCAACTCTCGTAATCCTTCTCTCTTTCACTCTAGGTTTTACGCTTTCTGTTCTTAACTGCACCTTCTATTCTGATCGCGTCTTCCGATTGTCGCTACTTTCATTTTGATCTGAATCTGTAGAAGTTGTAGTGTAAGATATGTTTGGATCCCTGGAGAATCACTGATTGATTGGTTTTATTCGACTTTAATTTAAAAGTGGAAGAACTGTATTTGCTAATCTTGATTTGTTTCGGTGAGATAACTGGTTGTCTGGAGAAAATTGTTTTTTTATTATTATTGTTTTCCTATATTGATGTCCTATCTTTCATTTTTTTTATATGTATTTCGTCTTCTCTTAATGCTTCATTTAGAAAGTGAATTGATGATTTCGGTGACCATCATTATGTTAGGTGAGCTAACCAAGGAATTTCTGATACAATCCTGTACTGTAATTCATGTTATGCGTACATGAAGACCTTGTTAATTCCCAATGCATTGTTTTTTTTTAATCGCGTGAACTTATTTCAACCACAATATAGATTTCTGGTGCACAGAAAATATGTTTTGTCACTAAAATATTGCATTTTGATGGTTAGTTGTGCTTGTTATTCCAATTTATGGGGAAAAAATATGGAAGTCTTAACATTCTCCTTGTTGATGTCAGCCTTAAATAACATCTGCGTGTATCTGTTTCCTTTTGCTTTACTAGATAGTCAATCTTTTTATAATCATATCCTCTATTTGGGTAACTCTCCTCTTGGTGACGCTGAATTGTTTGGATCTGTATTATTTTTCATCTAAATTGCTGAACTTCCTCCATTGGCAATCTGTTATACACGGTTAACAAAGTACTCTGGTTCCATTGCTTTTTATATAAAGTAGTCAAATTAATTTTGGTAGAAGATTACTTTACACTGTTCTATATTGTATTTTCTATTTACAGTGTGTGAATTAAGTGGATAATGTTTGCATATATGTCACTAAAAGATGTCTTTGGTATTTACTTTTTGGAGAAACGTGCTTTCTGCATTATTGGTTACTGGAGACATGCATGATTAAGGTCGAGCATGGATCCGAGCATATGTATCTCTTTATCCATGTGCACATATCGATTACCATTTTACTCTGTTATCCTGTCATCATGTATCAGAATCCTTCTACTAATACCCTGCACTCTACCTTGCAATGTACATGAGCATAGTACACGGATTTCTGGATGAATTTTCATCAAATTCTTGTTGTTTTCATCAAATCCTTGTTGTTTCCCTTCTCTGTACTATATGAAATCTCCTTCCCTGGACAATTTTGTTCATGTTAAAGGTTGTCCCCTTGCACATGTGTATTCCCACCATTTTTCTCATTCCAGGAGCTAGGATACTGTGTGCTTCTTTTGACCATGTCATCATCATTTTCACAACACTTCAGAGTTCACACATTTTGTTTATAAATAGTCTTCAACTGATGTTCTTTTTGGCCCAAGAACATGTTTTCTTCTACATTTGTCCATGTCTTTACAGGTAACCTCTTTGTAGAACTTTTAGTTGTGATTTCCCTATTCAGTGATTGTGATCTTTCATGATACATATTTATGTCATTCTTCCTCTTCTTGGTGCAGTATTTAACTATATGTTCTATAACTACTTTCTCACATGTACTTTGTCCTGTCTTGTGTATTAGATGTGATATCATGGTCATTTGAATGTCTATATGAGATGTGCACGAGAGTCTGTTTAAACATGTGTCCATGTTGTTGTAAAGTTTTGGCCCTTTTCAAGATTGGGTGATTTTTCTCCAACTATGTGCACCAATGGGGAAACTTGTGCATCAATTAATTGCAGTTTTTTAGCATCAATCAATTTATTGTATGTGGTTGCTTGCTTTTTGTTTTTTGTTCTTATTTTTCTTGTAGTTTTTTCCCATTATGAAAATCGAAAGTTATGAACTTGGTTTGACTTGTAAACCAACTAATGATAATTTGTTATCTTTTGCTCATATTCTATTTTACTGTGTTGTATTGACTGGCTATTTTCTCATGATAGCTCCTTTGTTTATTTGGTAGCTTTGCTTCTTTCAATTTGGAATGAAGCTCTCCATGTGTTATGCCAATGATTATTTGTTATCTTTGGCTCATATTCTATTTTACCGTGTTGTATTGACTGGCTATTTTCTCATGATAGCTCCTTTGTTTATTTGGTAGCTTTGCCTCTTTCAATTTGGAATGAAGCTCTCCATGTGTTATGCCAATGATTCTTTTATGCATGATATAGGCCAAAACATAAGAAAGCTTGTGAAGGATGGTTTCATCATCAGGAAACCGATGAAGATCCACTCTCGGTCTCGTGCAAGGCGAGCTATGGAAGCAAAGAGGAAGGGTCGTCACTCTGGATATGGTAACATACCAAGCACTTTTTACACGTTATGTTCAAATATCATTGCAGTCTGGTTCTCAAGATTTTCTGGCATGGAATAGGTAAGCGCAAGGGTACAAGAGAGGCGAGGCTGCCCACCAAGGTTCTGTGGATGAGGAGGATGCGTGTCCTGAGGCGTCTGCTCCGCAAGTACAGGGAATCAAAAAAGATTGACAAGCACATGTACCATGACATGTACATGAAGGTTAAGGGTAATGTCTTCAAGAACAAGAGGGTGCTCATGGAGAGCATTCACAAATCGAAAGCTGAGAAGGCTAGGGAGAAGACCCTATCTGACCAATTTGAGGCGAAGAGGGCGAAGAGCAAGGCTAGCAGAGAGAGGAAGATCGCAAGGAGAGAGGAGCGTTTGGCCCAGGTGAAACTTATGCTGTTTGCTTTCTTCAACATTTTACTTCCATATTACACTTTGCTGCCATGCTTTTCTTGTAGCAGCCTTTCCGATCTGGATTCCATGTTTAATGAGCTTTCTCCTAAGGAAAATCTTACACTAGTAATTCCTGCGGTTACTTATGCAGTCCCAACACTTTTTGAGATGTACACTTGTCTAATGTAGTACATACTTTCACAACAAGTGAAGTATATGCACTCAGATGAATTGAAGGCATACATTTTTACCTTTTCTTTAATGGAGAATATATTCACCTGGTTGAGTATATACTCTATCAGAGATTTTATATATTGAGTTAGGACGGAAGGAATAACTTGAGTGTATTAACGCCTTTGTGAATTAGTTTTTAATATTAACATTTCTTTATCAATTTTCTAGAGGATGACCCATTTTCTTTATAGTCCATTTGAGGTTTTCATTTTTGTTAAGTTAGTAATGGTAGAGTGGAGCATAAATGAAAAATTTATATTGTTACCACAAATTCTTTTGCTAGTGAATCTGCCTTTCTCCATTTTGATTGATATTCCTTACATCTTGAACACACAGGGACCCGGAGAGCGCGCACCAGCAGCAGCACCTGCACCTGCACCTGCACCCCAACCAACCGAGTAAGCAAATTCTTTTATCTGTCACATTTCAGATGAGCTGAATAAAAGTGATGCAGGCATAATGATCAACATTGTTCTGATGTTCTGTAGGGTTGTTACCAAGAAATCCAAGAAGTGAGACAACATGAGGATGGACAATTTTTGGATTTCGTTGCTTTTATGTTTTTTTACTGTACTGAGACAGACACAGGCTAAACTGTTGCAGACTCATCAGTGTTTGTTTATCTGTAGCTGCCTTAATTTTATTTTTAACTGCTGTAATGGATGTGATTTATAAGGTTTTTGATCAAGCAGTGGTAAACTAAATATTTATCGACTCAGCCATCAATGTGTCATGTTTGAATTCTGATTGATTTTGGGTAGAGGAGGAATTAATAGAAATTTGTTTGACTCCAAAAATTTGTCACAGGAATGAAGCAATGTTTCAGAGCAATATGCAGTTTCCATGTGTGGTTGGGGTTTAAACTATGTGCAGCTGCACATTGATCATTCGAATTGATTCATAGGTCCATTTGAATGGTCATTGAAAGAATTCATTATTTAGAGGTTATTTGAACGGTCTATTGTTAAAATCGCACTTGCCAGATTATATGATGTGCCAAAAATCAGAAATATTATCAAATTGAGTGAGGACTCTTTTGAGTTTCTATTAAATTCTAGAATCTAGCATCTTTGCATTGTGGTTTTGGCTTGTATTTTTTGGTTGTGATCATGAAGGGAAATGAATGTTTATATATAAAGGCTTTAATATTTAGTAAAAGCTTTGGAGGGAAAACACATCAAATGAATAGATTCCCCCGTACTCACTAGAAAAAGTTTTGTTACAAACTTTCTACCAGTAATTTTGATCATGTGTTGTGTCGGGAAAGTATTTTCTCAAACCATCAAAAAGTCTAGTGTGTATGTATAATTGAAGGAAAAATATTTTCAACACTTTCCTTTTTTTATTTTATCTTATTAAAAAAAATAGAAAAAAAATTTTCATTTTCCACCTATGAAAATTTGAGAGAGTAATGAAAAATATTTATACATTCATATAAATATGCATTCATTATTCATATATTTTTTATATGAAAAATTATAAACAGGTGATGATAAAAATGAAACTATGTAGATCATATTCGATGACAATACAAAGTATACAACATCAAGAAGGGGGCGTTTATTTCCACCCCTTGAAGTATTCAACCCACCCCTAAAAATAAAATATATTTTTTTGTAACATATGAATTCACCTCGACCTGAGAGCCCCTTTTACTGTCGGAAACTCCTCGATGTCGTGAGCTGCGGCGCCTCACGCAAGTGCAGGGACGAGATCTCGAAGGAGAAGCCGCCTCCGCCGCTCCAACGATCAATAGGCCGTGAAACCCTTCCTTTCCGGCACCAAAAACAGAGACATTTCATGTCTGCTTCTTAATTAATCATCTCTTCTTCCCTTCACAAACCCTAAAAAAAAATTGACATACAACAACAACAACAGGAGACGAAGCGCCCCATATGGGACTGCGAAAAGCTCCCTTTACGATGTGTTCGAGCTCAACTCGTTCAAGCGTACGCTCGACTCCGCCGTGATCACCTTGCGTACCCACTCCATGCCGAGCATGCCTTCTGAGGTGCCCATGCCGCCGCCGCAGCAGCCGTCACCGAAAAAACGTCACCGCCTCCGAAACAACAACGCCGCCTCCGTCGCACGTCGAAGCTGTCGCGGTCGCTAAACAGACTTGTGCGCATGGTGTTCCGGCCGAAACCCGCGCCCGGAGGGGCGGCGCCTTTCCTGTTCGAGCAACACCACGAGAGAGGGCAGAGAAGGGGGAACCTCACGACGATACCGGAGGTGGCGGAGAAGAGGGAATCGACGAGTCGGTGGGCGCGTCGTGGGAGCTCGACGTGTTGCTCAGGAGGACCACGTCGGAGCGGTTCTTTGGGGCATAGGTGGAGGCGGCAGTACAAGGGGCTCGGGGTCGGGGTGGGTTCCTCTGTAATAAAAAAAATAATTTTTAAATTTTTGGGGTGGGTTGAATACTTGACGGGGTGGAAATAAACGTCCCCCAAGAAAAAGCAATCATTACTTAAGGTGTGTTTGTATGGAGCAATTAATGAAAAAGAAATCATTTCTTAATTGTTTCGGTTTTTCTCAAATTCACTCATTACTGATAAGACAAGAAAATGAAGAATGAAACAAAAAATCTGTGTGAGACAAATTATGGTCAAGCATAAAATTTAATTTTTTCTAATTATTTTCCTTCATGCGATAGACCTCATTTGCAGCTGCACATGTTTTAAATTTAAAATATATATATTTAATTAAATACATTATAAAATACATAGCCATACAAATTAAATGAATATATTTTAAATTTTTTTTATAATGAATTATATATTAAAATAAACTAAATGGTAAAGTATATATTGTGTTATGTGATTTTAAATACTATAACTCAATTATTGCAAAACGGACTAGTTTATCACACCATTTGCTATTGGATGTGTATGTCTATCTCTATTCCAATATTTGTAAAATTATGTTAGCGATAAATAAATTGACAATCTGTCCACACTGTTATTTTAGATATATATGAAGAGTGATTAGGTGCGGTGTGCGGACGGGTGTGGCATCGATTACGAGCTGTCGATCACGGGTTCATCGCATCGGACGGTCGGACGAGATTCACATCGACCGTTGGATGCGATGAACCCGCGATCGGACGAACGACGTCGCATCCGCACGCCGCACCTTATCATTCGAATATATATATATATATATATATATATATATATATATATATATATATATATATAATTGATTGGCTGCGGACGAACGGCAGCTGCGGCTGTACTGTGGGCCGTCCGATCATAGACACAGCGATCTAACGGTGGAAAAAAACACACATCAAACCCATCGAAACCGGTCAGCCAGTCTCTCCCGGTTACCACTCTCTCTCCACTCCTCGATTTTTTCCCCTAGAATCCACACCTCCTCGTCTCTCCAAAACAAAGTGAAAAAAAATTTCAAAACCCCCTCACCAGATCTCTCAAAAACCCTTCACCACCATCAGATCCTCCACCACCACCTCGCATGCGACTCTCTGTCCGACCTCCCTCAGCCGCCACCACCACCCTCTGCCACCCGCCGTTGCGGCCAGCGTTCCCTCCGCCACCACCTTCCGCGGAGCGCCCCCTCCGACCTCCACCCGCCATTTCCACCTTGCATCGAAACCTTCACCTTTATATGCGGCAAGAACCCCCTCCCCTGTAGGTTTTTTCTTTCTTTCTCCTCACGTTTGATGGGATTTGATTTAGATCCGAGTTTTTTTGGATTGGTTTTTTCGGTGTTCTTTTCTTTTGAATTCAATCTATCTTGTTTTGCTTCGGATTTCGTGTTTTTGTTTCCAACAATAGGTTCTTGTTGTTTTAATTTCATTTTGTGATTCGATTATGTTTTTTTATATTAATTTCTATTGATTCATATGTGATTCTACAGTTTTTTTTGTGAGTGCGGATTTTTATTTCGGGTTTTAGATATCTGGGTGATTCAGGATGACTTCGACGAAGAAAACTAGAAACAAACGCTTATCCAAACTGATTGAAGAGTCCCCCGATAAAGACGGGAACAATGGCAAGAAGAACAAGCCACGGGTGTGTATTCAGTTGTTTTAATTACTCGTAATTTTTTTTTCATCGTTATTTTTAATTTTGTTTGATGATGAGGTCTGTTTGTGACTTTCTTTCATTAATCGCTTCACTCATTCTTTCTTGTCGGTTGTTTGCATTGTGGATGCTAATGTATGTCTTGATGTGTGTGTGTGTGTCTAAAATATTCACATGTCATTATTAAATAGATCTGATCATTCATTGAATTGAAGTAAATATTTCAGTGTGTTTAGTGTAGAATGTCATTTGTTTTGTGACGAGGAACCCCAACAGCCATGGATGTGTAGAATATCCACTAACCTGTGGACCAGGTAAGCCAGGGAGATGGTAAGCCAAGGAGTATTTGAATTTGAGACCCACAGAGAGCAAAACCATGTGGGTTGTAGCGTAAATTTAATGAAGCAGAGTGTAAATTTTTTTCATCAAAATTATTGTGGAATAGGTGAATGGGTGTGTCTTTGAATGGATTTTTTTAAATTAATTTATGGGGGTAAATCCATGAGAATAGGAATAAATCAATTTTTACTGTGCTGGAGTGTGTTTTATTGTAATTAAGCCCCATCTTGTTTAATTATTGGTCCTGATTTAGGATCCAACATGTGCTCCAGTTCTGTGCCTAGGCAGAGTTGGTTCAATTTTACCTGTGGAAAATATTCATCCAGAAATTCTGGAATTGAAATTAGAAAGATATCAAACAATCCAAGTAGTGGGAAATTAGTTTTGTTAATAAGCCAGTTCCTTTCTACCTCCATATATATGAAATGAAGCTCCACCAAATGGGACTGTTGGAATAACTTGCAGTGGGTCACTGAAATGATTTAAATCATCTAACCTTACCAAATTATTGTTGGTACCTTCATTGCCAGACGTGTGATGAAGATATGCTTGTCTTGGTTCTGGAGTTTAATTGGATACATAGCTTTCAAGTTTTCTTTTTCTTTTATTTTTTAGGTAAGAGCTAAAGCTTGATGTGTTCTTCCTACTTCGTCTAATTCAAGATATGGATCCAATCTAAATTACATTAGTTTTCAAATATTGAATATTGGTCTATTTATTCCATTTTGTATTAGTCTGCTTCTATTATTGGTGGATGAATTTTGAGCTTTTAGGATCCTGATAAGTTGTTTCCTATTTTTATATCTAATTTTTATAAATCCGTCATTAAGAAATGATTTTCATATTCTCTTGCGCTACTGCTACCACAGGATATGGTATAACAAAAGATATCATTTGTAACAAATGACCCAGATTCTTCATGATTGCATCTCTCCACATGGAAATAATTTGTGTGAGGTGCACTGAAATGCATATTAATATAGTGATATCACTTTATATTTCAGAATCAAAATAGACAGCTATGGAAGCTGGGGACACTGTACTCCCACCTGGTCTTATAATATTCTGGAACCGAACATTGCCTATAGACCGATCATGGCACGTACTAGGCCTCAAATACAACCTAAATGTCAACCAGAAGGAGATCGATTGGGCGGCTGTCGTCCATTACAATGGGAACCTAAAGCCATGGCTTGAGATCGCTCTTCCAAACTACTGTAACTATTGGTCGAAATTTTTTTTTTTGGGGGGGGGGGGGGGGGGGAGGGGAGGGCAGCTACCTTTGCATAAGTTGCAAATATATTTTGTAATTTTAGGAGTATGAACAGTTTAGTGGTGAAGCTGTTCTGTAACATTTTGGATTTACTTTATTTCAAAAATTCATTATAAGTATTTGCAGTTTAGTGGTCCAGTCTATTTGTGTTGTACATGGATAAATGTATGATTTTTTTTGGATAATGTATGATGTTGTGTTGAAGTGTTGTTAAATCTATCAAGTGTTGATGTTGTGTTAAAAGTGAGAATGCAACTGGCCCTCGTGTTGTGTAATGCAATTGTGTTAAAGCGTTGATGTTGTGTTAAAAGTGAGAATGCAACTGGCCCTCCTTATGTTGCTTTTCTTGTTGATGCTGATATAACTTCCTATCTGATGATGGGTTCTGTTTCACCAGGTTTTCTTTTCCTTTCTCCAGTAGCTGCTAATCCAAACTTGATATAACTTGCAATTTTTGTTAATTAAATATTATAGTTTCACAAGATTCCATATTTAAATCTTTAGTCAACACTTTACTCTTCAAAATACCAGAATATCAACACTGCACCTGTATTGAGTTACATATGGTTTCGACAGGTTTTTCACCATTACAAGAAGTTCAACCATTGCTTCAACTATTATAAAGAAGTTCAACCATTACTTCACCACTACAAGAAGTAAAACCATATAAAGTATTGGACTATATACATCAAGTTCTACATCAACCATTACAGTATAAATTTTACATTCAACAAATTCAACCATATATTACAAGAAGTTCTACATTGATCTGGACCTTGCACATGTGCACCACTTCCATAATCACCAACTCCTGGATCTGAAGCAGAGTGAACAAAAGAGAGTGAAGAAAATAAATAAAAGAGTGAACATATTAAAGGAGTTACATCAAAATTCATTTCGAATTTGTGCTAAATAGTGTCGAACCTCCCTCTCCATACAAATAGACCAATAATTAAACAAGATGGGGCTTAATTACAATAAAACACACTCCAGCACAGTAAAAATTGATTTATTCCTATTCTCATGGATTTACCCCCATAAATTAATTTAAAAAAATCCATTCAAAGACACACCCATTCACCTATTCCACAATAATTTTGATGAAAAAAATTTACACTCTGCTTCATTAAATTTACGCTACAACCCACATGGTTTTGCTCTCTGTGGGTCTCAAATTCAAATACTCCTTGGCTTACCATCTCCCTGGCTTACCTGGTCCACAGGTTAGTGGATATTCTACACATCCATGGCTGTTGGGGTTCCTCGTCACAAAACAAATGACATTCTACACTAAACACACTGAAATATTTACTTCAATTCAATGAATGATCAGATCTATTTAATAATGACATGTGAATATTTTAGACACACACACACACATCAAGACATACATTAGCATCCACAATGCAAACAACCGACAAGAAAGAATGAGTGAAGCGATTAATGAAAGAAAGTCACAAACAGACCTCATCATCAAACAAAATTAAAAATAACGATGAAAAAAAAATTACGAGTAATTAAAACAACTGAATACACACCCGTGGCTTGTTCTTCTTGCCATTGTTCCCGTCTTTATCGGGGGACTCTTCAATCAGTTTGGATAAGCGTTTGTTTCTAGTTTTCTTTGTCGAAGTCATCCTGAATCACCCAGATATCTAAAACCCGAAATAAAAATCCGCACTCACAAAAAAAACTGTAGAATCACATATGAATCAATAGAAATTAATATAAAAAAACATAATCGAATCACAAAATGAAATTAAAACAACAAGAACCTATTGTTGGAAACAAAAACACGAAATCCGAAGCAAAACAAGATAGATTGAATTCAAAAGAAAAGAACACCGAAAAAACCAATCCAAAAAAACTCGGATCTAAATCAAATCCCATCAAACGTGAGGAGAAAGAAAGAAAAAACCTACAGGGGAGGGGGTTCTTGCCGCATATAAAGGTGAAGGTTTCGATGCAAGGTGGAAATGGCGGGTGGAGGTCGGAGGGGGCGCTCCGCGGAAGGTGGTGGCGGAGGGAACGCTGGCCGCAACGGCGGGTGGCAGAGGGTGGTGGTGGCGGCTGAGGGAGGTCGGACAGAGAGTCGCATGCGAGGTGGTGGTGGAGGATCTGATGGTGGTGAAGGGTTTTTGAGAGATCTGGTGAGGGGGTTTTGACATTTTTTTTCACTTTGTTTTGGAGAGACGAGAGAGGTGTGGATTCTAGGGGGAAAAAATCGAGGAGTGGAGAGAGAGTGGTAACCGGGAGAGACTGGCTGACCGGTTTCGATGGGTTTGATGTGTGTTTTTTTCCACCGTTAGATCGCTGTGTCTATGATCGGACGGCCCACAGTACAGCCGCAGCTGCCGTTCGTCCGCAGCCAATCAATTCTCATATATAATTGATTGGCTGCGGACGAACGGCAGCTGCGGCTGTACTGTGGGCCGTCCGATCATCCCTATATATATATATAGGGATGATTAGGTGCGGCGGCCGCACAGTGCGGCAACGATCACGAGCCGTTGATCACGGGTCCATCGCATCGGACGGTCGGGTGCGATTCACGTCGACCGTTGGATACGATGGACCCGCGATCGGACGGCTGCCGCACCTAATCACTCGACTATATATATATATATATATATATATATATATATATATATATAGGGAAGTGATTTGGTGCGGGAATGCGGTCGTGCGGGAAGCGATCACGGGCCGTCGATCACGGGTCCATCACATCGGACGGTCGGGTGCGATTCACATCGACCGTTGGATGCGATGGACCCGCGATCGAACGATCGATGTCGTTTCCCGCATTCTCGCATTCCCGCACTGAATCACTCGACTATATATATATATATATATAATCATATATTATTATATTAAATGAAGTAGTGTAATAAAGAACCGTCAAAAGAACTGAATGTCGTATCAGTCCTATGATGTTCTCTTTATTCTCCTCTTCTAGGAAAAAAAACCCCAAACGAAAAGAGAACCTAAACCCTCCAAGAAAGAAGTGAAACCCCACCTTAAAAACTCACTGTAAGTTTTCTTCCTCCTCTCTCCAGCTTTCCTGTATCTTGTGGCATTGTGAATACATTGATGTTTTGTTTTAGTCTGATTGAGATCTCACTAAAGTGAATATATCAAATCAAACTTAACAATTAAAAAGACACTAGATTGGGTTCTTTGCGTTTGGTGCTTGTTTCGCGGCGATAGATGGAATCCCAACATTGGGATTCAGAAAAAAATTCTTTGTTTCTATGGTTCCAGAAAAAAAAAAAACAAAGAATTTCTTCAACTGGAGATAATGAAAAGAAAAAAATAAACTGAAGGACGCTACATTTAGTCATTCCTGCAGTCCTAACACAGTATATGAAGGCTTTAATCGAGTATATACTCATTAAATAAAATATAAAAAGGTATGCATTCAATTCATTTGAGTATGAATTTCATTTTGCAAATGTATGTAATTCATTTGACAATCGTATACCTTTAAAATAATCAAAATGTATTGGGACTGCATAGTGATTGCAGGATTGATTGTCCCTAACATTTTTCAAAGTTGGGTTTGGTTATAATGTAGCAATTATATATTGGCATTTGGGGGGGAGGGGGGGAGTGTTCGAGTGTAATATTTTTTTGCAACCATGATCTTCCGCACATTTACATGCTCTTTCAGACAATGTCGGATATATGGTAAATTTACTCCCCACTTAGGGTAGATCTATCAGATTTTGGCAGTTTAGTTTTATTGTATATTGGTATCTATGGATGATGGTTCTTTCCCCTTGCCATGAGTCAGAGGCCATCTTACCTATATAAATACATACATGCATATACATACACAGGTAAATAATGATAATATGATTGGATCCTCTTTAATTGAAAGTCATGCTCTTATTCCTCTTTTTGAAAGAAGAGGTAGGTGCTATCTATGATTGAAAGCCCTCAACAAAAGAAGACGAAGGATCTCAATACGATAGTTTAAAACAAGAAGAATAAGACAATCGACCAAAAAAAAAACTATAATAAATGAACAACCCAATCGTAGGCAACCCTCAAAGCCAAACTACTCGAACCAGCGTTGCCCATAATTGTCAAAGGAGACTCCAGACAGAGAATTTCATTGAACCATGATTTAAGAAGGGAAGAAATAGCTGTTCATGTATTCTCCACATAAACCCTCTTGTATTGGAATAGACAATTGTTGCCATTGAAATTTGGCTAGATTACTTCGATCACTTTGTTTCTTTACTTTGGTCTATGTATTTTCATGCTCTTAATCCTTTGATCATCTTAAAATAATTAACCCGTCTCCAAAATATAGTAATTTTTTTTCTTCTAGATCATAGTTTGAAGTTTGATAAGGTATGGCAAACTATCATATATACATGCTGTTTGTTGGCAATGTGGATGTGCTACAGGATATCCCTTTTTTTTAAGGATATTCATTAGCTTCCATTATAGATTTTTAGTAGCTCTGGAGCACTAATTTGTAACTAATTCCCCAATGTCAACATGTTGCATGATTCCTCTTTTCATGAATGTGTAGATTGGATTAGGGTGTACATATTTTGGAGTTTGATGGCGTCCTCTACTATAAAACCAGGCATTTTGGTCACTCTACAAGAGTTAGATAGCTCGTCCCCACACTATCAGCATGGGGCTTCACTTCGGGTTACTGGGAAGTAAGTAATTCCATGATCCACATGAAGTCTTTATGAATATTAAATTGATTGTTCCTCTTTTTGTCTGCAGATGATTGTGTGAGCTTCTTGATTTTTTGTATATGATTTCATGTGCAGTTGACTATACGAAACTTCAAATCACGCGTGTGGGGATTCAAAATGTGGGATCTTTGTAATTTTAAAGTTACTTCTCAAAAAGATTCGTGGAAGTCTATAAAATTGACCGTCACATATAATAGGCTTGATTATGTTAATGCCTTTTTGGAAAATTTAAGATCCATCTTCATTCTATGCGAACCACCTTTGTCAGACTTTTACCCCAGATATATAGCCTATAATATGTGTAGCACACGTTAACTGATCCTCCATCTAGCGGTGACAATTCATGCTTATGCCTATTACATAAATTGTGACCCACTAAACGAGTTTTATAAACTTTGATTCATCGTTGATTCCTGTTCAAGGTCAGACCATCACAAACTATTATCCAATGATTAGTATTCATCCTACCTTTTCAAGTCTATGTCCTCTTTTCAGGAACTCTTTCGTTAAATTATATGGTTTAAGGCTTAAGGTGCGTTTGGATGTGAGGTTGAAACTCTAAGATTTTTAAAATCTTATGTTTTAAACTCAGCTTTTGAAAAGCTATGTTTTATTATATTTTCAACCGCAAAATTTTTTGGCCTAAGAATGAAGATTGTGGTTTGAAAAACTTAATGCTGAAAATGAGTTTGGATCTGAGTTTTAGAATTTTTAACTTTTCAAACACAGAATCTATCTAAACTCATTTCCAAACGGACCCTTAATGCATAATGCATGAAGCAAGCAGGCATGATGATACCCAACTTTGTCCATTCACAAAAATATAAAATTGGTGCGATGATCCTTTGCTAACCATAAACATATGTATGTTGAAACAGTTTGTACTTAGCTTCAAAAGAATTTCTGATAATCTTTCGTTAACCAGCTGCTGGAACATGGTTCTTTGTTTTGGTAGGGTGTTCTTTTTTTTTCTCCAGTTTTTCCAGTTTTTTTTCCTTGGTTAAATCTGCTCCTATCAACAGGACTCCTAACTGGAACTTAGTTTTCGAAGTGTGAATACTCGGATCATAATTCATCAATGAAAAATAGTCGGTTACTTTTGGTGGTTTCCAGGTTACAAAAGTACAGTATAGAAAACGCCATCGCCGTCATCTTGGACGGGGGTGCCAGCCTGAAGATTGACACGAAACACTTGAGAGACCTCAACTTTCGTGTTGGCTCCATCTATCAATTCATTGGCGAACTCTTTTTCCATCCAGACAATGATGTTAGTAAAAATGCTCTTCACATGCCCATTTCACTTCATAACATTTTTTTTCAACACCAGGAGCTCTGCTTTCATTGTTGTACTCCTGGTTTAAAAAAAGGCAATCCTGCAAGCGCGCATTGGAAGGAATGTGGATGGCATCGACCTCAACCTCTACTACCAATCCCTGAAGCTCCTACGGCAGTTCGAGGCAGACCGAAAGAGAGACCAAGCAACTTCTTCCTCTTAACAGATAAAACCACCCTTTTAAGGTAACTCGAGGCATACCCTACCCAGTGTTGTTACAAGTTGTTCTTGTCGAGAGGCCTTGCTATGAAGTCCGTTTTTCGGAAACTATAGAAACTACTGTTGAAATTTTTGTTAATTTTGAAATATATAATTCATTACATTTCGGTACAAACTGCAAAGCTAGTTCAAATAAATATTACTGCATTTGAATTGCAAAATGGTATGCAAAACAAACTGCATGTAACTTTTTCCAATATAAATTCAGGAAAATAAGCATAGTTATTTAGTAATCATAAAAAAGGAGGCATTTTAATAATTAAGTAATCCGGTCCAACATGTGTTCTGTCTACATTGGCAATGATGAACATAGTCGCAAAGTACTCTGAATTTGTTTCCGAATGTTTTGAAAAGTTCTGCAGTTGGATACCTCCCATAGCTGAACAAATTCTTGTGTTGCTGAACTATACATTTAGTATCTTCAAGATCCAGATATCCGGAAGTTTTTGCTTGTGTTTCTCATACTAAATATTATAATACATCTAGAAAACAATTTAATTTTCTAAGAGCCATGTATCATTTACTGAGTGTACTTTTACTGGATCAAATGGATCCTTTTGCCCAACATTTGAAGTATTGATCAATGACTTGCATCTATAAATAGGATCTGGAGGATATGAAGCATTTGGAGAGGAACGCAAAGCATCAGCCATAGAGACAGATTTCTAGGGCTTCCAGCTGCTGATCAATGACTTGCATCTATATGTATGATTAACATCGTTTTCAGACATTCCTGTTAGAGTTTCATTGTCTTTGCCAACTCTCACAAATATTTGGTTATTTTCTCTAAATGTCCACACCATCTACATGAGCCTACCATGTATGTAGCCTTTCAATAATCTCGGTTTTTTTTTGGGTCTTTGCCAAATATCAATGTGTATATAGGAAGGGTTTTAAAGGGGGCGTTGATACATTCAGTCCATTTTGCTTGAGGCTCGGAAACGCTTTCCAGCCACATTTACTTGTGATGGTGCGCTATTACAATGTAGCGCTGCGGATGGAGCTAAAGTTAGAGAGCAGTTGATTTTCAAAATAAGAGGGAAAAAGAGAATTGAAAGGGAACTTTTTCCGGAATAAGACAATCATTATTCCGCATGATGATAGATAGATAGATATGATCAGTCAGATATTTTATTCTAATCCACTGTCTAAACAATGACAAAAGATGTGTATCTTATACCTATACCAAGTAAAAATAAATAAACAAGTCTAGATCAAATCCTAAGAGTACCATTCTTAAAAAAAAAAAAAAAAAAAAAACTTAAAACTCATCTATATCTTTTTATAGAATTTTTATTCATTGAATTCTGTTATGCTACCAAGCAAGAATTTATTAATTAATACCTGCCAAGCAAGTTTAAATCCGTTTCGTCTAACCTCCCTTTGGTTCAAGAATAGTGAAAGATAGAATAGAAATACAGTACAGATTTTTATTTTCTTCCCACCCGTCTGGGTCGCGGAACAGAGGGAGAATAAGCGGAATAATGGGGGAATCAGCTTTGATAGAGGTGGAATAGTGAATGGGTTAGTAAGGATAACAACCCTCCTCATTATGTTTGTAATTTGAATTCAATAATGAAATCGGATAGCAAATAATCTACCTTCCATTAAAAAAAACCCTCATTTATTGTTTAAAATTAACGTGTCATACATGTACATTAACTTTTGTTTGTATTAATTTGATTTGAGAAACAAAATTAGCATGGATGTCAAATTACAATCCTCATTATAATTATAGCTTAAAAAGGGCATATTAAATTCATTAAAATATATATTCCATTTTTACAATGATTTCAGTGTATTATACTCAAAATTTAAAAAAAAATAGTTCTTGTTTTTTGGGGGGAGAACACAACAACAGGGCTAAACGCTCACAATGGTACATCCGTATGAGATAAGAATAATTTGAAAAAAAATTAAAATTTTTCTTTAGGTTTAAAACAAGAAAAATGATATGTCAAGTCATGTGTATAGTCACATTCACAGTTCTCACCGCTTTTATCTTTTTAAAAAATGTAAATTTGTTCATTGAATTACATATTATCATAAAAAAAAATGAAGTCTATAATTTAAAAACTGATAATTTTTTCTCTTTGAAAAAAATAAAAATTCTCTATACTAATAGAGTATATACTATACTATCACAATACACACTGTGTATAGATAGTTGGAGGACTATTTTTGAGTTGTGCAAAACAAGCTGAGCGTATCAAGGGTACTTTTAGGACCTATTTGGATGTGCGTTATTTGGATGTGCGCTGAACTATCACCTTTTTGAAATTCAACCCCCTTTTGAAAAACATTGCTTTAAAAACTTTTAGAACACTGAAAATTTGTATAAAAAAACACGTAAAATGCAAAACAGTGTAGGTCCGTTTCACATTTCTACCATAAAATCTTTACAAACATGAATCTAAACAAGGCCTTATTTTAAAAAAAAAATTTGCCCAAATAGACAAAAATAATTTAAAAAAATTGAAAGAGATTTTTTCCCCTATTATTATTGCTTTGATACGTTGGAAATACAGTCTGAAAACAACTTTAAACTTTATGTACGTTTTTTTAGGATGTAATAATGAATGTTGTTTTTTAATTAATCAAATAATCATGTTTGTTGCTAATAACAAACGATGTTTTTGTTGGAATAAACACAATTTTCAATACACTTTTTTTTTATGTTATGATGAGAGCAGCTTTTCAATTAAGTGGACTTATTGATAATTTGTTTGAGGTTTTTAGCTTTTAAAGAAGTAAAAACAACCCCAATCGGGGTGCCAAACACACCATTAATCTTATTGTGCACAAACCACCTTAAATTGTCTTATTTTAGTTTTCTTAGCATCTCTCCATTCTTCACAAATCACATCCCTCTATGGGTCTCTTATCTGCAGCCAAACATCGACACTACATTGAAATTTTAACATTGGTCTCACGGAAATATCAAATGAAATTTAACATTGATACTTCAAATCACATCCAATCACTGGTTTTCATGTTGGGCATCATCCTGTATGATACAATTTGGGAACTCCTTTTATTTGGAACCAATTTTGAAAAAACAGCTTATGTTCTAAATTAATTTAAACAATTGATTATGGAAAGCTGATTTCAACCAACTTTTTCACAAAAACCATTTTGTTTGATTTGTGAAACATAAAAAACAAAATCTAAGACAAAAAATGGAAGTTCAAAACTAGCCATTTGGAAACGATTATTTCAAAACTGATTTTGCAAAAGCAAAATCAGCTTGACAATTGGTTTCAAATGGCCTAAGGCAAAGAATGACAAATATTTCTATGAACACAATTTGTACAAAAAAAATATATTAACCTGTATCGGACATGTTCTTCATATATTAATGCAAATTAATACAATCAAGACAGCAAGGGCATCTGTACCGCAATTGCCCGCTTTTTCTGCTTGAACAATATCAAAATTGGTTCCAATTCAAAATTACTGGATTCCAAATATATCGTTGCATCCACCAATGTAATATCACCGGATTCTTCGGTAGGAGTCTTCAATTATGAATCAGTCGAGCTGGGGGCACAATATGTAGAATGGATTCATTGGGAGCTTCGCAGTTACCCAGTTTCACAACAAATATAGCAGTACACCCCTTCCCTGTGCCCTCGCTGTCCACCCAGATGTCGCCTTCCATAAGATTCACAAACCTGAGGGCATTTATTTGAATGGTGAGTGTTGTTGATGACAAACACATTTTGAATGAGATAAACAAACAGTAGTTCAGGGAAAAGAAGTGAGTGGACAGTCATTTTCATATATAAAATGAGTTCATCTTAGCAGGATAAATTATAAACTATAAAGAGTTGATATAACTACAATGATATGTCAACTATTATATTAAGATTTTAACATCATTTGACTTCATGGGAGCAATAGTTATTGTTTATTAAGAAAAAAAATTCATGGCACTGCGCTGCATATATTTGTGTCCACATCACGTATTAATATTGTGTCTAATGCACGTCTGAATTTTTTTTGCAATTTGGGCACGTATGGGACATGTCTGACATGTGTCCAATGCGTGTCTTGTCATGTCTCATACTCTCATGTCTGTACGACTGTACATGACGGGGACAGACACAACAAGTTCATTAAAAGTGTCTTGCTTCCTAAAACCTGCCTATAGTGTTATCGAAGAAAACTGAATCTCATTTAAAAGATGGACATGTGATTCAGTTTAATGTTTAATGTGACTGAATTGGATGACATTTTCATATATAAACCAGACCCACACCTGCAAGAACTCTGTGAAAACATGGAAGGCAATTAATTAGGTTTGAGTTCAATGGCATAATTGTGCCTAGCTTCAGCTTCAAGTGACCATAGGAGAGTTTCACCAGGGAATACCTCTTACTGATGGCAAGTCCAAGCCCATTGCCCCCAATGCTCCCATTCGGTCCACTTTTGGACTGTGCGAATTTGGTAAACAAATGTGGCATGTCTTGAGGACTAATCCCACAACCTGTATCCTTCACCTGTGACACAAAAATTCAACATTTCTTAATCAAATCTACCACAAAGAATTTTATCATGAAATGTATCCTATTATCGAACCTGAACATGCAGATAGAAGTGTCCTTTGCTAGCTACTGGTAGAAATCTGCATTTCGCGACAACAAATCCGGTTTCGCAACAGAGGCCGAAACTGAGATGTAGCCCTCTTTTGTGAATTTTACAGCATTTCCAGTCACATTCAGAATAATTTGTGTGAGTCGTTTTTCATCACCAATTGCGCAGTCCGGTAAGTCCGGTGACAATGTCAATGTTACAGGTAATTTCTTCACTGCAGTAATAGGCTTTATCAAATTAATGACCTGTAATGATAAGAAGAAAATATTAAAAACCCAATCCATAATAGGACAGGTGAAGGCGAAGAGAGGTCTCCAATCAAGAGAGAGCAAAAATATAACCCCTCATTTAATTCGCAGGTAGATTATCCGGGCATAAAATAGTAATACAGAGATAAGAGGAGAATTAGATTTTTTTTTTGTTTGGTTATTCCTTTTATCGGTTTGGGCAAGTTTTTTGTCTTATCAGAGTATAACTATAGTTTTGGATAGGTAAAAATAAGTGTACAAGTATCCAAGATAGAGTTAATATTCTAACTTAACAAGGTATAACTTTTAAAGTTCATTCATGCTAAACAAACATGTTCGTTTGAGGATTAAGCCTATTCTTTCCTTATCCACTAGCTCATTCGCAAAACAAACTGGGGCAAAAAAAAACCTCTCTGAAAGCAGCATGAAGATTGAAAGTTCCGTATTCCAATTCAAAGCTTCCATCCTCCAATCTTGATAGACCTAAAACGTCATTTATAAGTGTCGCCAAGAGGTTGCTGCTCTTCAACACTGTTTCTATCATTAGCCTTTGTTCAGGAGTTAGTTCAGTTTCCAAAAGAAGAGAAGAATGCGCGATAATTGCATGCATGGGAGTTCGCATCTCATGGTTCATGACCGCAAGAAAATCATTGCGAGCATGGATGGCCATTTCCGCCTCCCTTCGAGCTAAATCCAGTGCCACGTTTTGCTCCATAAGCAGATCACGTGCTCTCATGGACTCCTCCAGTATTGCTGCATGTGAAAGTGCAACAGCTACCTGAACCCACGAAAATGTAAAAGGATAAGAGAAACTCAAACACCAATAAAATCAGTGATGTCAATAACATAGACAATGTTAATGATAGGAAAACCAGAAGCATTTACAGTGCAAGCCATGACAAGATTCAACACAAGGATTAAAACCCAAAAACTTAGAAAATCATATGATTCTGGGATAACAAAACAACTGAACTTGGAAATGCTGTGAATAAATAAAAAGCTAGGGCAAGCAAAATAAATGTGTCTTACAATGTAAAATATATTCAATCTGGTTACTAAACCAATATTTATATTGAAAGAAACCATGATACTTTGATCATGTATTTGCAACAGTTACGTAGAATCATAGGTTACAGGTTCTGAATCAGGGACTCATAGGTGATTATCACCCGTAAGCACTAGAAAAGAATCACCGCATTAACTTGGATGAACATAGGAGCATAAACTTCTAGCGTTCTAGTTGTCCAAGATTATTATCCGTTGATTCTGTCTACTGCAGTCATGGTTCATGATACATACATCAAAGTTTTTTTTTTTTTTATCGAGCTATTAGGTGATTGAATCCCCATATGATACAAATGATGGACAAGCCTATTCTTCAATAATTCAATCACAACCACAAAGAAAGATGTAATTATCAGTTTGCATGGGTCACAACTCTCCATAAATAAAGTCCACGATTATCTGATCTGACTATATCAAAAACATGCACAGGGGGTCCAGGATTTGCATTATGAGTACATGAAATTGTACCAATGCTCATTCCAAATATCATAGGTAGCAATTTATAAGAAGTATTTGGAACACCTGACATGAAACTGCATTATATCTGGTGTTAAGACAAATCAGGTCTTGAAATAACATAAGAAACCAACTTCCAAACAGAAGGCCAGACTAGCACCCAAAAGATCTCAAAGAAAATGTGAAAACCATAGAACATTAGACATTAAGATTCAACAATAATGATTTAATTCAATTCAGGAACATCAAAAGCTAACCGTAGAAATAACAGAAGAAAAAAATAATAATCTTGGTATATACTAAATCCTAAGGCTCTCAAACAAATGAAACTTTAAAATGACAAATTACATGATCCAACCCTGATGGCAATCCCTTTGCACATTGAAGTCTCAAATACTTGGTCACCTAAGCAGATGCATGTATGCTTTCGACACATTAATGTTACATATTTTACCAAGGAAACCAATACCATTCCTATCATAGTCTTATAATTTTTTTTAATTTTATTTGAGAGAAGAAAATAATTTACAAGCCTGCAATCCAATCCGGACCGGGCAGGGCACACGTGTTTTTGGCCAAGCTCACCACAACTTAGGTCCTCCCCCTCCACAATGGGGTGTCCCTTAGGCCCCTTAGCCTTATAATTCATAATAACCGAAGCACCCTCTAATTGAAACAGACATCAAGGATACCTAGTCACTTACTCGGTTCTTCATTACGTAGCTAAGGTCATAATAGTGATTCTCATATAGCATATATATATATTTTAAAGAGAATATAGCATATATTCTCATTTTCAAAAATCAACATAGACACGTCTAGGCTCCGTTTGGAAACACAGATTGAAAAGTAGATTTTGGAATAAAGCTGCTTTTTAAGATGATTTAGACCTTGACTTTTTGGGATGCTTTTTTTTAATTCAGGAATCAATATTTGAAAGGAATTTAATTGAAACAGACATCAAGGATACCTAGTCACTTACTCGGTTCTTCATTACGTGGCTAAGGTCATAATAGTGATTCTCATATAGCATATATATATATTTTAAAGAGAATATAGCATATATTCTCATTTTCAAAAATCAACATAGACACGTCTAGGCTCCGTTTGGAACACAGATTGAAAAGTAGATTTTGGAATAAAACTGCTTTTTAAGATAATTTAGACTTTGACTTTTTTGGGATGCTTTTTTTTAATTCAGGAATCAATATTTGGAATGAGTTTAATGTTTGAAAGAAAAAATTGCTTTTCAATTCAAAAAATTGATTCCAACTAAAAATCGTTCTTTTTGAGATTTTAAAAACACGGATTTCAAAAGAGGCTCCGTTTGGTTGCTCGTTTGGGCGGATTCCGCTTTTTAAAAAGCTGAAAATCCCCAAACGTGCAACCAAACGGGTCGGATTCCGGCGGAATCAAAAGCTGGATTCCTTTTAATTTCTCTCTCGAAATCCGTGTTTTTAAAATCTCAAAAAGAACGATTTTTTGTCGGAATCGATTTTTTGAATTGAAAAGCAACTTTTTCTACCAAACATTAAACTTCTTCCAAATATTGATTCCTGAATTAAAAAAAAGCATCCCAAAAAAGTCAAAGGTCTAAAATCATCTTAAAAAGCAGCTTTATTCTAAAACCTATTTTTCAATCTGTGTTTCCAAACGAAGCCTAAGTGTTGGATTATGCCCCCATTATATGTCAAAACATATGGGGCATGCCATACTGATGCATATTACCATCAATGCTTCACAAAAAAATGCCTAGCCCAAGCGCAACCGATATCAAAAGAGATAACAAATGAAACACACTATAAGGAAACACAACCAGAATCATTTTTAAGAACATCAACCAAGAATAGGTTGCAACAAACCTGATCTGCAACAACCTCCACAAGCTCAAATTCATGCACATGCCACTTCCTCGCACTATCCGCCGGGAGCATCAACACCATCACAGCATAACTCCTCGCCGAGAACTCAGGCCAGTCATTTATTTGGAAGTTTGATAGATGCAACAGTGGAACCCGCACGGCCACAACCTCCGGTGGCACATACCTCCCCACAACAGGTCCAATCCTCGCCAAAGGGCATGTATGAGGGATCCCCAAAGCACGGTTACTACTAAACACCTTATTCACTATGGGGAGATTAATCGAAACGATCGATTCAACAGGCTTTTGGTGTCTCAGCGTGTGCGAGAGATGCAAATTGAGGCCTGACCGAGATGGCATCCACAAAGCGCACTCCTCTAAACCCAAAGTCCTACCGAGCTCAATGAGCGTAGTTTTCAATATCGTATGCCTATCCAATGTGCTCCGAATCTCATGCGTGAGCATCCTCACATGCCGCCCGGTCTCTTCTTGGGTCGTTATGAGCCTCATCTCCCTGTCAAGATCGTCCGCCCTGTTCTTCAATGAGATCTCCCTGGTCTTCACACTCAACAAATCAGGGATTATGTGCACGAGCGTCAGAGCCGTCGCGCAAGAGACGACCGCGGTGGACGCCTTTGCGACTGTCATCACCAAAACCACGGTTCGGTTGTGCATTGTGAAAGTCCAGAGGCTTATGAAGTGGGTCGCGCCGCAGAGGACGATGAAGGCTCCGAATTGCATCAGAACCCATCGATAGTGGAAAAAAGCGGACTTTTTTACAAAGTAGATGAGCTCGAGGGGATCGAGAAGTAAGCGAGGGCGATGAAGAAGTCCGATATGTATTGGTACTTCACCAGAAGCTCGTCGGCGGGCCACTGCGGCTCGACGCAATCACAACCTTCCATTTCTTGTGCATCTCTCACATATCTAACAGAGAACACATAAATTTCAGTCTCTGATTCAATAAAAGAGGGAATTTTGGTTCTTCAATTAGTGAATTGAACCCAAGTTCACATTTTTTGCCCTCTTTTAGGGAAACCAAGCAAAACCCATGTCATGAAAGTATAAATTGAACCCAATAAATTACATGATTGGTTGCGGAGGGTAAAGATGAAGGGATTTTCAGTGAAAGAAGTGGGAAAACGGAAACAATACCTTGATTTGAAGATACTTGAATCCGAGATAGTGTTGGATTTTGAAACCCTAGAAAGAGAGGTAGGTGTGTGTAGAGATGTGACTGTGAAAAATTTTCGCGTCGTCGGTTTCAGACAGAACAGGCCGAGACGTACGCGGGGACGGCGCCTATATAGGGAGAAAAAAAACAAAGGACACTCCGCAAGTGCATGAGAGTGGTCGCACGTGTAAGGAGGAGTGTCCCTTCCATTCAATTGAATGATTGATATTTGGGGCCATTCGGGATAATTGCAAAAAACCCCTGAAAAAATGAAACCCTTTAGCCCACCCGGGGTGGAATGAGGAATAGAGTTTTATTACTCGCAGTCCGCATTTTATGTACTTATTTTTATGTTCACTTTATTTTATTTATTTATTTATTTTACAGAATTAGAATACCCTTATATTGTAAACTGAAAAAACTTCATCAAAACATGGTTAAATTTGGTACATGAAAATATGAGAATTTGTGTACCTTAAAATTTAAAAATACTTTTCTTAAGATACAAAATAGAACAAGAATATATTAGTATTCATATAAACAAATTAAAAGGAAAGGCTAAAACAAGTGTGTTACAGGTGGGGGTGTCTTCAGATATAATAGAACTGTTGAGGCGTTATTTGCATAATGGAAAATGATACACTCGGTCACAATCACCGGCCAAAACTCAGACTTCAAGTGTTTTCATTTTTTTTTAAATAGTAAACATTATTTAATGAGGTATATGCTTTGATAAAAAATGTACATCGCTCCATTTCAAATTGAATGAATCCATTTTTAACAAGTGTAAGAAAAACTTTAATGAGGTATATACATCATCTAACGAGGCATATGCTTCATTAAATCTGTAACGAGATATATAGGATATGTGTTTTAGTTTGTGATTGTGACTGAGTGTTGCAGCACTCTTGCATATAATAACAAGAAAAGTAAGTGGGCTGGTGGAGGCACGATCCTAATATACTGTGAGATCTTGAACAAGATTTACCTGGTCCACATTGGATGATAACAACCGTTGATTTAAGATCCGACGATAAACTTGAAAAAGCAATCAGTGGGAGAGTATCTAAAAATGAGTGGACCCACACAACTAGACAAAGACCAATTGTTTTTTTAGCGTTGTTACACACATATCCATTTTCGGCCTCAATTTTTTTTTTTTGACGTACTGTAGACGACTGCCTTAGTTTTATTTAAAGAAAGACAGCACTAAAAAAAATACAAAAGAACTTGGAAGTTCAAAATTTTCACCTATTTTCTTACACACATCCTAAAAAAATATCACAACTATCGTGTCAGACACATCTCTCAAATATATTTCCAAACACAAACAATTTATACTAGAGTATAATTATCATTTTAAAAATTACTCTTTAAGGATCTCTTATCCACCACTTATTTTCAATTTATCTAGGGTGAATCAACAGCAATGTGCATAGATAGTTATATATCCCAGCTATCAGGGGTGAATGCAACCCCCTTGAAAAAGGTAACCCAGGCCCTCTCTATTAAAGTCTGGAAGGCGGATAAGTGTGAACCTTTGGCATTTGATTCTCAGGTTTTTTTTTCAGTTTGAAGGGGTGTTGATGTTGATGTCACTGATGTCACACCTTGGTTGGATTCATTTGAAAAAATGTCTTAGCTTTTTGTTTATGCTCGGGTGGACTCCAAATGTCAGTGTGGCATTCATTCTCATTATCGTTATGTTAAAACATTCAAGACAATTACGTTTGAAATATTTCATTTTTGTGTTCATTCTTAGACATTACGTATAAAATTTCTCATTCCACAAAATCTAACATAAATGGATTATTCAGAACGAGAATTCTCATCTTGAATAAGAGTTATCAAAGTGACTAAATTTTTTATACATGCAAACACAAACAATTATGGGAACCAAATAATTTCCTACTGGAATATTACCTTTCTCAAAAAGTTTATGTTCCTTCTGCTGTTATGTTATGAACAAACGCATAGTGATGCTCCCTAATCGTGACATTAATGCGGTATATATTAAGTCATATACAGGAACCAGGAAATAATAGACTGTACATATAAATGCATGATTGAACTCAAGATCAAACAAAACTAAACATTCTTTCTTTTCAGAATCATATATTGATATAGTGAGGAAATATAACTGGAAGTAGGACTTTGGTGGGTGAACCAAACGGCTTGGAAATTTTAAATTAGAAAATTAAAACAACTAAATTGCATTTTATCCTGATTTTTATGATAACAAACATGATAAGTTTTCTAACTACTTATCCTTCATTTATCCATTTATCCCACCTCTTATTCCCTTATCAAAACAAGTTCACATGTTTGAAATTGGAGATGACACCTCAATAGATCGAAAAATAAAATTCAGGTCCAAGAATACGTCTGCGTTCTTCTACTTGAATGAGGGATTGATTCAACACTTTGATATCTGGAACTCGAATCATAATTCCTACCATTTCTTTGGGTCTGTCAACAGATTATTATAAAACAATGAAAATATTCTCAATTGAAAAGAACCATTTTTTTTCAATCTTTATATAAAATCCATTTGCAATATGGAGGGTACTGTGACACCAAAAAATAACAAGTCTAAGAAAGGAATGAAAAACACAAAACAGAATGGCTTTCTTCTTCCTTCAATAAACAGGAGATGCCAAAAAATCAATGGCTGCAGTTAATTAGTGTTGCATAAAATGAATAGTAAATGAACATAAAATTATTCTGTATAATCAAGTCAACCATACCAGGTTCATGTGGTATGATGTTGGAGACCATGAAGAACCGAATACCTATTTTGCTGCCTTCTGCTCTTTCTTTGCCCTCTTTGGGAAGAGTTCTGGACCCTCCAGAAGAACCTCATCATGCATCTGCACCCAAAACTGTTCAAACTGATCATGAAATCTTTCCTGAAACCATTGACGAATCTCTGACTTTAGAATATGAGGATTCTCATTCCAGGCCTCCCTCAACATGGCACGGCTATCGATTGTTCTTGACCTGGTCCTTAATCTACTCAGAAGATCACCAACTCGTCTTTGACAAGACGCCTCAGGCTTCAATATACTCGTCGGTGGGGCAGCCAGAAATTTTTGAGCAGATCTTAAGCATGGTAGGACCTGACCTTCGAGCAAAGCACACGCAAAAGTGGACACCCGAAGTGTACCATTTTTAATCGGGATGCTATGCAATGGTAACTGCCAGAGATGTGGTCCAAAAGTCGGACTGACCCAGCATAAGACTTGGTCATTCAGAGGTTCATAGTAAGGCCTCGGGTCTGTAAGCGGTGCTGAAAATGTGCAGAGAGAACTGGCATATTTGACAAGCCAGCTACATTTCACACTGGTAACCCCATGCATGTATGGCCGTTTTACATGGAGAAGCTCACTGTACACGAGGAACTCTGGCGCCGATTGAGAAACCGCTGACCCCCGGTGAACGAATACGGTTTCATTCACTGCACACGCTTGATATCGAACTGCATTGGATTTTCTCTCTTTATCAGATGACGCCGAAGCATTTCTAGTGCGCTTTGCGACCCTATCTGCCCATCCAGCACAAATAGCTTGTCCCAATATCTCTTCCTCATTCATTCGAAGTGGATGCTTATCAGAAGGAATCCTCCAAGCACATTCCACATCATGAATGCTTCCACCACTCCACAAGAACTCCTGCATCCCAACAACAGCATTCTGATGACATACTAGCTGAAGCAGTTGCTTTCTCAACTTGGACATTTCATCCATTGTTTTGAAGTGCAATGAGTTTTCATTGCAAAAATCTACAGGATTCTTGGCGAGCTCAAACAATTGAAGGGCGTATGCTATTGTCAAAGCATCACTACTGGGATTGCAAAATTTTGCTCGGGCCACCCGGGCCGTTTCTCTTAGTTTTTTCTTCCTCAGTTTTTCCTCACGGTCCAGAGTTTTCTCATGAGCTACATCTCTCTTGTGGGCCAAAGATTCACCTTTATCTTCCCTGTCTTGGTCAACTGTCTTTCCATGGCTTCCCTCAAAATGCATAATGAAAGGATTGGGAAAGCTCAAAGCCGCAGCTGCAGCAACTGTATATCCCAAAACCAAGTTTGCCCTATCATAGCCCTGCTGTTTCTTCATTATTTGAATAACTGTGAGGAGCATTCGTGAATGACGAGGACTCATTGGATATTGTGCCATGGCTTTCCCAAGAGGGGTAAGCCTTTCTTGACTATCCAATGCCTCAAGGGCCTTTAAGCAACGCTCAGCTTCCACCAAAGAAACAGTCTCGGGAGGAGTTGGGAACGGAAAGTTTGCTACCTGAAATAAAGAAGCATCGATAAGAAGTTTCAGTTTTCAAGTATATTAAATGATAAAATTCAGTTAAGAAAAGGAATCGTATTCAGCAACCTTGTCAATGCCGATGGACTTCAACAGAAGGACGATTCCATCCACAGGAATTTTGGATATTTCAGCAGAGGAGAACTCTGTAAATATGTTGTTGAAGACTGCTGAAGAATAGAGACGGTAACAGTGCCCTGGCCCTGTCCTTCCAGCTCTTCCAGAGCGCTGGGCAGCTGATGCTTTGCTTATCCATTGAACTTCAAAGGTAGCCATCCCATTGGTGGGATTGTAGTTTTTGACCTTTTCTCTACCAGTGTCAACCACATATTTTATGCCAGGGATTGTTAATGAGGTCTCCGCCACATTTGTAGCAACAACAATAAGCCTTTGTCCTTCAGGCACATCTTCAAACACACGAAGCTGCGCATCTGCAGGAAGCATAGACATATAACCCACCATTACAGTTAACTTCATTTTTCCTCACAAACGCAGGAGTACACTTTGTGCCTACTTCAGTAGATGCAGTAACAGTGAGAGATTGATCTCCTCCGCACTCTGAAGTTGACGGATTACCTGTCAGAGCACTAAAGGACGCCTTCAGACAAGAAAGGCTCACAGCATTATTGAAAAAATCCGCTTTTGTACCAGTTTCATCTAATATTGCAGGATTTGTATCCTCATCTTCGCTTGCAATTTCTAGCTCACTCTCTGTCTCAGAGCTGGATGAATAGGATGTTTTCAATTGGTCAACATGGTCCTCATCATGAGAGCTAAATCTGTCAATCTGCCTGTCAGATGAATGATCATCAAGGTCAAATGCTTCAGCTATATCTTCTATTTCAGTTACATTTTCAGTTTCCTCATCTTTCAATCCCTTTGAACCAGAATTGATAAGCTTCTTTGAAGCTTTACATAGTTTACCACACAGGTCTTCCACCTCCCTTTGTCCAGTGACAAACACTAAAATACCACCTGTAGGCAACCTCTTGTGGATGGACATGACTTTTTTATAAGCTTGACCCATGTAATCCACCATATCGGTCCTCTTTGAGAAGTGGATGGTCACAGGAAATTGTCTGGTTGGCACCTCTATAACAGGTGGGGGCTCACAGAATAATTTCTTGTGTGAAACAAAGTCCTCAACCCGCAATGTAGCGCTCATTAGAACAAGCTTTAATGGAATGATCACATTCTCGGGGTTAATCTGTACTCCTGAGAGCATCATCTCTTTCTGCTCTAAGCATAATTTCTGTCATCCAAGCATGTGAGCACAAATACAAACTGCATAAAAAGAAAAAAGAAATACTTTGATATACAAATTGGATACTCACTTTTCGCACTTCTATGATCCTGGAAAGCATCCCAACAAGTATGTCTGTATTCAAGCTCCTCTCATGAGCCTCATCCAGGATAATAACAGAATACCGCTTCAATAAGAAATCACTCTGTACCAAGATATTGCAATCAGTAGCATGCTCAAAGGACAATAAAATATTACTTGAAGATACAATCAGAGGCATGTGAGTTTCTAAATTATAATCAGACATAAGAAAAGAAAAAAGAAATAATGATCCTGATAAATAACACATGCAACAAGGTTATAAATAGAATAACTGTATCTAAAATGTAAATTCATATAAGAAATAAGCCTGAGGAGACAAGATGTTGAAAGAAAAAGTGTACAAAGTTATCTGGGTGCATTTTAGATATATTGCATTCCCTTGTTCAATATTTGATGCTGAGAAGATTGTTAAGTTGAAAAAAATATTTTAACTCCCATCTCTCCCATGGTAAATGAGATCTACATACAGCATATGTGCCCTTCTATCTTGTCTAGCCTTTCAGTGTCTGGATAACTATGTTGTTAGTAAACAGTGTTAAAAAGTAAAACCTTGAATTTCTTACTCCAGTTTAGAAACTATAAACAAAGTTCTAGGACATGCACATCTTGTAGAAGTTAATGAAGTGGCTACACTAGGATACTAGATGAGAAAAAATAATATAAGCACTCAAGTGTATCAAACATGTCATCTCATACAGTTTGTCTCATCACTGTATGTGATTTGTCAGTCCCTGATACTTAAAACATAGTTAGAAACAGAACATTTGGGTTCACTATTAAGCAAACCCACACCACTCCTTGATACAATATCATTGCCCAACTTTACCAACTACATGCTTGTCTGGGATAACATGATGTGTAATAGGACTGGATCAACAGGAGAATGATACAAGTTAAGAGGCTGGGATTCCATCTTCGTCTCTTCCCCCAACAGGCAAATGCACCACCAAAGAAACAAAAATCGAGGGAATGGCTCAATTTATAGATACACAATGGAAAACCTAAAATAACAAAAAAAGAAACTAGAAAAACTAGGAAAATAATAATATCATATAAATGATAATAAAGACACAATGTTCTCCTAATAATGACTCTTTAACATGAATCAGAGGAGGACAATTTTGCACGAGAATTGTACACATATCAGCAGAATGATATAAGGCCAAATTGTTAATTATTTTGCCCATGTTGTTCATATTTGTTTGTATTTCGGGCATGTATTGTGCAATGAATGAGGATTATTGTCCAGATGTTATGTAGTTTCATAAATGTAGCTGGGCCTGAAGAGAGAAAGGCTTGTTGGACAATTGCCTTTACAAATAATTTTTCCTAATCATTCAAAAAAAGAAAATAATAAAATAGAAGAACCAGACTGAAAAGTGAAAGGCAGGGACTAAATTGGAATAAAAAGAAAAATAAAGATCACTATTCACCCAATGAAAAGTATTTCATTAATCCCTGTTACAATTCAACCCATTAAATGTAGATTAAGAATGTGGCACCTTTATTAAATAAATATGAGTGCCACTATATGATAATAAAGATATATAAAAAGAATAATACGAACTGAACTGATGAAACAAATCAGGTGCACTTGAAGCTTACAAAATAAGTGAAAAAAATTATATGGGCATATGGACTTGTACATGAAATGAATAGAAAAATGCAAGTCCAGGAAAGAACCTGTGCTTCACGAAGCAGAATTCCATCTGTCATAAATTTGATGGAGCAATCAATTCCTATCTTTTTGTCATGCCTAACTTGAAACCCAACCTCCCTCCCCAGACAAAGGCCTAGTTCAAAAGACACCCTTTTGGCAGTGGCAAGGACAGCAACACGGCGTGGTTGGGTAACACCAATTATTCCTTTTCTAGATCCCCCAAGATTGGAACCAAATCCAGCTTCATAAAGGAACTGTGACAGTCATTTAACCACAAAGCATGATTTATATTGCCATGGGATATAAGAATGAACTGCTTAAAGCTATTAAGTTTAATGAAAAAGGAGAAAAAATATTCCCATTGGAGCTAACCTGTGGAACTTGAGTAGTTTTACCACAGCCTGTTTCTCCACAGATAATAACAGTAGGATGTTCATTTATAGCTTCCATTATCTCCTGCTCCATCATTACTATTGGGAGATCTAGCCTTTTCTTTTCAACTTCATCTGGCCTTGAAACATGCACCACTGTTCGAGTACTTGTAGGTCTCTCTTCTGTGTTATTTGCAAGAATACTAGTGGTACCCTGAATATCAACTTTTGGACCATCTATATCTGGATCCTGGACCAGATCAGGATATTATCGATGTAAGTCAATCATGATGGTAAAAGAAGCATCACCAACTCAACTCCAGATAGTTTAAGACATGGTATGCAACATATATGATGGCATAAAAGGTGTTAGAAAGGCCTGCCTTACAATCAATATAAACGCTCAATAATTTATACATTAAACAATGCAGTTTGGAAATATCGGTCAGAGAATCAAATATATGATACATAATTCTTGAAAATTAAAAAAGAAAATTGCATAACATTGGGGTTATTTTAACCGTTTTCCCTCTGCTTAAATTTTTAGTTTCCCTAATTCTTGCTTCTCCATCTCACTTTCACCCCATCTTAATTATATTTACTACTTTTATTTTGAAAATGAGACCTCATTGTGAAACAAGAGTAATCTAAAATTTATTTTACAACCATGATGGCTCATTAAGTAACAAAGCAAGTTAATGAGTCCTTTTATTCAAAATGAAACAAAAAGGTTGCAATAAATGAGGTGGGTTCAAACAGACAAACAAAAAGATGTATAAGATGACTGCAACCAAAACCATGAGGAAGATGGACATCATAAGAAATCAAATGGAATTAAAAAGTTCAGCCACATATATCATATGTACCCCTAACAAACCTGCAATCTGACGCTCTTTAATTTGTCGGAACTACAAGGAGGAGGAACTTCCGCATCTTCTCTCATGCATATTCCAGTGTCCTCATAAGCGGTATCTCCTCGAATTGGAGCCTCAACATTTGGATCATCATCTACATCTGGTGAGCTCAAACAACTCAGCTTTGGGCGATTATCTTCAATGAGTTTCAATGGTAGAGGAGCATAATCACCAGACTCGTTCTCAAAACGATTCTGACCCGAATCTGACCTCACAGCGATTTCATTGCCACGAGTAGCATTTTGTCTACTCTTCTTCTTCTTAAAGGGAAGAGCATCTTCTGGCACCTCCAAACCTGCCTTGGAGAACTGCATAGCCCTACACCGTTTCTCTCGCATGCTTTCAGCCTGCATTGGACAGTTCAACCAAATCCAATAAGTTGTTGAACCGCATAAACAAAATACGACACCCATTGGCAACTGCAGACCTGACCGATGGTCCCTGAAGATCTCAGGAGAGAATACACATCATCCTGAATCTTGCACTTCCTATGTCAAATCATTCAATCAGAAAAGCTTCGTGGATGATGAAATCCAACATTGAACAAAGTCCTTTAACAGCATTATCACAAATGAAGTACACAAATAAATTACACTTACTCTAAAATATGAATACTTTTAGAAAGCAAGGCCTTCTTCTCCTTCTCCTCCTGAAATTTAACACAAAAATTCAATTTAGAATCCACAAAAACATCTAAAATGCATTATGCATGATGCATCATTCAATGGAGAAAAAGTAGGCCATGAACCTGAATCTTCTTCAACTTCCTCTGCTTGCTTTTGCTCAAAGTAGACTCTTTTTTCAACTTCCTCTTGTCGAGAACCTACAAACCCAAAAAAAAATCTCAAATCAAACGTTTCGAGATTTAAAAGAGCTTTTAAAAAAGAACTTCGCCCGCATGACTAATACCTTTCTCATGTGCTTGCTGTCACTCTTTTTCTTCCCCGGTAAAAGAATTGCATTACTTCCATCACCCACAGAACTATAGAATACACATCGAATAGAGAAGACTCGTTAAAACAAATATATAGCGAAACACGCATATAATGATTTGAACAATAAACAATTGCAAAAGAGGTCAAAACAAACCACATATCAATGAGAAGACCCTCCTCTCCCTCCAATTCCATGGCGTCCTTATATACTTTTTCGCAACCAAGTAGCGCCGGTGACGATCGCTACTGAGAACGATGAAAGAGACGAAGTGATAGCGATCTACCTGATCCTATCACGATGTCCGAGAAGGGTTTTTGGGTCGACGTGGGGTTTTGGGGGTTCAAGCCGACGCACCAATACAAAACTGGCGCGGGACTTACCAAACATCCCTCTCGGGGAAACTATATCTCCACCGGGGGGGGGATCTTATGTGAAAGAAACTAGGGTTTTTGGGTCGAATTCTTTTATATTAATTATTATATATAGTGGGGTTTTGGGGGAATCCAAATTTAATATTAAAAAAAAAATTAGAATGAAGGGGGTGTAATACATACCACATAATTATAGATTTAAATCTAACAAATTCACATCACCAAATCACATAAATGGCAATTTTTTTAAAAAAAAATTCATATATGGTTGATATGTAGAGAAAATATATAACCATATATCTTTAACATCTTCAAATTCAAATAAATTCACCTAAAAAGAACATAGGAATAAAAAAAAATGTCTTTGTTTAACACCCGAAATACTAAATAAAAATAATTTTTTATTCAAATTATTAAACCCTAAGTAACAGAGAAAAAATATATTTAGTTCTCTGTGAAAACCTATTAGAAGAGGACGTGTGGCAAAAGAACTCACGTGATCTCACATGATTAAATTTAGGGAAAAATCGTCATAGGTCCCTCGAATCTTTGTAAAATCACAAAAAGTCCCTGTAAAACCCAAAAATCGTCCTAGGTCCCTGTAAAATGATTTGGTTAATAGATTTGGTCCTTCGGTTAATTTTCCGTCAGTTGTGGGGAATATTCCTCGATTATTCTGTAACAGTAATAGTGTTCAACAAAATTATATTGAAACAAGTCCCTGTAAACCTTGTAAAAGTATATTTAGTCTTCTATATTGACAAAAATGCCCCTGTTACTTTCCCAAGCTCCCACTTCCAACGGTAAAAAAATATCCGTTAGAAACATATCTCCTCCCAAATCTCCTCATCTCCAATCTTTGCATCCATTGCCAATGCAGACCCACCACCACCACCCACTGCCACCATTTCAGTCCCACCACCACCGCACATTACCACGAGCTCATACCCACCACCATTGCAGAGAGGTCCGAACCCAACAATGTCATAATCAAACAGTATATTCAACAATGTAAGTTTGATCAAGCAAGTTCTGTTTTTATGAACACTTCAAGTGTTTGATGAAATTCCTAAATGAATTTATGGGTATTGAAATTGTTTGGATTTCCAAGAATCAAGCAGTGTATTCAGACCAGTCCACAAAAATATGCATATCAAACACATACTAAGTTCAAAATGCGCAAACATTATAGTTGTAATCCATGGAAATCCCCCAAATCCACAAAATACACATCTAACTATAGAATGCACATCTAACCCTATCATTCCCCAAATCCAACCCTAAAATGCACATCTAATCCTAAAATACAGATCCAAATCCAAGCATAAACCCTCCAACCCTTAAATATCCATATCAAAACAGAAAGAAAAAAAATCATTCAAAGGGTGAGTGTGTGAGAGACTCACCGTGAGAGATGGTGTTTTGATGGTGGATCGTGCTACAGAGATTGCTCGAAGAAGAATGACGGGTTCGTGTGGATGAAGATGTGTTTCACGAGGGAGATGAGAGAGACCATTGAAAAAGAAGAAGCATTTCCCTTTTGAGAAATACATTTCATTGTGTTCACATGAGTGAAAAGGGTATTTTAGTCATGTTAGATGTGTGGTTAATGTTAACCATATGTTATGTGTTTCTGCAGGAGCTTATTCAATCATTTATTAAAAATACAGGGACCTAAGACGAGTTTTAGGTTTTACAGGACTTTTGCTTTTACAAAGATTTCAATGACCTATGATGATTTTTCTCTTAAATTTAACAAAAACACAGATCTTGACGCCGTCTTCCTCAGCGTTGTCATGTGAGCACCTCAACGAAAACACACAGATCTCACATGATCCCTTGTCATCTTCATTAACAGAGCAATAGGTTTCCTCTCCATGCCCTAACTGCACCGTCGCCGACTCGCCACCCCACCACTCCCTCTGCCACACCACGTGACTCCACCCTCGTGTTTTCATTTTTATTTTTTTAGATGATATAGATTTTTTGTAGATTTATATTTATTTTTTTGTGGTTTCTATATCTAATATGTTTTTATTTATTGTGGATTTATTTTTATGTTTTTTGTGTTTCTAGATCTAATATGTTTTTATTTATTTGTGGAGTTATTTTTATTTTTTTATGGATGATATAGATTTTTTGTGAAACTATTTTTATTTTTTTGTGGTTTTTAATTAGATCCGATGTCAACTGTTCGAATATTTTTTTTGTGCATTCAGAGATTTAATTACTTTCGGATAGAAATAATGTGAACATCCCTTCTGCAAGTGTCTCATAAATAATGTGAATCTTGATGCCAGAAGAGATATAATCTGAGTTTGGTTATATCTGCTGCCTGTTTTGTAGTTTGTTTATGAATTTATGGATTATATATTTTACAGATATCTAACTTCTATGAATTGATTGGATGCATAGAGCAATCACTCTTTGAAAAAATTTAGTGTTTTTGCTACAGTTTACTATGCCCATTATTCTTTTTTTTTTTTTTTTTGTTTATTTCCGCAATATAGGCAAATCTTTCATTGATATATATGATAGTTCATTGCCATCAAGTTTTCAACTTCAGTTGGATATACATAACTTTTCTCTAATGCAAGTCATGCTGAAAGCCCTGACAGAATTTAAAGTTTCTGTATCACAGAATATTATGTATCATTTTCATCACAAGCCTCACAACATACCAAATCTAGAATCATTCTTATCATTCATCATTCAACATTACAAACGGAAGTTTGACAATTATAAACCATTACATGAACAAGATGAGATGTGGGTAACACATCCACATGAGAAAGTTGTTGGTCTGTTGGCTTGGGAATAGTACTTCTGTGGAATGCTTGGACATATTGTCGACCCTCCTCGATACTGCATTACACACACCCTTGTAGTCTACACCTGAGAATCCATTGACTTCTTGTTTGCATTCAGACCAAGATGCATGTACACCTGGAATTCTTACAGAAAACCCATCAATTGTTAACTGAAAACAATACTGATAAGAATCAATCTAAGTTACAAATTAAAACAATATCAATTCATGTCAATTCAAATGAACATCCAAGTTACAAAAAAAAAAATTATAAAAAAAAACATCAGTTTTTATGAAAAAAACAACTTCTAAACATCCAAGTTACAAAAAATTCAAAAGTGATGCCACTAAAAATCATTGATCTATCCAATGCCCTCAGGATTTTTATATAATCGGGTCAGAGTAGACCCAGATCCGCCCCATTTGGATAGTTGGGTCATTTGGATTAGATTCATATTTGATCTCGGGTCATCTTATCATCTATTTTACGTCTTTTATTTAATTTATGATTAATAAAAAGAATAAATTCACACTCAACCTCATCTTTTAGAAAAATCCAGTCTGCTTTAAAAAATATTGTTTTAAAAACTTTAAAAATCTTAAAAATTTATCGTATAAAACAAAGAAAACATTAAATCCATCATGTTTACCAAAAATTATTTGGATCCGTGTTTGACATTTTCACCGCAGAACCTGCCCACACTCGGTACAGTTTCACATTCAAACCGAGTTTGGCCCGAACTAGCCCCAACCGTGTCCGTCCGCCTGAACCAAAACTCAAACTCGCCCGCCCGAAAATTCACCCATAACCGGATCGCATAACCCGCAAACCTTCTCTCTCCCCCACTCGCCCAATTCACTCCCCATTAAAAAAAAAACCTCGCTCGGCCGGCGAAGAAGAAGAAGAAGGAGACGACGCGCTTGGCACGGATCGAGATGAGCGGGTCCCGTCTGTGCTCCCTGTTGGGCGAGCTGGGCTACGAGGGGCACGAGTCGCTGAACCCCGACGGGTTCGAGTGGCCCTTCCAGCACGAGAAGGACCTACTCGACTGGATCTGCTCCAGCCTCCGCCCCTCCAACGCCCTCTCCCCCTCCCAACTCTCCCAGTACCTCCTCTCTGTTTCCATGTTTTTCTTCGCTGGTCGGATGTGCATGGGATCGCATTGTCATTGATTCGGTTGTTTTTGGGCAGGTACAAGCAACTTGTTCAAGAGGGGAAGCTTCTGGAGGTATCTGTGGTTGCTTCTTAGTGCAATGATTTGATTGTTTTCGAGGAATGTTTGGTTATTGTGGAGTGAATTCTGTTTTATTTATTTATTTAAATTTCGTTCATTCATTTTTTTTACTGAGTGATTTTTGATAAATACAACATTTTAATTTTGTTTATTCATGTTTTCTCTCTCTGTGTGCTTGGCTATGCTTTTTGCCTGTTTGTAGTTGTAGTTGAGTAACAAAAGGTTTCCTACCATTGTTCCTATTTGAAGTATAATGATCAATTGGGTGCAATGTGGTTTGAATGATGCGATGAATAAGTGATGAAATTCATTAAATAATTTACTAAATAGGAGTCAATGTGGTGGAAACTAAAGGATTGTTAGGTTTATTCATCGAAATGCTTTTTATTTATCAGGGGGAGCTTTTGGATTCTGCTTATGATAGCATTTCAGCATTCACAGTATTTGGAGGTGATGAAGGATTAAAAGATATAAGGTGATTTTTTTTTCACTTTTATTTATTTTTCTTTCACAGTTCCTAGTTTATGTTCAGCATATATTTGTTGTTTCTGTTTCATAGAAATTTGATGACAGGCAAATGATTGATATCTATGCTGAGCCTTTTTATTGCTCTTTTTCCTGTTTGCTTGAGAAATCATGCTGACAATTAAGCAATTTGAATTTTTTTTAAGAAAGATTGGAGCATTCATAAGAAAAATAACCCCCCTCGAACAAAATGTAGATGAGAGATCACCAAAAACAAAATAAAGATAAAATCAAAATGAAAACTCATAAATATGACAAACCCCCTTACCCAAATACCAAGTACAATAACCCTCTCTAAATTCTCCCTATGATAGCCGAAGCTGTTTATTACCTAAGAGCACCATAATCGAAGTTATTCCTTGGATGGTCATTTCCTTGGGAAAATATACGTATTGCAGTTGAACCCAATGGCCAACATACCATTGGAATTTGACTTGTTGCTGCAGTTTCCCCTTTTCCTTCTTTTGCAGATCCACTCTCACATATTTTTAAGATTGTTGAAGTGACTGCTCGAGCCTAAATCCGAACCCACCTTTAGTTTTATGTGAAAGCCAAGTGAGCAACCAAAAAACACATGTTCTCTAGTTTCTATGGTCTCTCCACAAAACTCACAATTAGTGTCACCATCATTTGCCCACTTTGACCAATTCATCTTGGTGAGGATTTTGTCTTGGAAAAGCAAGAAGACCCTAATCTTCAAAGAATAGACGACTCCCCAAATTTGGTTTGAAGACCGTGATGAGGAGATCACACATGTAGGATCTTCATTGAGCCTTCTAAAAAATGATTTGACAGAGAAGCCATGTTATGACAAACCCCCTTGCCCAAATCACCTTATCTTCCCTTTTCCAAGTCCAAAAACACTTCTTGAAGAGATGCTAGTAAGGAGGTGAGATCCTCCACCTCCTCATCATCAGATTCTGCCTAGGTGCTAATAAGCATTTTAATTTCTAGAAAGAATTTAAACTATGGCCACATGAAGGTGATAAGAGACCATTAGATTCAGAACTGTGAAGATGATAAGAGAACATTAGATTCAGAAACCTTTCAACTTGTGATGGAACTTGATGCTGTCTCCATTAGTTTGAGTCCTTGACTTGCCTTAACTTGACTATTTTATTCATGGACCACTGTTGTATCTGGATCAGTGGATCAAAAAGTGTTTTGGGCACGCACCAGCCTAGGTGGTTTACCTGGCCCTCTGCCTTCAGGTGCTAGGTGGGCGCCTAGTAGCCTACCTTGGCAGATACTGACCCGTTAGAATTTATTCCTAATATAATCCAAATCCTAAACATACCTAGGTGCCAATGGGCAGCCACCTGCAGGCCGCCTAAACACTGTTTAAAAGATATATTTAGATAATCCATTGTCATCTGTTGACTTTTCTTCTATTTAATAGGGAAGCAACAATTTCTTACAAGGGTGAAGCTATGGAGTTGCAAAAAAGGCTCAGGACTCTGCAGGCTCAGTCTGATATGCTCGCAGGACAAGCCTCATTTCTGGCTCACAGAAGGAAGGCAAGGATGGCAGCAACCTCTGATGTTAAGGGATGTCTTTCTTTGTTGGATGAGAAGCTTGCTATGAGGAGTCTAGAGGTAAGCTGATGAATTCCTATGCACCTCTCTGATCATTAAAATTTCATCACGACAAGAACATTTCTTTATGTTTGGTCAAATTTATGATAAGAATAATTACTGATGGCCCCATTTACTTATTTATATACAAATGGGGACCATATGTTTACCTATTTTAAAACGAGAGCTCAAATCTTAAATATAAAGATCAGTCAGGCTTTGTAAGAAGTCATCTGATCAGTATGCTAGAATGCACATTTAATTGATCTGTGACATTCTTTAACATGTCTCTAAGTAAGAAAATATCTCGTGCATGTATTTGAAACCAACAGCAACAAATATTTGTGATTTTACTATATTACAAATTTTAATATAACTAAACAATTTGTCCGTGCTTGTCATACCCAGCACCCCATCTACTTATCAATTTTTTTACCCAGCACCCCATCTACAGCTCGCCATCTGTAATTATCAAAAACATGGGCAAACTCCCACAGGAGGACATAATGGCCCCTATTTCCCAAAACAGGGAGATATAAGGCTTATTCATGAAAATAAAGCAAGGAAAAACAAGCATTAGATAACAATCCCTACTATCTTCCTTCAATGTGTTGCATAGTTAGATTGGCTTTGTAACTGTATTTGTTTTTCTTATTAAGAAACTTCAAAACAATCGATTTTGCTCTTGGTCCTAGGAAATGGCCACTTTTAGGGTAAACAAGCAGAATACAAGCTGATCAGTCATCTTGTGTTCATGGGAGGTTTTTCAATTAAACCATTAGAACTGAGGTTTCCAAGAGAATCTTCCTAGGCATTTCTTCCCATCTGTTTGAGAAGGTTTTATACTTGAGGAAATGGCCACTATCAATCATAATCCCAGACATCTACATAAATATACATGCGGCTCCATAGGTCACTGCCGAATGCGCATGGACATGTAATCTTTAATCACTTGAAGTAAAAGATAAGATGCATTGATTCATTTCTTTTTGAATTAAGAAGTTTTGCTTAAGATGCAATGAGTTAAATTCTTTCAACCCTGAGAGAACTCACGAGCTACATATTATAGTAAACAAGGTATCAATGTACTTTTTATCCATATTTTCTCTGACGTCTTTATGTCTATACTCTATACATTTGGAATGTCCTTTCTGTATCCAAATATTAAATAAACCTATCATGAGAAATTTCCTATTAAACCTATCCTTTAATTTCACATATGTTTTTATATTGCTGATGTTGTGCATCTCCACCTGTGGAAAGGCACATATGGCATGCTGTTGGTTCAGTGCTGAGTTCATGATTTGATTGGCTGAATCATGCGTACCATTCAAGGTTTATATTAGTATGCTTACTTATCCATGTGTACAGGGAAATCTAAATGGAAAAAAATTGTTCTTGTTCTTTAATATGGACTGTACCTCCACATATAATTTTCAGGATTTTCTATCATCTGAACTCCATCATTTTCTTTTCTACAAAAGAGTAGGAACATTTTTTTTTTAATTTTTAAACCAATTGAAATATGGAAGTAGTTTACTGTACAAAGGTACTGTAAAATTTTTGTCAAGAGTTCTGACTTATATTCTCATACTTAGATGGATGGAGTTCTTGGAAAAATTGCTTCCACTGCACTGGAATTGGCCCATTATCATTCAGAAGATGGTACTATTCTATATCCGTAATGTCCATAATTCTTCTCAATTTGTGACTCAGGCTTCTTTTGTCACTTATATTTAGTCTTTTTTTTAAACTGTGGTTAGGGTTAGTTATTTCTTCTCTTGTTAATTATATGCCATAATTTTGAATTTAACATAACTATCAAACCCATATGTCCATTCTTATGACCTTGTGATAACATTTTACTAAACATGGTTGCAGATGGTAGCATTTACTTGGCTTACTCTGATTTCCATGCATACTTGCTTGGAGACACAGATTGTAGAAAGGAGCTAAATCAGTGGTTCGAGAAGCAGCTTAATACGGTATATAATAGTGTACTTTCTAATTTGTGGTACCTTTCTTTTTATATGAATCATATTTGATACTGAATAAATTATGGATTTTCTATATGCGCTTTCAGGGTCCTTTTCAACTTGTTGCTGAGGAGGGAAAATCTAAATGTTCATGGGTGAGTCTTGACGATATCACAAATACATTCGTAAGAGGTACTTATGACTGCTTGTGATCCCTCAGTACTCTGAGGTCTTGGTCTATTCTCAATTATAGATGGTTGTCCATTGCATGCTGTTATTTTTGCTGCTTGTTTGTTTTCTCGTCCATGACTGTATTCATGAGTATCTGGAAGAAGAACAATGCTTTTGCATGCTTATCATACATATATTGGTAAGTAGTTTCATTGCATTTGCTTGATATTCAGGGGTGAAGTTAATGGCTTAACTCCTCAAAGGAGGGTTTGCATATAAAAGGTCTCAGTTTGGACTCTAGGACTGATGTTTGGACCAAAATTATTGTTTTCTACCCATTCTTAAGAACTTCAGTTTTTTCTGGCAATTAGTCATTAGTGGATAATTCCTTCTACTTGAATGTTCTAGGATTATTATGTCAAGAGTTTTTAATCTTTTAAATTTTATTGAGGATCTATTCTTCTCATTTATTTTCTATTTATCTGATGTACAAAAAAATGTAGGCCATCTAAAATTTATATCCCTGCCTAAGCCACTAGGATGGAGCTGAGCAGAGTCTCTTTGGCCTCACCAAGTTTTTTTTTTTTTGCACTTTGATAAAATCTTTGAATATGTTTTCACAAGTCTGCTAATGAAAAGTTGAGATCTTTTTCAGTTAGCAATGATGATTGTCACTTACGATTATATCCATATATGATAATATCATTTTACAAGAAAAGTTGTTTTCAGTTTGCATGGCCTTATTTTGGTAGTCATATTGATTGGTGGAGAAGATTGCTCATGGTTGACCTCTTATCATTTATTGAACTTTTTCCTTATGAAATATGGAGGATCCAGAAAAATCTCATCAGCACCGTGTAGCTGAGCTGCAACGACTTCGCTCAATGTAAGTATATCCCCACACTGCCTTAGCAATTTGTTTGTCTTACAGATATTCTCACATTTGCCTAATTCTCACAGGGTTTATCTTTTTCTTTGATTATGATCTACTGGTGGGAAATCATTAAATGGAAAGAGTGATCTGTCTGAGTGGGGACATCATGCAAGAGTGAAAATTATGTATTGTTTGGCTTTGAGATAATGTTTTAGCAGCATGTTGGTTTTGAAAGGTTTTCAAATTAGGGATGAACAATTGGACTAGTAATAAAGGTAGATGCAAAATATCATTTTGATGGGTAATTTGGTGCATCATGGACATATTAGATTTCACTCAACACTTTAGCGGAAAAGATAAATGAGCATTCTTAAGCTTTGTTTTGGAGTAAAGGTTAATGCATCCAACCACTTCCATGTCAAGCATTTAGGTATTGTTCGCAGAGCTTCAGGCAGGCTGCCATATATTTTGGTGCATTGTGGTCAAGAGATATATCGTAAAACCCAAAATATTACGTCACTGGACTATCTAGTGCATCATGGACTGCAGTCGTGACTCAATACTCTAGTAAGCAATTGCCTGAGCATGATTAAGTGGAGATTTGAAGTAAAAGGTAATGCATCCTGGATGCTAAAAACGTCCTCGTCAATTATGCAGTTATAATGCATCCTGGATGCTAAAAACGTCCTCGTCCACATGTATGGTGAGAATCAAGAATCTATTTAAATCCCTATGCACATAAATAGTTCTACTTAAGTCAAGACTCATGCAGTTTAGAATCAAATATGGTTCAAGGACCAGCATCTGTGATTGTGACGCAGCCAACAATTTTAGTAGTGTAAGGAAATTGGGGAACCATAAAATAGGCTGATGAGACTATGAATAGAATTAGGTTTGTTCTGTGTCAGAACATGCAAGGGGGATGCCAACAGAAATAATCAAACCCTTACAAAGCAACATAGGGAACTTCCAAAATTGTATAACTGATCAATAAAAGGTGCTCTCAATGATCAAGGAAATATTAATGACGACCTTTGGATGTCTTTGCATTTGATGTGAACTTTTATTAGTTCCATTGTCAGGAAAATCTGATGCAAGGACTTACCAAGACAATTATGCATGCATACCCAGAGATTTTGCCAGTAAAGTAATTCATTACCGTTTGTTTGTTAAAATTTTAAGTTAAAATCAAATAGACAGAAAAAAAGAGAAAAAGAGACAAAATGAGAAATTGTGATAAATGGTTTCCCATCGCACTTATGCCTTTTGTGCATGTCTTATATGGTTACTTTCTTAATTTATTAATATTTTCTCAACAAATAGCAATATTTTGTTGTAGTAATATTATCTCATTGCTCAAAGATTGAGAAGGCATACATTGAGAGCTGATTTGGTTTCACTGGTGTGGGTAAGAGATGGGATGTGTAAAGTTTTTATTAGAAGAGAAGGGTGTATTGAGAGCTGATTTGGTTTCACTGTTGTGGATAAGAGATGGGATGTGTAAAGTTTTTGTGGGAAGTGAAGTGGACTGAATGGTGTGTGAATTTTGGGGCGCTTGTGGTAGATATCTCTTCTCTCTTATTCCTTTTTTCCCTTTTTGGAGTATTGGTGATTGCCACCTACTTTTGGAGCTTCACCTCCGGTTTAAAACAATTCAAGTGGTGTTCTCCCACCTTTTTTTAAAATTATGCAATGTATGTAGTCAAACATTCTTTATATGATTTTATCACTTCTCTCTTGTTTTACCTTAATCTCATGCCTGTACAAAGAGATCTGATCCAGAACCAACCAATGCACCTTTTATTTGCATCATGCAACTTAGATTCACTGACAACAAGATCAACCCTCTCCTTATGCCATGTTTTTTAGATAGGTTTAAGCAGTGTTGTCATATGTAGCTGCATATGTACCAAACTCTAAAACCACATATGGGGTTGCTCCATTACGTGAACCCTATTAATCGGCTGGTCCCAAATCCTTTATACGTGGGGCATTTGTTCATTATTTGATGATATAATAATGCCTTATCTTTTCTCTAAAAAAGATGCCAGTGTTAATTTTTACTTTTTGGCCATGATCCTATTGACCTATTCCGCTTACTTATTCACCAAGTATGGCTCTCCTTATATAGGCTGATTCCTGGTTTAAGCAATTATTTCAAAATACTGCTTACACAATTTTGACCAAGATTTCTCTTTAAATTAAATACATGTGTTGGACTGTTGGTCACACACACACACACACAGATTTTGACAACTATGGGTTCAAGGGACAATTGGATAAGGTTGAGGAGTCAAAACACTCCTCAGTCATGTGGACCTGTTTTCTTAGCAGTTAAAGGCAACCCCAACCATGGAATGCACTGGACATTTGTTGCTTGAATCCACTCTGACTTTTCATAGCAAGGAATCTTCTTTTCCTGAATAACAGATCCTTTTTTAGATAAATTTCTTTCTGTACTTCTCAGTAATGTTCTCATTTGTAAGTATTTTCAAACTGTTTTATTCTGTGGCAGATTTGGAACTAGTGAAAGACAATGGGTAGAAGCCCAAGTGGAAAATGCCAAGCAGCAAGCTATGCTCTCCGTCCTCAAGGCTCAACTGTCATCTGATGAGGCTCATATTCATCTTGATCTTTACTCACTGAGGTGTTTTGCTTACTTTCAGTTGTTACTTCTGTTTTTTTATCCTGAATCACTGAATTTTGCAACTGGAACCAAAGCATTTCCCATATTTGTCCTGTTATAATGGTGGAAGGTTATGCCATATGTCTAGATATTTCTTTAATTTGTTTGTTAAATATACATGAAATACCTGGTTGCTGAACACTAATTTCACATATTCTGGAATTCAATATATGAGTTGATTCCATGTACAGCTCAACATTTTTGTAGCTTAGGGTGTGTTTGTGCACAATGTTAGATGGAAAATGAAAGAAACTAAATGAATTGGGTCAAAGGGAAAGTGATGGACAGTAAATCACTCTCCCTTCCATCAATTTACTTGTTGTTTGTGCATGTGATGAAAAGTGATCACCATGTGATGGATAGTGATCAACTCAATATTTTGCATATTTCCCCTCACATTCCCTTCTATGTTGGGGGGGGGGGGGGGGGGGGGGGGATTTACCCCCCTTTCATTATAAGAAAATAATTGAAGGAAATGAATAAAAAAAAATTCTCTCAACACCAGAATTTTTAGTGGACAAAGGGAATTTTTTTTATCACATCCCCGAATTTCCTTCATCCTGTATGCAAAAACAAACCCTTAAAGATTACGTGTTCTCAATCATTGGAAAATACTTCGTCACTGCCGAGCTGCATCATCTTATGTGCTTCTAAAGAAATTTTGTGAGTTGAAAAATTGAAATCAATATGTTGGCAGTTTAGTACAAGGAACTACTGCTATTTTTCACATCAGAATATGGGTTTTCTCACACACAAAATTGTTAGCGTAACTCGAACCTTTGGCATCTCATTATCTCAACATATTCTTAGGATAACATAAACAAATGCAACCAATCAACCCCATAATGCTTATTAACATTGTTGTCTAGTCCTACAGATTCTCAATTATCCACGTATTAAATGCACGCTATTCAACAAAAGTTTAGGTACTGTTTAACCGTTTAAATAGTATCTTATCACACCATACATGCCGTATTCAGTAATTCATGTATTAAATGAATAAAACATGAAATGAGGATGCGCAATGCATATTTTTACTTGTGCAACAAATTAAAATAAAAAAAAGAAAAAAAATCGATTAGGTTTGGTTTTACTAGATTTTTAATGTCAGTCATTAAGGATTTTGCCTGACCTCAACTGGTATAACTTGAATTCACATTTGTTATGTTTTGATGTTATGACATCATTGGGGGATCAGGATTTGATTTCATATTGGCGATTTTGCATGTCATTTTTTTTAAAAATTTTGTAAAAAAATTATGTTTTCAGTATTTCCCTCTATTTTTAACAAACTTTACTTGAAATATACGGAATTGCTCATTTTTTTCCCTTGCCAATTATTCCCAAATTCCAAACCATCAGTTAGGCTTGTATCAAAGAAAGATGATGAGAACAAATTTATAATATAATCTCTAAATCGTCCACAAAGTCAATTCACTCTTGCTGCTTTATCCAAGATTCTTTTCAGTCCATCATATCCATTTTTCATTTTGGTTTTTATCATGATTTTTATTTTTATTTTTCCATTTTATAGTGAGATATATAAAACTCTTTCATTTCTCAGTAAATTAATGAAGTTTCATTCCTTTTTTTTAACCATGCTGTTTGTACAAGGGTTCAATTTGTTTAACAAATCACACATTTCTGTGTCCTCACTATATTTGCATAGCACCTCTACACAGCATCAAATCCTTAGGGGTGTGAAGTCTTCCCAGATTTTGGTTTCTGATGTAGGCTATTCTTGACTTCTGAAATAGGCTATCAGCCTTGTCAGGAGCGTATGTTGTGAGAATCAACTACATGTTGTTCAAGTTGGGTATGTCTTTGCGAGGTCTGAAATGCAATAATTTTGTTATGTTGATCATGCCTTTTTCTTTGATGAGAAACCCTAACATTAGTTGGGAATACCCTGGATGCACATAGTCATTGACAAACCCTGTGCATCAGGTAATTCAGGGGGATTCGAACTCGAGACCCATGATAAAAAAACGACTCAGCCAAAGAGTCAACAACATGTAGGTTGTCTCTGGACAACGTTCAGAATATAGGAATTCTTAAAAAAAAAACATTAATTGAGTTTAGAACATTGAGAATGCTGTAAAATACTACTAATTCCTTTCTCCTTTGCTGTTCTCGATAGATACCTCACATCCTGATTATAAATAATAATCCACTCCCTACCCAAAAAAATAAGAAAAGAAAAAGAAAAAAAAGGAAGAAAAGCATAAAAATACCATCACCATTATCGTATAGAATCTCACTGGAGTTTTGGAATTGCCCCTTCTGTGTCTTTGAATTTATCTCATTTCGATAAATCTGATGGTAAACTCCCACCATTATTTTAAAAATAAAGAGAATATCTCTGGACTATATGACAATATTCTTCCTTGTTAGTGCTGTGGTATGTTTGTCTGTTTCATAAATCCATGTCTGCAATATGTCATTGATTATAACCATCTTTATGTCTATATTAACTGATGATATATCTTCATTATGATACTACTTAACTAATTATAAAGGGATGTGTTCTTGATTGCGTATTATTTCTATAAAATCACTTTTCCTGTTTCCTTTATGATCACAACACAGGAGAAAGCATTCTGAATTGGTGGGGGAACTTTCCAATTTGTATAGGAAGGAGCAGAAGTTGTTATCTGAGGTTTGCATTCAATAGCTTGTGAATTGGCTTATTTTATATTTGCTAGATTTGGACTCTGAATTTCCTTTATATTAATAGTATATATTTTATCTTATGTATCTCTACTCAATTGCTTATTCTTTTGAAGAGGGTATATTATATGTGTGTATGTTATATCTTCTACTTTCTCGCAGACCATTCCAGGTCTTTGTTGGGAGCTAGCTCAACTCCAAGACACATTAATATTGCAAGGTAGACTCATCTTTCGTGAAAATTACAGAGATTTTAAAAGAAACCATTTCATGCTTGCCTTGGGTTCTGTAGGTGATTATGATTTAAGGGTTATGCGCCAGGAACACTACATGAATCAGCAAAAACTGGTATAGTATTTGTTTTTCAACTACTTGGAACTGACGTAGTTTGTTTTTTTAGGAAGTAGGAACTGACGTATTTTTAAAAAATAATTATGGCTGTTAACTAGTGACGATGTCCAACATTATCTATGCTTGATAAAATATAGTTGTTAACACTGCCTCGAAGTATAATCCATCCCTACACTGCTAGTCTGGACCCTGATAAATTGTATGACAAATGACAGCAAGATCAAGCTTCGGTCGACATACACTTTAATTTTCTGCATAATTGTTTATTAAGCTTGTATTCTAATGTTCCTATGCAATTTTTCTTCCAATAAAGGCTTGGGAATAGGAACCACATTCACCTCAATGGACATTTGTGTCTGTGCCCGATAGGTATTGTACATGGGACATGGAACGACACACGTGGGACACGTGTCAGACATTCTAAATGTGTCTGAAATTCAGGTTTTATTTTTTAAATTACAAACAACATTGGAGCGGGGTGGATGGTGTAGACACACGAGACACTTAAGTGGCACGGTCTTGTGACATTTTTTCTTAATAACTATTGTAAAATTTATGCTCATATGTGTATAGAGTCTAGACTGTAGAGCTAAATGATGATAAATCTAATTAACTTGATAATTGGCTTCATGGATGCATTCTCACTTTTTTCCATATAATATATTATATATGACTTTAATCTATTTATTTAATATCGTGTCTTTGTCATATCTATGTCCTAGTTTTGCAACATTTACTGTTTCACCATGCCCTTATCCTTTCTCATCCATGTCTCGTGCTCCGTGTCCATATTCATGCTCCTTTTATGATCTCATATTTGTTGTATCATTCTTTCATTATACATTCTGGCATTATTAGATTTGCACAGAAATGTGTATCCTAAAAAAAGGTAAAAACCATTCCCTTTCATCTTGTTATGGACTTGTGATTCCTCAAAAGATGCCAGAAACATCAGAACCATATTTATAGAATTATTGAAGTTTATAATTGATTGATTTCAGCTGTGCAGGAGAGCCATTTTCAGTGTGTAATTGAGATTTAATGATTATGACATCCCCTCTGCCCTTTATTTTTCATTCAACATTGTTACGAAGGATGTATTTGGTCTCATTCCATTTTTATGGTTGACTATCTGAATGCTTTCATGTTCTTGAGCATTTATAACTACAGTTTTAGAGTCAAAAACATTATGTTGCCGGATAATCATTTGGGAAAATCATTGGTTATCTCCTACATTTTTATTGAACTTATTAATATGTGAGCTTTTTAAACCCTTTAAAGTTCATGTCGTGTTAATGTGATGAAGGTGGGTACACAGTGTATTGGACTATGTCCTTCAAGTAGATTTAAGGATTTGTATAACTTTCATAAAAAAATTTGGAATATAAAGAAGAGTGCTATTATACATAGTTTTTTTTCCAGTCCTAATTCCAGTCCTGTATGCGTCAATAGAAAATTACCGAAACATATAATCACATTAATGAGGTATATGCATCAATAGAAATTTTTTACACTTTTTATAATGCATTCATGCAATTCATTGGAGCAATATGTTTCATTTTTTATAAAAGCATGTATCTCATTAGATGATGTATATAATTTTTAAAAAATTCAAAACACGCGTAGACTGGAATTGGGGCTGGAAACATGGCTGTACCTACCATTCCTATAACGAAGGTGGCCGTTTAATCTTTTGAATTGCATATTGAATGTTTGGGAAAAATGGATTTGCTTTATCAGCATGAAATTTTTTAACATGATATTGATTCAAGCACATGATAATTGTTTCTTAAAATTTTCATGACCTTTCTGTATTCAAGAAGTTACAAACTTGTATGTTTGGATATCACCATTACAATGTATATTTTCTTTAATTCCAAATTGCCTCAGTTTGATGGACGAGATGGACGAAATCTCTTTGAACCATTATATTCTGCAAAGCACGGACACTTCCTCGGAGGCGCCGTACCTGTGTCGGACACGTGTTGGACATGGACACAGCATGGACACGTGTCGGACACGGCTCCAGCCGTGTCTGCCTTTATTTTGTCTTGGACACGCCCGGGACACGGCTAGGACACGGCCGGGACACGCCTCGGACACGGCCCAGCCAGTTTCAGCCCAAAAATAAAAAAGAAAAAGAAAAGAAAGGCCCAAACATAGCCAACAAGTATTCAACCGATTTAAAACATCTTAGAACAACTCATTTAAAAAATATATCTTTCCTAACGTTAAAAAAAATAATGATTCATTAGTTTAAAACAGTGATTTATAAAAACAGTAGTTTATTGGTTTAAAACAGTGATTTATAAAAACAGTGGTTTATTATTTAAAACAATGATTTATAAAAACAGTGATTTATTTGTTTATACAATTGATTATAAATAGTGAATTAAATGAAATGTGTTTGTTTATATAAGATAGTGATACATATTTATTTATTATATTAATTTATTGCCGTGTCCTACCCGTACCCGTGTCTTATTTTTTCAAAAATTGCCGTGTCACCGTGTCGCCGTGTCCCGTTTCCGTGTCCGTGCGTCATAGGTTATATTATTGGGTTGGACCTTTTAACTTGAGATCCACTTATTTTCGCGTTTTTATTATCCTGACATCTATTTGTGCTTGCATTTCCATTGTTTGTTTAATCTGTCTAGAATTATCAATTGAAAATATGTGAGCCCCTTATCTGACCAATATGGTTTGTTATGCAGTTTATAAACCATCTAATTAAACAGTTTGCTGGACACCAATTCTTAAAGATAGTTTGTCAAGTGGAGAGGAAGACTATGCTTGGAGTATATTTTATGCTTCGAGTGATTGAATCCGAACTGCAAGGCTACCTTTTGGCTACTAATGATCGTGTGGTATGTTTGTCATGTTGTTTATTGATTCCATATTAACATGATTTGCTTGTAATAGAATATATCATTGCTTTTTTTGTTCAGTGCAAGGCATGCAAGAAAGAAACTAATAATTCTTTAGATGTCCAGTCAGAAGTTCTCATTCTTTATTTCCACCCAATCATTTTAACTGTCTAAATATATGTAAAAAAAAGATGAACATATATAATTGGACATGGTGCTTTATAGCCATTCATTTTGTGATGTAAAAAGGAAATGGACATGGGTGTCATTCACAACATGGGTTTGGAGTATCAGACATGGCTCTAAAACTCATACATAGAGTACCCTTGGTGTCTATATGTGTGCTAGTCACCTGCCCATCATGGACCTGCAAATGTTTTGTTGTAATTTTTTGTTTCAGATCTTAAATCTTTAAAAGTGAATGAATGGTATACTTCTCAATTTTGGTTTTGCATTGATTTTTTTTGTTTGTATTATGTGTTACTTTTTTGAAACAATCATAGGATCGCAGCTTAGCACTCAAACAAGCTGCATATGAAACACATGAGCAAGGTGCAGTTGATGACCGTGATACTTTTCTGCATGGCGTTAGGGATCTTTTAAGTATTCATTCAAGTAAGTTCAATTCTCTTCCTATGACTTATTCATAGTTGTTGTTTCTGAAGTATCAACCATGGCATATGATTTTATGTTTTGTTTTCCTTGCAGATTCTCAAGGTGGGTTGCCAGCATATGTTTCAGCACCTGGCATCATTCAGCAGATCTCAGGCCTTCATTCCGATTTAATCTCTCTTCGGCATAATCTTGAAAAATCCCTTCCTCAAGACAGAAACAGATGCATCAGTAATCTGTGAGTGAATAATCCTTCCATGTTCATGTCAAATAGTGTGAAGTGTTTGTCCTTTTAATTGTGCAAAAATTAAGAAAACTTCATTCTCAATTGAAATATTTGCGCTCCCTTCCAGTTTGCAATTTAAAAAGCATTTGCCTTCAAGCTCAAATAAACTCGAAATAGTTTTTATCCTAAAGTTTTGCTGTCAGCTAACCATAGTTTTCTGGGTGACACTTAGGCAATCCATATGGGCCTATGCGATCTGCCACTTAGCCAACATCACCTGGGCCTGTAAATGTGCCTAGGTCTGTTTGTCCCACCAAGGCATAATAAATGGATCGGGCAGATGCTTAATAAATCTGGTTCATTTATTATGAACCTCTGAGATTAAAACAAATAAATAGCATGGATTTGATTAAAACAACATCAACAGATATCTAACCTAATTATTTTGATTAACAAAAGTAATCTAACTAAAAAAATTACTTTTTCAATATATCATTCATTGACTAATGACAGAGAAGGTCAAAATGAATACATGTCCATAACCAAGTCCATTTGTACAGTTGTTTATCTTTATACATATCAATTAAAATGCATATTTTTCTTGGAAAATAAGTTTAATTCATGTTTGAGCTGTCAGATAAGTTAAAGACGCGTTTTAAAGCCGTGAGCCCATTTAAGGGCAAAGCGGACAATTTTTCCTCAAAAAAAAAAGATATAAATCCAGTTAATGATAAACATGTGTGCTTAAACTGTGTTTGGTTCATTATGTGCATTAGGTGACAATGGATGTTCAGTGTCCACTAGTCATTTTGTTATTTCTTTCTAGAACTGGCTCATGATCAATGAATTAAAATTCAACATAATTCTCTAATATGCATGCTTAAATGGCATTTAGGTGCTCTCTCATCCAACGTCTTCAGCAGCTTCTATTTGCGTCATCAACAACTGCAGAACCAGTTTTGACACCTTGGGTATGTTATCATAATAATTTCATATATTTGATTGTGATATTTTTTCGAAGTCTGGCTTCTTCTTATTTGAAACATCCATATTCTACATGTATTCAAACTGTACAAGAATGTTGAATTTCATATCGAACTATTGATTTAAAATATTCACATGCAATGCTTGCCTAAAATTTGATTAAATTAATCATCTATAGCAATGGTGATAGAGGCACACGTGATTGAGCTTTATATTTTTAGTACAATATTCACCTCTCTTTTGTTTTCCATATATCGGTGGCTCTATCATTCATGTCCATGTCATCATATTTACATTCTCAGATGTGTCGTGCTTTATAATTTGGAAAAAGAAAATTCAGTTTAATCTGTTATTTCATTGATTAACGTACTGTTTTGCCATATCATTAATAAATTTACCAAAAAACATCATATTGGGTTCATATTCACAAATCCCCACTGATCTACCCAGCATAAGTTTAACTGGATTCAAATCTTTCCACATTTTGTCTAGATATAGTAGTTGAGGATTAAGAATATTGAAAATACATACCCTCGAGGGAATATCTGTAGAATGACAACAAAAAGAGTCCCGTGTCCTTCTCTGTTTAAAATCTGCTGTAATTCTTGGGCTTTCAGCCACAGTATAAATCTACCAGTCTCAAGTCAGTGAAATGTCAATATATATTTACCAATATCAGTGGTCCAAGGACCTGCCTTGAATAAGCATCCCAATTCTTCTACGGTTATATTTGATTTCTTGTATTCTTATCTGCCAGCCTCTAATGAAAGAGCTTGAGGAATTGGAGAAAATGAACTCTGAACTCTTCGTAGCCGTTGATGAAATAACTTCTGAGCATCAAAAGAAGGTCGAGGTAATATGGCATCCTTATTTTCCTGGCTGAATTAGATGTTCTATAATTTTTCTCACCATGCATTATAAAACTCAAACCCAACTTCCTACCGGAAGAATGCCCACAACTTCCAGTTCAGTGAATTTACTAAAATATTCTTACTGGAAAGAATAAAAGCTGCCTGAAAGATTCTTTCATTCAATACTTTGTATATATCAATCAAAAGGACCATGTTTGCTAACAATTTTTTGGAAAATATGATCTTAAATAATTCCTTTGCATTGACTCAGATTTTTAAACACCATCAATCTGAGGTGCATCGAGAGAGACAGGTGTTTGTTGATTTCTTTTGTAATCCAAATCGATTGAGGAACCAAGTTAGGGAACTCAGTGATCACATCAAAGCTCTTCACTTTTAGAAGATCTTGGCATTCATCGAGCTGGTATGTTATAGCAATGCTTCTTGCATCTATTACGTGATGACATCTTTGTATTGAAATACTACTTCTTTCACATGGAATGTGGTGTTCTTTTAACAGAAACAATTTTGGATAGTATATCATGAATCTCTCTGTGATTTCAGATCCCCTTATCAGGCATGATTGTTGTGTGAACCGGGAGGAATATCTGCATTTTTCGAAGGCACTGAATCCTGAAATTTCACCTTGGAAAGTCCATTATCTTGCCAGAATGGGATTTTGTAACATTTGTATTGCCAATCTTTGTATTGTTGTGTTACCCGTGTCATCTAGAGATATATTTTTGTAAAGAAAATGGAACAACTTAAGTCTATATCTGTCGGTTGGCACGAGATATACAGTTGATATTGCCATTTAATTAAAGTGTGTTATTATATATCAATCCCTTTGTGATGTTTTCTGAGCGTGACATTTCTTCCTTTTTTTTTGTACACTGATACAAATACTTATGTAGTCATTCTTGTAGATGTATGTCACTAAGGTTGTGTATGAAATTTTTAATAGATTATGTACTCTTATATTAGCATTATGAAAAACATAAACATTAGATACATCACTTATTGTCAATAAGTGATGTGTGTTCAATTTATTCTGAGATGTACATCACTTATTCAATATATGTGTGTCACTTTTTGTCAAAGCATGTAATTCATTAGATAAATATATACTTAAAAAAATCCAAATAGTGTTTGGCCAGCAAAAGTGATATAGAGATGATGAAGTATTAACAATTTTTTTTATGGAAATGGTATGCACGAGCCTCAATATTATTCAACAAGATTAACATGCCCAAAGTAGGATAACAAAAAAATGTGGTAGAGGTATCTACTGGCATGAGGGAGAAACATTTTCGGATCAAAACCTACAAATTTTTTAAGCAAACCAATCACAAAAGCACATCACCCTGGAAAATGTTAGTTGTCATTTTCTTATTGATTGAGGTTTTATTTTTATTGCTAAATCTTTATTCTGAACAAAATGAGTTGCTAAAACTTAAAAAAGTAATAAAAACCGAAACTCAGTAACAGAAATTCTTACTAATCATGCATTTTTTTAGGATGTTGTATCAACTCATGATTTATTTTATTTTTCCATCTTTTTCAACAAACGTATAAGATAACTAATTCATTGAGCAGGGGGGGTAACATTTTTATCTTTTAGAATAAACTTATGTGCCATCTAGTCTCATCTACAGTTCATAGGGTTTCGAATTTTATAAAATACAATATATCTAATAAAACACACAACCTTGTAAAAAGAAATTGAAATACATGCACTCCAATAAATTTGATTCTCTCTCTTTTCCATTAAAAAAATCCCAATCTTAATTTAACATATATCTCATTATCAAGGAAAAAAAACCCCTCTGAATTTAGTACATCGATGTTAAGGCAACAAGTCCCAGCAAAAACCAACGGGACTCATAACCTATAAATGACTCATATCAGCTTAAGCAAATCTTTTGAGCATGACATTCGTTCAATAACACCAAAAGAAATAAACCAACCTATAGTTTTATATATTACTCATATCACAACACACATGTACAGTCATCATCTTTTTCAAGTCTCTCAATCAGTAACTCCATCATCTTCTTATACATTGGCATGTAATGATCATTTATCATCGTCTGCGACAACCGTATCCCACTGTACAGATCCCTCGGCGTCTCGTATATGCCCACCCTCTCCTCCTCCCCCCCTCCGTCTTCCGCATTGGGCATTGCCACCATGTGCATTATCCGCCCGGGTGGGTAAAACCTTTGTTGAGTCTCTGAGGGTTGTCCAGACGATGATGACGAAGTCGATGGTTTCTGCTTGTTTTCAACAGCTTCTGCTATCACTACATTCTCTTCTTCTGTGATCTCTTTTGCGGCCGCTTCTTCTTCTTCTTTGGCTTGTGCATCCACTCCTTCCGGTCTGTGGAGGTTTTGCTCGAGCTCAAACCAAAGCTCGCCTTCGGTCATGTGTTCTCCTGAAGGGATGTTGACTCGATTGGACGATATGTGATCCTCTTCGAACTCCTTTTCAGCGCCGGAGTCGAAGCCACTTGTGTCTGGGTCGCTGTTAATCAACGCGGTTAGGATGGATTCAGAGCTTCTCGTAGGAGTTAAAGGGGGTTCATCTTCAGTGGTGGTGGTGGTGGTGATGGAGGTCTCCTCGTAATTAGAGGTGGTGGATGTGCCAACTGTGCGCCGACGGGCACCCATACATGACCAAGAGGATAGAGAGGAACGGGTCTTCACAACCGCTTGGGCGACATTCTGTGCACGTTTCATTACGACCTGCAAATTGGAGACAAGGAAGTTCGTGCATAAGGTAATTTGATTCTATATTGTTTCCAAGTAAATGTTATACTTAATCATTCCTACAATCACTTTTGCAAACCGTACAATGTTTTATTTTTTAAATTACATAAGAAATTAAATGCATACATTTTTACATTTTTTCACTAAAAAGCGTAATGAGATAGCAGAGTATATACTGCGTTTAAACTATTCAATATACTACGTAAGGTGCCATGACATTGGCAGGAATAACTGCTGAGGAGTCTGAGTGTATCAGCACCCTATTTCTAAATAATCTGCTTGGTAACATCTCCTTTGAATGGAATGGATATTAATTAAATGATTATCTTTGAGATTGAATAAGTTTTACCTGAGTACTGCTGGAGACGGGATGCAAAAGTGCACCAGCACCTGCAACCCTTGCTCTTGCACTCGATATTGTTGGCAAACGAGAACCTAAAGCGGATGCAGATCGATAGATCACATTAAGGACTCTTGTGTGTTCAACTTGATCACGCAGGTCGTTTAACCAAGATGATGCCATCACCTGCAGCAACCAATGGGGGGGGGGGGGGGGGGCGGGATTTGGTATAAGCATTATAGCCCAATGTTATCACACATTATGGAAGAATATTCTTTTCTTTCCAAAGTATTGCCATTGGACTTGTATTTACTAAAATAAAACTTAATAAAGAAGACCCGTCTAAAAGTCTAAATTATTTTCCAGTGCGATAAACTAGGAAACCATTTAGACCACAAAAAAAAAGTGTGAAAAAAAGAAAAGAAAAAGAGAAACCTTTCATCATCAACATATATTTTGATAAATTAAAAGACCACTGAAAAAATTGTCTTCATGTGTGGAAAAGAATCTGGGACAAAAGGACTCATAGAGTTCTATTGCTGAATAAACTTTGACAATCTTATATGACTTGATGTTCAACACAGATTAAAAATAATTTCAAAATGTTATGTAATTTAACTGCCAATTAAAAACCTAACTCAACAAATTTTACTTGTCTTTTAAATAAAATATGAAACACTCTATAAATCATAAAATTAAAGAAATTCAAGTATCAGGTGCTACATTAGGAGACTCCATGTGTTCAATAGTAAAAGGATAATGTTAGGTATAGCCTCAAATGCAGTCCTCACATGTTTTTATTTTTTTAAAATAATAAACATATCTAAAGAGGTATATGTTTAGATGAATATTGTATATCACTCCATTTTGAATTGAATGAGACTCATTTTTAACAAATGAAAAAAAAAAAAAAATTTAATAAGATATATACCTCACCTAAGGAGGTATATATCTCGTTGGATGACTATTGGATGGCTAAAAAGATATATGAGACTGTATTTGGGGTTGTAAAAAGGACTATATAACAATGCCTATGGAAAAATGGTGCAAAATGATCCAATGGAGACAAAATACAAAGATACAAACCTCAGAACGCAGATCATCAATAGAAGCAGTAGAAAATGTAGGCACCAAATCAGAACCATTGATGATAGTGGTAATAAACTGATTGCCTGATTCTGCCAAATCCCATGTCAAACAAGCAGCTGCAGAACGTAATAATCATTCATGAGAATCTATCAATAGATTCAGAACTGTGCTGAAACAAATATTGGGATAAAATCAAAGTAATGTGAAGAGTAACACAAATGATAAGATCATGATGGAAAATCTTTTAACATGAAGCTTAAATGGTTGAAGCAGGCATTGTTAAAAAAAATTTGTTGTCAATATTATAGTTGCCTATACTCATTGATGCAAACCAAGGAAAAGCTCCAAAAGCCTATGTTCAGCTGAAATTTTTGCTACACGAATGGACAGGATTGTGACAGGAGTCGCTTAAAATTATTATTCAAGTGATACAAACACACAGATGTGAAGGAAAGAGCTTATAATATTCAATTGGTTCCAATTAGTATCCAAGGATGATCCAAACCACAAAAAAAATTCACAAAAGGACTCCAATAATTCTGCATGAGTCCAATAAGTAAAAAAGAGATATATGGTTGCCAAGAGCTATATTTCGCTGATGGCATGTTTAACATGACTGGATTACCAATACTACTGAAATGTATAACATACAGGAAGTTGGCCTTCATTTTAATAATACATTACTCCTTTTTTATTTGAATATTCTGCTCAAAAAATACTGTTCAAACTCGAATATAATATCAGATAAGTTTCTGGACAAGATAAAGTTGATTAAGAGAGTGTCTGGCTGACTTTAGATAGAAAATAGCATTCATCATAAAAATTTACCATAAACAGGTCTAAACTGAAATAGAAAATAGAGATACAAGCCTAAAGTAATTAACTATCAGAGAAAAAGTATACTGCATCATTGAAAGTTTACTAAATTTATGCCAAATTGCAAGCAATGCTTGTAACATATACATGCCTGGAGCAAACGTGACACAAGTACTTGAAGAAAACTCTTTACGTTCTCGAAGAATATAAGTTAATAATGCCGCAGTGCCACCACCCAGAGAATGTCCAACAACCTAAACATATCAAAACAGCATTGCTACAATCAGAATGCCCAGAGATAAACATATCATTGGAGAAACCTACAGAATTCATCGACACAGTGTGCATTCTTGTGCACATGTTCTTTCGATAACTTTGTGTTCTAGTATTTGACGATGAGTTTCAAAGCTATGGACTCGAGATAAAAAAAAAAAAATTCAAACCAAGACTTAACGAAGTTTAGTTTAAATCAAAACCAGAGAGTGTTAGTCAAGGATGGCAGTCACAATGAAGGCGTTTATTTATGTATTTTGAGCAAAAATGAAGGCATTTATTAAATGGCAAAAAAGGCACTACATGGTCAGATATTTGGGCCACATTTTATGATCCAATAACATTTATGAAAATCGTACAAGCAGTCATAGAAGCAAATATGAAGAAGATTAAAGGTTAAATATGAAGAAGATTAAATAGAAGAAGATCGTACAAGCAGTCATAAAAGCAAATATGAAGAAGCAAATATGAAGAAGATTAAATATAAGCAAATAATTATTTTTATACTAGAGCACATAAAGATATCAAGTCTTTTGCTTCACATGAACTCCAACACTTGCTCCCTAGGTATTTTGTTATTTCTGCAGCCATTCCTACCAATTGAAGATGGTGATTTAAAAAAAAAAGACAGATTCTCTCTCTAGCAATGTTTTCTCAGATAGCTTATGATTTACCGCAAAGACCATGAATCCATGATAAGATTTTATGATTGATCAACAAATCCTGATGAGATAATACGAATGAAGAGTCCACTTAATGCAGTGCTACTTTCAGAAAGATTTAAGTCCAATTAAAATCCAGATAAAATGACTAGAGGGGTATAGTATATAGCATTGTGCAACGGTCCTCTAAGGTGAAACCATACAGTGGCATCAAGAGGAAGTGTCTAGCCCCATGTACAAGTCAGTATCCTAGCTAATGCTCACAGCCAAATTCTACATACTAAAGTTCTCCAGGTTAGGAACACATCGCATTATAATAGTAAAGCTCCACTCAGAATAATAGGATCATAATGTGAAGGTGGAATACATTTGCAAATTCTGGTCATCATTTTATAAAAAGATTGATTCATCCAAATCCATCCTTTCCAGAAAAAAGAAACACACAACTAAGCTCAAAAGCGAAAACAGGTTAACAAGGCCACATTTATAAGCTCCATCAGCATTAAAAAAATATGCACCCATCTTTGCACATTAAAATCATTTTCTTTAATGAGTTTTACACATTTCACTTTAACTCACTAACACCATTAAAAAAAGGGCAAGAGCAATCTTAGTGAATTGCATATGACCATATGTCCCTCAAACAAAAGGAGGAGATGAGGGATGTCCTTTAAAAAGAAAGGAAAATAATAAAGGAAGTGCCTTCCTTGAAATAAAGAAGCCCCTTACAAGGAAAATATAAAAGCTTACAACCAACCATACCAAATAATCACTGTGAATATGGAAGCTTCTATATAATTCAAACTTCAAAGCAGAGTTTTAGTTAGTCATGTGAACACAAGGACAATAAAGACAGAATAGGATCAATAATAGGGAGCACTTAACATAAAAGCAGTATTTTTTACCTTAATCTTGTAGTCGGGATATTTATCAACAGCTTGAAGAAGACAAGGAATAGAAAGTTTGGCGATCCACCGAGCTGCAGCAACCATTCCACAGTGTGCATACCCTAACACCAGATTACTAATGCCACCTTCATGCAAAACTGAATGGTGAAATGGGACCACTGCACCAGTAGCTGCTGTCAGTGTATCCTTGATACTATGCGTCCCACGAATTAAAAGAAGAAAACATTTTGAGTTTTTGTCGCCTATAATGGTGAAAGCAGGCTTCAAGAGCTGCATATATCAAAGCCAATAGTTAAGGCAACCACATCTCAGGAATCAGCATTAACCCAAATAGCTGAAACCTCATTTTTAATAACATTTAACATCAAAGAGATTGTTCGTCGTTCCAATGATTACATACCCCCGCTTTAGGCTCTTGAAGGAGCACATCTTCTATAGTATAACCAGCAGATTCCAAAAAAACTGGAAATGGTTTTTTCGAGAAAAGAATGCAAAGGCTAATCAACCTTAGGAAATGTATCAAGTCAGCCACAATTTCAGGACCTTTCAGTTGCACACAATTACTCCCAGCATACACGCTTGCAGGCTGTATATTGCCCTGAAACAGAAGAAATTTTGTTAACAGGCTGTACATCCATCATTCTATCTGTAGTAAAAAATTGTCAAGCTTGAAAACAAAAAGGAAAAAAAGTCAATTATGCAAAGAAAATAATATAAAGCACCCTCTTTTTTTCTTTTCTCCTTTATTAGTATGCATGTGTCGAGGAAGTGGTGAGCAACAAAACCAACCTCCTCCCTTTATTTCTTTCCATTTTACTCCTTTTCTGAGATGTGTCGAGGAAGTGGTACCACTTTGCCATTGGAAAAGTAAATTAGTTTTAGGCTCAGTTCTCTTAACATTGATATGAGCTCAGTTTCCACACAGCTGTAATTCAAATGTTCAATCTCAGACCAACTATTGGCTCATTATACCTTTTCTCTTTGTATTATAAGCCCAGTAAGACACCATTAAAACCATATGGACTGGAGGCAACTAGAACCATTCAAAACACATCATACAATTATTACCTACATGGCTACATGCTATTTCCCTTTTCTGTTTATCATTGATATGAGCTCAATTTCCACCCAGCTCTGATTCAAACATTCAGTCTCCCACTAACTCTTGGCTCATGCTATCTTTACTCTTTGTGTTTTAAGCCCAATAAAACACCATGAAACCCATCAGGTCTGTAGGCAACTAAAGCCATTCAAAGCACATCATATAGTTATCACCTACATGTTACATGCAAGCTGAGCTTAGCCAAACTTGGGTTCATTTCTACAAATATGCCCCAGGTTAAAACTCAAATTCATCTTGTGAGCTTGAAAGCAGCCTCAGGCTCAGCACCACTAAAAGCTTGGATCCAAGGTTTTTCTACATGGTTCTAGAATATGGCACATGATGGGAGTGGCTCTTGAGATGAGAAGTGGGTCTAACCATTTGAAAGGCAACCGGGAATGGTTCCAAAGTAGAATTAAATGTGGAGACCGAAGCCACAAAGGGAAATTCTGAGCTTTTATCCCCACAAGGTTTGTTGGGGAATTTGGCTTGCTCGGAATGAAAGCCTCTTTCAAAGGAAAATAGTGTTGTATGTTAAGACACTTGGATGATGATCAAGGCAGTTTGTAGAGCTTTGGTTACCGTTCTTTTTGGAAAGGATTCTTTCTCAAGACTAATGGGTAATAAGTGTATAGAAATATAGCATCTTATTCATTTGGGGGATGGGAGGGTGGAGGGGGTAAGGAATACCTTTTCTTGTGTAATTTTGGGCCTTGTATCTCTTTCTTATGTTTATCTTCTTTGTTGTTTTTCTTTCTCGGATATCCCTCATCCAACTGTATGTTAAAACACTTGGATGATGATCAAGGCGGTTCGTAGAGTTTTGGTTACCGTTCTTTTTGGAAAGGATTCTTTCTCAAAGACTTATGGGGACTAAGTGTATAGAAATATAGCGTCTTATTCATTTGGGGGTTGGGAGGGTGGAAGGGGAAAGGAATACCTTTTCTTGTGTAATTTTGGGATTATGGAGAGTTATTTTTATTGAAATTAGAGAAATTGATGAAGAACTTGTGAGGTGGGGTGATATGTGGTGGAGAAATTGCCATTAATGAGTGCATGAGTGATTAGAATTTGTTGTCCTTGAAGGTGTTTATGATCACATGCAGTTGTTCCACACTCACACTGTGTTTGTTTATGCCATTGGGCTTTGAACTTATTTGATTGGAGTGTTATGAATTTGAGTTTAATCATTTTTTAATCCTTTTTGGAGAGAGTTTTTTTGAAGTGTGAAGTGAAAGATATTGACTTTTGATTGGATAGGTATTCTTTTGATCCACAGCGCCAAATTTAAACCATCTAGTCTATTGCAAACCTGTCATCGCTGGGGAAGTAGTATATGGAGTTTCTCGCAGAGTTCATATTTCTTTTGCATTTGAAGAAGTAGGGCCTCTTTTTTGGGCAATAAGTTGGAGCTTTCATATTATATAAAATCAGGCCTAAAAGTCAAGAATTTGCGTGATTTTAAGGAATCAATAGACAAATAAAAACGACTTCGCAACTTGATCTAGAGACCCCCCCACAATGGATCCTCACCTGCCGCCGCATAAGATACTTGATCCCGAAAGCCAGGTCTCCGATCGGCCACTTCCCGAAAGTTTCCGAGTACGTGAACCTCAGCGTCTCGGAAAGCGTGGCCGCCGTCTCCATCCACGTCGCCGGCGCCTGCGCCGGCCTCCGTCCCATCCTCCTCCTCCCCGGACGCCCCGATTTCGGGGGCTCCCCGCCCCGGTCTCCACCGGCGGCCTCCTCCGCCGCGGTGAGCCTCCTCAGTAAGTAGTACATCAGCATCGCCGCGCCGGCGGCCGACGCCATGGTCGCCGTCGCCATCTTCCCCCGATCCGAAGATCGGACGGTCCGAAATCAATGGAACAAGAAATCGACGGTTGACGCCATTCCGCGATCGAAACCGAAGGATTTGCGAAAGAGAAAAAGGAGTTTCAGAGGAAGATTTATGTGGAGTCGAACCCGATTTTTAAAATGACGTAAATACCCCCAACTTTGTTTTCTGTTTTGGTTGCAGTTTTTTTAGACCAAAAATCTCCCACTTTAGATCTACCCCCGAATTTTACAGGGAATTTGCATATGTCCTTCCAACAAAAAATTAATTTTATTGAAATACTTTTGTTCAAGGGAAAAATTCAATAAACCCCTTGTAAACTGTTCGATTTCCAAAAAACTCATTGACTTTTCCTGAAATCCATATAACCCCTGAAAACACCTATATAAATCTAAATAACCCCTGTGTTGAACTTCTGTTGACAGATGAAAAATATTATGTGAATATTCCGTTTGATTAACCCTGATTGAAAACAAAATATACCAAAAAACATCTACAATATGTTAAAAATACAGAAAATATTTTATAAATGACGATTTTATCTCTCTGAATAGATTATTAAATTTTATCCGGGGAGATAAAATTATCATTTATAGAAGATTATTCTCATTTTTAACACATTGTAGGAGTTTTTTTGTATATTGAATTTTTTGTCAGGGTTAATCAAATAGAATATTTACATAATATTTCTCCTCTGTTAATGAAAATTTAACTCAGTGAGCTATTTGGATTTATGTAGATGTTTTCAGGGTGTTTATGGACTTCACTAAAAATCAAGGTGTTATCTGGATTTTGGACAATTTACATAGGGTTATATGGATTTTCCCCTTTGTTTAAATATATAACTACATAAATACCCTTCAAGAAAATTTAAGTAAATGATGTCCTTGTAGATAACTTTGAAGAGTTGAGATTGGTATCTCCCTCCCCCTAATTTATAAGAGTTGATGTTAGATAATTTAGCATGTGTCTCCCCATATACTAATTAAATAGATTTAATAGAATAACACATTTCAAAAAAAAAGAGTATAAAATATAATACCAATTTATTCTCATGTAACTATATCATTTATTCCTTCCAAATAAATATGTTTTTGAACTTATTTATCACTATTCCACCATATTCTATATAATTCTATCAAAATTGATATCGACATCTACAGTGACAAAGGGTATGGATGTAATCACTTAAAATTTTTGAGGGGGTTCTTTAAAGTAAAGATGATTTTAACGGGGTGATTTGGCAAAATTAAGTTTGTAAGGGGTATATATGCAAATCCCAATTTTTAATGCATTGGTTGAAGATTTGAAGTGAATAGTTAATAGTTTATTTTGATGAACGTCATATTATAATTGGAATCAAATCATCCATGATTATTAGATTAGCTGTATGGGTTGAACTGAACGATGAATGATGCGTCCACGGAATTCAAAGTTTTGAATAGATTATAAATCATTATTAATTTTCTAGCCGGTATAACTAACATTGATATTCTTGGAATTCATTGTCAAGTTAGAATAAACCAGCAAGATTTGACATATGAAACATATCTACATGATATAGTCATTGGCCACCTGCCACTTGTAAAATAGCTACATAATAAAACTCTATATTTTGACATAAAATTTGAGTTTCTGCCCTCACATTATGGATACAACTTTAGTGGGTTTAATTTTAGTTATTCGAGCTCAACCTGAATTTGAATTTGTGAATAATGACTTAAAATGTTTACATCAATTAATTTGTGGCATAAAATTTGAATCATTCAATTTGATATTATTCTAAAATCTACTACTATTTAGTAATTTTATTTTTTTTCATTCTCTTTACACTGTTGTCCCTCATTTTCATTTTTATCATCTCTTTCGTTAGAATGTCAACTATTCTTTGTTACAACTGTTGCATAGTTCAAATTGTTTTAGGGTTGAACTGGGTTTATTCACAGTGCCTTTAATTCCAAGTTGTTATCCCAAACCCTAAAAGGAAGAAGAAAAAAAAGTGAATAAAAAAAATGTGTTTGGGTAGAGAGAATAAGTAGGTATAGCACTATATAAGAATAAGTTGGTATTTGTATTCTTTTGTATGGTGAACCTTTTGAATTAATAAAAAAAATTTTATAAATCAATTTTTTACACCTTATTCACATTTTATCATTCATCAACCAAACAACTCAACTTTTATTATTACATTTTTCAATTAGAATAACAAAAAATACAACCAAACAGTTTCCTTGATAAAGTTATATATTCATATAATAAGTATAAACCTTGTCTCTATCCAAACGAAGAGGCAAGGACTTTAAGTTTCTCCACCTAATCAGTTCTTTGTTGGGTTTGAGCTCTTCTACCCAACCCTCCCCCATCTCCAGTGGATTCAATGTGTTCTTTTATGAGTTGTTGGAAGAAGAAAAAAAGTGACTTGAAGATTAATAAAAAAAATTTATAGTTTCCTCCCTTGTGATTCTTCTTTTCTTGCTTCTTTTCTTGCACTTACGTTATATTAACCGGTCAAGGGATCATAAGCTTCTGGGCATCGCTTGTGCCCTTCTCCAACCATAATTTCACCTAGAGCGCTGATACACTCAAGTCATTTTTGCAGTCCATTTTACAGCCTCTTATGTTATGATAATATTGTATATACAAAGGCTATCATAATGTGTGAAGTAAAAAAAAAAATTTATTCACAATGAAAAAGTGCATTAATGTATTTCAGTATATACATAATTTCATATAACAATATTGGTATAATTTTTTACATTATTTTAAAAAGATGCGGACGAATCATTTTCTTTTCACATAATATAACTTCACTGTGTAGGCTTGAAATATCCTACTACCCTGCTTGCACTATTGATATTGTTAAGATAGGATCATTGGAGTCCTTCAGACTGGGTAAAAATTAATTTCTCCAGTGATATTTCAAGAGTGAAATATGACAAGTTCTTGATTTTCTTGGTTAATTGTCTGAGGTTGTGGTAGCTGAGCCTGAGATGTTGAAACTTGAAATGCTCATCTTCTGATTCTGTTTCATATTCTGCTTTTAGCTTTGTAGATTAATAATTTTTCAGTCCACATTTTTTTTAAATCATAAACTAACTCATTGAAACACAAACAGTTGTATGAAATGATGTATATACTGAAATATATTAGTGATTTTTTTTCATTTAAAAAAAATACTCTATACAGTATGATAGAAACCATATCGATGATAGCGTAGCATATATTATGCTATTATAGTGTATAATACTACAAAATAAGCTACAAACTAAATATATCAATGCTCTGATCATATACAAAGGCGGAGCTACCCCCTGGCCCCCTTTTATATTTTTAATAAACCAAACGAGGTGTATGTTTGTTGTGTAAAAGGCAAAACCATATGATGGATTAAGTTATTAGCTATCTAAAAAATGATGGTTTTAAAATAGTTAAGAGGCTAACATTCAATATTAACTAAATTTTGGCATTGATATTTAGTAATACATAATATTTCATGTCTAATGTTTGGTTTTTCTGATTAATTAATAGATAATGTTATGTACAACCTTTTTTTTTTAGTCTGCATGCATTTTGAATTTTTTAAAAATATTATACATTATCTAATGAGGTACATATTTATAAAAATTGAAACATATATTTTAATGAATTGCAAGGATGTAGTTATTCAAAATGTGAAAAAACTATATCAAAGCAAAACATATACCTCGTTAATATGATTATATGTTCTGATAATTTTCTATCCAAACAAATGAGACTGGATTTGAAGTTGAAAAAAAAAACTAGCGTAACAACACTCTTAATCATCCAAAGACAGACACTTCTTTTATAGCCCACAAATAGTAAAAACACTCAATGACTATTATTGAAATCCCTACCAATAATAAAAGTTATCATCATAAGACTAATTTTTTTAAAAAAAAATTATTATTAAAAAGAACAATTTGTTTTTTTTTAAATACCTTTTGAAACTAAATTAAAAGAACATTTAATTTTCCTCCTCAGCAACTCTTTTGCAACCTATTTTACCTCATATCTCCAATCCCACCCCAGCAGCCCGAGTGTCATACCTACCTCCCATACTGTCCTCATCCCTTGCATTTCCTTAGGAGGTATATATCTCATGCAGATATATGAATGCATATAAACAATGAAGACTTTTAATATGAATCTATGTAAGTGCATTTAACTTCCATGGGGAAAAAGTAAAGCTAAAATAGATCCAGTTGTATAGTTTACAAAATCCAAAAACAAAAGTATTTGAAGAACAAGGCAAGGACCTTATAGAAGCAATGCCCAATGCCAATTATTTCATTTCGTTCTTCAATGCAGTTATTTCCAGTTACAAAAATATGTGGGTTCTCTTATTAATCAAGGATGGGCAATGATATAATATATGCCTTTTGAGTGACCCAAAAAAATGTTAACTGACAGGGGATCAAATAAGCTTAAATCAGCAAGAAAAATCATTTAAAAAAATGCAACTTTATCGGTTCCCTACTAAAGGAAAAAATTGATTGCACAGTGCTCTTTACTCTTTTCATTCGGAAGGGCCAATCATTTTTTCCGGCACCACCAGTTCGTCGAATTCTTCAGAAGTGAGAACATTGAGATTCAATGCAGCATCCTGACACAAACAGAGATTGTTCTTAGGTATAAAGCAAAATCAATTTCTTTGTCATGACAACAAATTGAAACCACATCTCTTCATAACTCAAGAAATCAATACATTTTTAACTAATACGAATGCACATGGCCGGCACCTTGTAGAACAAATGGGGAATAAAATTTGATAATACAATGGAGAACGCAACATTAGAGTGCCTTCAAGCACTAGCTGATGATGTTAGGAAACCATGACAAATGAGTTCATGGGTATCTGTAGCATGAGATTCATCATCAGCATCTGATAGAGATAATACACCTGGATAAAGATGGTCTTAGCTAGGCATTTCTCTAGATCTATGATAGTATTATTCATTTTTTTCTTACTAGTTTGTTATTTTGTTTTCTAGTTTATAGCTAGTTAGTTGTAAAGAGGAGTCTATTTAAAGACTTCATATTTTCTAAATAAAACAGAGAAGAATTTAACCCTAAAGAAGGAAATTGGCTCCCCCGAAGAAGCCTATTCTTTGTTATCAATTGGTTCATATCAGCAACATGGCCTTGATATGCAACAATTATATGATCTCTATGAAAAATTTAATGTAGACACCCAGGTATGAATTATTTATATTGTAGATTAAAATAGAAGGATGTTAACTGCACGGTATCTCTTTTGAAGAATTTAATAATAATAGACTGGATTCAGCACACTAAATCGGTGTATGATAAGTGTAGGAGAGTTGCATTTCAAGATGTCTAAGCCGATCATTAAAGCAACCAATCACGAATAATACACAGAACTAGAAATAAAAATGTGTTTGCATTACTGAGAGTCTTGGAAAGTGAACATCATCAACTTCACAATTCTGTAAAATAAGTACATTACCTTAAGTGTGGTCCCTTCTTTGTGTGCTTTCTTTGCAACTGCAGCCGCCTTGTCATAACCAATTTTCTGATTTTATAAAAAGAACAAGATTTAGTAAGACATCCATGACAACCTAATAAAGACCCGTGACAAAAAAAACACACTACCCATCAAACATACTTACAGGATTCAAAGATGTAACAAGCATTAGGGACTGCGAGCCAAATCAATATCAAAAGACATGAGCAGAAAAGGAGAGGAAATCATTGATTAGTTAATGAGCTTCACAATTAAAATGCTTAATTATAAAATAAGTGTGCTTTAAATTACCTCATGCAGTAGCTTGGAAATCCTTTTGTGATTCGCTTGAATACCCCTCACACAATTCTTCTCGAAAGAGCAGGATGCATCCCCAAGTAATCTCAGTGACTGTAAGCACACTTGCACATTTTACTTGTGTGAAACTTCCGGGATGTAACTAAAAAAAATATACATAAAAGCACGCAGGTACCATTTTGAACAAAAAAAAAAAACATACTCTCAAAAGCCCACTGGCAATTAGTGGTTTGTACACATTGAGCTCAAAGTGACCATTGGATCCACCAATTGTAACAGCCACATGATTACCCATAACCTGCCAGTAAATAGATAAAAATTATTACAAGAATTAAAAACTGATGAACATGGCATTGGCTTATCAGCCTAAACATATCATAAATTCCTGTAATAGGCCTTTCCATTTCTAATGGAAACATAAAAGGAACTGAAGTCAAATAAGGGTTTCTAGTCAATTGAACCCAAACCTGATACACATTTTGTCAACAAAACCCCTGATAGGTGACACATAAGGTCACAAGGATATGTTTGTTAGAGGCTTAGCACCCAAAATACAGACATATGGCATGCCCGTACCAAAATCAATTACAACTGCATGGAGTTCTTTTATTCTGCACAAGGTTAAACCACTGAGGAAACAATAAATTCTCCAGATTCAAAAAATGATTCAATCACTTTCTCAGATGCACCACTTATTGATACAGTTGATGGTGTCCAACTTACTGCTTAGAAGAACTATTAAATGTTTCTTCGAATTCACATGTGATAATTATCTGACGTGTGCAAACTGGGTATTCCAACATACAGCCTAAGAAACCATCAAATATTATCCTCATAATTGCCTGCTACACTTCTGCATGTAGACATGGCATCATGTATACTAAATGATATTTGTAGTTGTTACATACTAGGCCTCCTCTTATCACATGCCATGCAAAGTGACTTCATTCAACAATGTAAATATTCAGATATCTCATTATAAGCGCAACAGCACAGGTTCATTTTAGCTCCTATTAAGAATCAAATACTTTACTAGTTTACTGTAGGAAACTCGCAACTCAATTAAAATGAAAGACCTCTGCATATCCAATAATAAATATATTTAACAATTACCCGTTACCTGAGCACAAACCATGGTAAGAGCTTCACATTGAGTAGGGTTAACTTTTCCCTGAAAGAAAATTTGTTTCTTATCATCAAAAAAATAATAATTGGGGCTGTATATCATCATGCAAAACAATAAATCAAATAAAATGTACAGTTAAAGGCTTGAAATGAGCAAAAAAAATGATACGTAAAATAGAAGGGTCAGCCAAAGCACTCACAGGCATGATGCTACTACCAGGCTCATTTTCTGGCAGAATGAGTTCACCAAGTCCACACCGTGGGCCACTGATAAAAGTGATAGTGTGATTTGGATAGAAATGCTTAGTCTTGAGCAAAGCACTATGTCAACAAAGCGGTGGTTACCTTCCCAGCAGGCGTATGTCATTTGCAATCTTCATAAGAGAAGCAGATATGGTGTTCAATGCTCCACTACTTTCAACAAAAGCATCATGTGCTGCCTGGTAAGACAAGATACATGTGGTTAGGAATCCAGAAAAGGCAAAGCATGAAGGCAGGACATGCACGACAGCAAGTTATGGGTATTAGAAGATTCATGAATTTGGATAAATAAATAGTTGAACAAGCTATATATCTATGTACATCGTCACACAAAACATACCCACTAGTGTTACATGTGATCTACCTATCAGCCAAGCTAAACATGGTTACAATACGTCATCACTCGGTGTGTGTGCACAACATTAATTAGTAAGAGAATTATGAATTGGTTGGAAAACACATTAACTTTCATAACGTCAGATTACGATGAAAATGATTCAACAATGGCTAATGAGAATGCTGAGTAGACATCAGAAGAAGAAAAAAAACCTAATAATGATTATTTTGAAAATATATCGGCTTCCAGTCACAGGTGCCAATTTAACCCATCCATTTGGTTAAGACTTGAAGTGGGATAGGCACACACTGTTATAATATCCATGTGTATGGTAACTTGGTAAGACAATAGCAATCGCTTGTTTGTTTCCCAGGCCACATCCCACATTTGTTAATGAAGATCATCATAAATGAACAGATAAGGAAACTAAGAGCCATCAGTGCAAAGACAATCAACCATATACAAATTCAAAAAAAACCCAACCACAATCACCAAAGATATAAAAAAAATGGCATGAATCTCATCCTAATCACTGTATATATATTATGGAATAATCTTTAGAAGGAAAAGGTAGCTTATGCAAAAAGATTATGGTTTTATATTTTACTCCGATATGTTATTGTGCTCAAACCAGCAGACTAGGGCTACCAAGGCAGTGTGGATCTCAGTAGAAGTTCGATGGGCTTTTAAAATAGAATGCAAAAAAAATGGAGATATAATTAAAACAAATGAAATTACTAATATGAAACAGTGTTCGCCATTATGTATTAACAATTAATGGAATATTTCGGAGAGGTTGAAAGATTCACCAATGCTTCAAACTTGTTTTCAGCTGTGACAAATGGCAAATTAGTCTCTTCCGCTACTGCTGCAGCAATTTTCACATCAAATCTGAAATGAGATGCGAAATGTGATTACGTTAATAATGAAATCCTGCTCCTATTCCATACAAAACAGGATGTTCACCAAGTATAGATTTGATCCTCCAGATTACATCAGGAGCTGAACATGCCAGAAATGTGTCAAAAAACATTGTAAAATTTTATATGGTTCACCAAAACTAAATTTTTAAAGATCGAGTACTACAGGAGAAAGGTCAAAGATGTACAGAATATGTTTCGGACCATACACTTGTTATGCAGTATTAGTGGAACAGTGAGAAGTGTATCATAAGAATAAGTTGAAATTACGGACATCATTGCCGGAATCAACATTTATCTACTTACACGTGCAAAATTGGATTTTCCAATGGTACTCAGACATGAACAAGAGGTAAATTACATCCAGGCTGGGGTCATCACATGTTATTTAGGTAAAATCTTGTCATTGATCAATTAATTTATAATTATAGCATTCTTGCCTACTCCACAGTTAGTGCGTAAATGTTTTCTTAATCTTGGTCATGCATACCTTTTAAGAACCCGGGAGATTGATCAGTTGAATTAGAGAATATATCAAATTTTTAAAACTCAAAATATCACAAAGAACATAGACAACAATGATTCTCACGTCACCATAGTTGAGAAAAAGCTACAGGTTAGGGCCTACTAGAAAGTATCTTCTGCTAAGTTTGCTACAGCCAATTGATGGAGTAAAGGTTCAGGGCTTCAAGAAGCAGGAAAATAACCTCCAAGACCAGCAATCATGTGCCTATGTTTTCTAATATTTAATAGACAGATGCCCCTGGAGGTACTAAAAAGGTTATTCATGGTTGAGTAAACATTAAAACAATGTAGCATGGAGTTTTCGGTCAAGTTGCAACACTGGCATTGCGCTAATCAAACTAACACCAATCCTTGCAGGCCAGCTTCACATAATTCGGAACTTAGCTCATCAAAATATGGACCGCATAATAATAATTTTAAAAATGATACAAGATCATCATTTATCACTAGAACAATTATCACCAGAAATTATCAAGGTATTACAATAATCACAAAATTCAATCTAATCATACCCCTTTTTTGTATTCAATCCAGTTCCCACAGCAGTGCCACCCTGAGCAAGCTGCTCATAGAACAACCTTGCAAGTAAGCATAAACTGAAGAGAAATACAGTTAAAGGGAATATGAAGGGAATAGTTTACCTGATACATGCGAGGAAGGGTACCCTTTATTCGTTCAATACCATATTTTACCTGGACAGAGTCCTATTTGTTAGAGAACACTTTCCCACATAATTGATTTATCATCTAGGTAGCTATTGTATATTATTACGTAAACCCTCAGTTCGTTGTATAATTAAGAGACAGTAAGCAAAAAATAACACAATCAGTACCTGTGCAGAATATCCACTGAACTCTTGGCCAAGAGTTAGAGGAGTTGCATCTTGAGTGTGTGTTCTCCCAATCTTGATTATATCTTTAAACTCAAAAGACTGTTGATGAATTTAAAATATTAGAATAACAAAATATTCAATTGGCTAAAACACATAGGACTAATAGCATCACAAAAATATATCACATTTTAAGTTGAACCAAATACAAAGAATTAACTCAGTCCTAGAAGCCTATGCATGAGTTTGGTCATTCCAAAGCATAAAAAAAAAAAGAATAATTTCTTTAGCCTTGGTTAATATGCTCATGCAAACCAGAGCAACTGACTCGCTTCTCAATATTCGACCATATGAGCATAATACTTTTGACCTGGAATAGCAAAAAATTTAGGTGTAGATTCCCTTATCAGCACTAAATCCTAATTGTTTATATCTGTATGAAACCAGCTTGATATTTCATATGGAAAATGGGTTATGGATAATGTAATCCATTATAAGGGGAAAAGAAACTGAAAACAAGTCTGAATTTCTATATCAATATGGAATGTATCTTGTGCCAAAATGTATTCCTAGTGAGCAAAAACCTTGATAAATTATTTGCGAGGTTTTTATTAAACCATGAGGCACTATCCATTTCTGCGATTCAATACTACTTAGGTCATTAATCAACAACTATAGTCACAAGTCAATAGACAAAAGCAGAAAGCTTAGCAAAAGGTAACTCATGCCCAAGGCCACACTTGGAAATGACTTTAACAAGTTATAGATTAAAGAATTATATCATGTCACAATGAAATAAAAGAAACAACCTTAGCATGTAGTGAATTGTGTAACTGTTCCAAGCTTGGTATAAACCTGGAATTGATTTCCGATGCTGCCGCAATGTGCATGACCTGTAAGGAGAACAAGTTATGTAAATCATTGTTCATTAGGTGGCTAAGTACATAAAAAGGAATAATAAAACAAATATATATTGCACCATCGTTCAATATGTAGGTTTATTAGTTTATATAACGACATGGATGCCTGTTTTGTTCAAAACTTCAAATGTATCTTTATTTTAATGACATGGATTGCCTGATTTACTACGAACCTATAAAACCCAGTTACAAAAGCAGAATCAGTTTTCTCAAAAATCATTCGCGGACGGTGTTTTGATTTTTCACTTTTTTGGCTCAAGACTTTACAGTTTGACCTTATTAGTCAAAACATGTAGAATCGATTTTTAGAGAAGCTAACAGAAGGAGCTTTAAAAATAATGTTTTTGTCCATTTCGTTAAACTCAACTCGTCATAACTGGTCCCAAATAGGGCCTAAGTTCAAATGTGGGAACTGGGAAGTATATATAATTTATATTGAATTATCAAAATAATCTCGAGCTAAAACTAGCAAATACATATGAAAGTGCAAACATTTTCATGATTCTTTCCCTAGTAAAAAGAAGAAAAAAATAGTAGTAGAATTGTAGAACACAAAAGGGACCTGTCATACAAAAATATGAACACACAGTAATAGCTCTGCGTCTCATGTGCATAAATATGCAAATAAGACCAGAAAGAAACCTAGTAATCAGAAGCATTACTTTAACAGTACCATCAACATAACTCTATTGCTCTAAATGATAAAAATAACAATTTAAAAATAAGATATGAGATGAAAGCTTACAGTGGGAAATGTATCATTTGAAGATTGTGCCCTATTAACATGATCATTGGGATGCACAAACTTATCACCACGCTTGTGGCCAAGAATCTCTGCTGCTCTGTTTGCAATCACCTGAAGAGAATGTCAAGATTAAACAAGAGAAGATATAGGCATAGATCAGAAATGAGATTCCACCTCTCAACCACAAAGTGTGGTCCAATTGCAGAATGTTTTTGATAGAGATGTATTGAAAAGAAACACAAGAAATATACATAATAATGTAACATGTGACAGCCTAAATTCAATCAATTTTCTATTAACGAGTATCGCGTATGTTAGGCACAAAACTTGTTCTTTATTTAAGAGATGTGGCAATTGAATTCAGAGCATATATTTCACAAGGAGCACTTCTTCAACTATCACCCAAGGTTACAAATAGCAACATTTTCAAGCAATAACTCGCAATCATAATATTCAGTAGCTTCTACTTGATACATCAGAGGAACTCATATACATTATATTAAACAATAACCCGAAGGAATTTCAGCCATCATATCTCCTCCTTGCATAAATTTAAGCATCTAGAAACCTTAATATCTCTTAACAAGTCATGTTATGCAATTTCAGCAATTCTCATACAAGATCAAAATTGTCATAAAACCTTTTCAAACTGACCTCATTCGCATTCATATTACTTTGGGTCCCACTCCCCGTCTGCCATATGACGAGCGGGAAATGGTCGTTCAGCTTCCCCTCCGAAACTTCCTGCGCAGCCTGCATAATTGCTTTCCCAACCGTCGGATCAAGGCCGTATTCCATATTCACCTGCACAAGAAAATCATACCCAATTATAAAAATTTGATATTTTTACAAAAATCCATGTCCACCTCAGTCAGACCGCATTCATCGAGAGGACCTTAGCAGCGCATTTTTTTAGGACTCCGAAAGCACGTATGATCGGTTCGGGCATTTGCTCCCGCTCTCCACCAATGTCGAAATTCTGCAGAGACCTTTGAGTCTGAGCTCCCCATAACCTACAATAGCACATCAAACACACGATTAAAACCCTAAATATTACGACTTTTTTTTTCTTTTTTACTATGTCGGCTCAAAATCACTTCGACAAGTCTCCATAAAAAGATCTAACGAAGAAAAGATCGAACAGACCTGTCGGAGGGAACGAGTATCGGCCCGAACGTGTCCTTCTCTTCACGGAAGGAAGTCGAGAACGAGCGATTCAACGTGTAACGAAGCGCCGACAAGAGGGGGGCCGCGTTTGAGAGGCGGCGGGAGGCGGTGATCATCGCCGATGCTGATGAAGAACGAATGAAAGAGGAGTTATTGCGGGTGATTGTTCGCGCGATTCGGCTGTTGCGAGAAGAGCAGGAGAGGGAGGTGTGTGAAGAGAGCTTTGCGAGGGTCAGATCGGTCAATTTTGGCGTTCTGCCATAACAGCAGACGAGGCTCACGTTTTGCAGGAAAGCCTCGAAAGTCCAAAAAGCCCAACTCCCAATTGTTACCGAGGGGATGCTCTGATACACTTGTAGGATTTTCATGGATAAATTGTCCATGTCCACGGATCTGTAAATCTTATGTTTTTTAATCAGGACATTGATCCGTGAATAAAAAGTCAGTGTTATTCAATTGAGACATTATTTCATGGACAAATAGTCCAGCGTTATTAGATTGAGACATTATTTCGTGGACAAAAAATCCAGCGCTATTCGATTGAGGCATTATTTCGTGGACAAAAAGTCCAGTGTTATTCGATTGAGACATTATTTCATGGACATAAAGTACAGTGTTATTCGATAGAGACATTATTTCGTAGACAAAAAGTCCAGTGTTATTCGATAGAGACATTATTCCGTAAACAAAAAGTCCAGCGTTATTCAATTGAGACTCTTCATAGTAGATATTTTGTCATGTGTTATTTAATTTAAACAGGATTTGTGAAGACTTTCATAAGTGAGGGATTTTTGTGGACTTTTATAAACTTTAGAAAGATAAATACAAAGGAAAAAATCATTTCAAATCCCACCCAAATGAGTGGGATTCTTATGAATTTTTATTCTAGTATTGTGAATATTTCTTTTTTTTACTTTTAACAAAACTCTTTTATAATTTTTATCTCATGTCTTTTGTATTTTTATTCACATTTTTTTCTTTATTTATCATTTTTTTTCTGAATGTCCATTTGTATGAAATATTGTTATCACCTCATATGTTTGCTGAATATATGAGAATGATAGATTTGCTTGTGTTGCAATTATGCATATGTTTTTTATAATGTTCAGACATATATAAAATATAATTAGGCATATGTATATATATGGCTAAATATACTGATTTTTTTATTTTATTTTTTATTTAAAGTAATATAATGACTACTTTTATTTTTTTTATTTTAAGTAATATAATTTATTATTTTATTTCATTATATTTGAAGAGATATAATATATGATTTTTATATAATATATATATTTTCTTATTTTTTATTGTCTTCCTAATTAAAAACTGATCCCTCCCCTCTATAAAAGCTTATGAAATTTTCTCTCTATAACAGAAAAAAAGGTTATTTAAAAATCCAAAAATATCATTGTGTTTATTAATAGAAATCCATATGTAAAAAGAGTCAATCTGTTAAAGTTTGTTAAAGTCTGTGAAAGTCTATAAAAGTCCATGAGAGTGATTTGTGAAAGTCTGCAAATGTCTGTGAAAGTCTGTGAAAATCCAGGAGAGTTATTTGAGAAAGTATACAAATGTTTGTGAAAGTCTATGAAAGTCCATGAGAGTCAATATGTGAAAGTCTGTCAATGTCTATGAAAGTCTGTGAAAGTCCATGAGAGTCAATCTGTGAAAGTCTGCAAAAGTATGTAAAAATCTGTGAAAGTCCATGAAGTCAATCTATGAAAGTCTGCAAAAGTCTACGAAAATCTGCAAAAGTCTGTGAAATCTGCAAAGTCTACAAAAGTTCACCACTTAAACAATGTCCACAGAAATCCATCAAAGTCCGTATCGACTATCCCCCCATTACATACACCCTCACCCACCTATCCATGAGAAATTTAAAAAAATATTATTTGTTTAATTAATCATTTGTTTAAAAATATATTTTTTATTTTTATAATAATATGAATATCAATAAATGAATATATATCTTTTTAAAAATGGTTAAAGATAGAACATGGCACACATAATGTTGGACATTTCATTTTTCATTTTTGATTACTAATTTCAGCTCGTTTGGATACATAATTAAGTTATTATGAGACATTGAATAACTGATTTTTTTGTTAGGTTTTGTTTTTAATTATTCTTGTTGAAAAACGTAATGATAAATTTTTTGTTATTTGATTGATCATAGATAAAATGTGAATAAAGTGTGAATAAAAATTTATAAAATGTGCAAAAATGATTTGACCTGTGTGTCAATGATTTATAAGAGATGATGACAGTTAATTTGACAGTGGGGCCCGGCCACATATTCAAATAGATTGAATAACCTGGAATAACTAATTCTAGGAGATAGTAGAAATAATTATACTACTTTATACCGGTTAATTCTGGCATATAGATTCTCATTTATTATAGTCTTCCAAACACCCATTTTATCATTATTCCACCTTATCCTCATTTATTCCACCCTCAATTCCCCAATCAAACTTGGGCTTAGTGTCATTAGCTCACGTTAACAAGAAATATTTTGTGATGAATTTTTTATATATTTTTTTAAAATGGATGCATACAATTCATTCACTATACACTTCATTTTTATAAAAACATGTACTTTATTAGATGATGCATACTATTTTTTTTAAAAGACTAACATGTATGGACTGGAATTAGGGCTGCAAAATATTGTATGAAACATTATCCATTATTTAAACTCTTGGAAAATGTTTGACAATCTCATTTCCAACCCTAAATGTAGTCCGCATGATCTTTATTTTTTTAAAAATAGTATACTTAATCTATAAGATATAAAAAAATGAAATATATTAAAATGAATTGTATAAACTTAATTATAGATTGTGTATAAATCTAACAAAGTATATACTTCGTTATAGATAATGCATGTAGTTAACAAGATATATGGAGCTAAAAAATGGATCAAGTGGAGCAACACTCTTAAATTTGATAGTCTTTTTTTCAATCATGTTTCCAATTCATCACATACTTCTTCTTTTTTAAAATGTATAATTTATTTAATGAAGCATGCACATTAAAAAAAAAAACTAAAGCACGTTAAAAAAGGATGACATTATTTTTTTTTGTTTATGAATGAAATTTTAAATTGTCAAAAATTAACATTCTAAAACTTTTTAAGATTTTCTTAGATATTTCTTAAAGTTTAAAAGATTTGTTTGAAAGTTATCTTTTATCTATTAATTACACAAAAAAATTTATAAGACATTTAAAGATGAAATGACAAAAAAATTCAGAAAATCCTTAAAAAATTTAGGAATATCCAAAAAAAATTGTAAAATTTAGGACAGTTAAAAGTTTACAATGTTGACATTTTTTTACAGGGTACTTAGGAATTTAAAAACGTAATCACTCTCATGTAATAATATTTTTCCTACAATAATTTAATAATTTTTAATTAGATGATGGGTGAAATATTTTAAATAAGAGAGAGATTTCAAAATTTGATGAAACAAGGGTATATGAGTTATTTTAGATTCTATAATATTTAAAAAAAATATTTTTTCAATAGAATTCTTAAAAAAACTGTTTGGATATTTCTTAACTTTCAAAGATTTTTTTAGGTACTTATTGTTTTCAACTTTTTACTTTATTAAGATCACTAATTTTTTTAGCGCCTGAAAACAATCTTACATTAACAGTTGCATTTTTGCTAGGTCTTTTAGCCTATTTTTCTGTTGCTTACACCATGAAATATAATTTATAATTATTATGCACTTAACTTAATTATTTATCATCTGTAAATTGTTATGTTGACCACCACCTTATGTATTTTATGTCATACACTGTTAACTAAATCACACATGCAGAATGCAAGAAGATGTTGGATTAAAATACTTGAAATAAATATAACGACTAATGTGGTAATGTTTTGATATATATGCTAAAAAAGTTGATAGACCCAATTGAGAAAATGCTTAAAGTTAATTTCTCCAAATTTTTTTATATAAAAACGACAGATTTGGTTATTTTTTTTAACTTTAGTAGATTTTTAAGGGATTTTTCTTTTTTATTGGAGAATTTATTCTAAGTTTCTTTTTGTTACAAGAATTTTTTGATATATGAGAACAAATCAGGTTATGTTTTTTTCTAGGTCATTCAATCTATTTTTTCATTGCTTATAACATAAAATATCATTTATACATCGTCATGCATTCTCAGTGCACATTGTTAATTCAATTCATCACAATTACATTATTATGTCAATTTCGTATTTCCGAACATTGTTAATTAACTTGCACATGACGCTGAACAGAAGGACATGAAAAACATATAACCATTAATGTGAAGGTGTTTGAAAATACTAAAAAAAAAAGTTGATGAACAAAAATATGATTAACAAGTACTCAAAAGATGACACGTTTGGTTAATTTTTAACATCACAAGATTTTAGAAGCAATAATGATTTCTAGGCCCCAATTTCACAGGCCCCAAATAGGCCCCATGATGTAACAATGTGACATTACCTATTATGCTCTTTTACTTGATAACTATCATAACATGTATCCCTATGATCGTGGAGTATCATTAATCCTAAAAATCATATATTTCTTCACCATTATTTCTTCATCACACACGGTGCCTCTCCTTCTCCTCCTCCCCCTCCATCTCCGGCGAGACCCTCAAATGCTGCCTCTCCGACCTCACCGGCATCCCCGCCTCCTCTCAGCGCCTTGTCTCCGGAACCATAGACATCCACGACGAAACCCTAGTGCCCCCTCCCGATACATCGGGGTTCCCTCGATACTCCACCTCCTCCCCTGCCTCTCGGGCTTGAAGGGCGGGTTTGGGTTCAATGCCGCTGTGTCCGTATTGCCGCCGGTGACCCGGACGAGATGAATAAATCGATTGATTGTTTATATATTAATATTAAAAGTAATAATTATTAGAAGTTGGTGAAGGTGAGACGCGGGGACGGGCATATGTGGGGATGTACTGATGTGGAAGATTTTTTTATGATGATTTTGATTTTTGGAAGATTTTTCGGATGATGATTTTTGTTACATTTGAAATGTAACAGTTTTGTGCATGTGTATAGTAGTGGTGGTGACGGTCTCTATAATGATTGCTTCAGTTTCTGTTGTGATGATGGTTTTAATGAGTGCTTCAGCTTTAATGACTTCGTCTGTTCTTAGCCGTTCCAGGGAAAAGACAATCTCGGAGAACATAAAAGTTCGAGCTCTTGAAACGCGGGTGGTGGTGGTGGTGGTCTCAAACATGGACTCTCTGAGATAACTATAAAAGCGAGGTCGTCATTGGAGACGGAGAGTGTGAAGTAATCATGAGCCAGATTAGGTATTGTTTTGTTGTATTTACATTGTGGAATATGTGCATTGATTAATATTGATATATTTTATAAATGTAACAGTTAATGAATAATGTGATTTGATGCAAAAGAGACACATTTAAGCAATATACTATTTTTTGTTATTTTATTACATTTGAAATGTAACAGTCTTGTAATAAGATAATGTTATTTAACATACGAATTCGTGGATATTTCAATGATCAATCATATTATTATTCATGACTATTTGGTTTACAGGGCGTCTGCTACATTCTATCCCCTCTTTTTTTGTTTCTACAACATTTTGTAACATGGATGTCATAAACTATTACATTCACATATTTATGTTTTATTTATGCATAACTATTACATTTATGCAATACTGTTACATTCTGTTATATTTACACAGTTATACACTCATAAGATTGTTACATTTACATTATGCATTTCTGTTACATTCTATAACAGTTATAATCATAAAAAAATTGTAACATTTTTTTTGTTATTTAGATAATTTTGGTGTAATTTAGATAAATTTTGGTGTAATTTTGATGAAAAATAATATAGATAATTTTTGTATAAGTTAGATAAGTGTTGATGTAAAATTCATAAGAATTTTAAAATTCAAATTTTGAAATAGACAAATTTTAGAGTGGGATATATTTTTTAAAATACTTAAATTTTAAAATAAGCAAATTCAAATTAAGTGAAATATTAATAAAGAAAAAAAGGAGATTTGGGTCAATGAGATCTATTTTTAATGAAAGTCATATCTGTATTTTGTCATTTTACACTTTTTTAAAAGTAAAAATCAACCAATAAGATGATGACACCTCATGTAGCTTGTGATTTGGGGTCTAGGTATCACCACTCTTTTAAAAGACATCCTCCATTTTAAAGTTTGACGAAATCCAAATCCAAATAATTAAAAACCCATCTAAAGACGTCCTAAATAAAAAATCAACGGCTCTGATTTCAGTTCCTTGCGTGGTCTCCAAACGACAACAGCTGTGAAAAAGCGCGCGTACCGTTCGCTTTTAAAAAAAAGAAAACAAAAGCGAAAAAAAAGAAACTGAAAGTCCGTGAAATCGGATCGTAACGGTGCCACGTGTCATCTCCAACGGTCATCTCCTCCTCTCCCAAAAACATTCAAAATCTCTCCCCGCAATAACCGCTCACTCTCTTCCCCAACTGCTTCACATCTCTCAAAATTTCAACTTTTTCAAATCAAAAGAGATGTTTTTTAACATAGTCAAATAAAAAACAGTACCCAAACATTTGAAACAAATATGGGAGGAGATGTGTGTGATTTCAAAGCGAAGTTGGTGACTGAGACTTGTTCGATCTCCACCACATTCACTTCTTGCCCTCACTGTTGGCGAAGCCCTCTAAAGCCGGCTTTCGTCGATTGGTATCTCATCCTCCGGGTAGGATCTCTGAAACCTGTTGTCAAACTGATTCTACTTTTTTGTAAAATTAGTTTTCAGATGATCGGTTTTAAATGGGTGTTTTTGAATTTCAGGGGGGGTCTGTTATTTTAATCAATTTAGAGCATAAGTTATTTTTGGAAATTGTTGTGCAGATTGATGAGAATGCGGGGACGGATGTGATTCGGAGGAGATATCGCCAACTGGGTATTGTTGGGTTGTTTTTTTTTTTTTTTTTTTTTGATGGGTGTGGGTGAGTCTGATTGATGTTATTTAGGAAAAAAATTACATTTAAATTTTTTCCCCATCATTTGCAGCTTTGCAACTTCACCCGGACAAGAATAAGCATTCAAAGGCAGAGATTGCATTCAAACTTGTATCAGAGGTGAGTCTTCATTACTTGTTTGTACTTACAGAACTAGTTTTCCTCAATAAAATCAATTCTTATAACAATGCAGGCTTATGAGTGTCTCTCAGACAAAACGAAAAGAAAAGCGTTCAACGCAGATAGAAAGAATTATTTCTGCAAAGAATGTAATAACAAGAAGTTTAGATCGGGGATCAAAAACAGCATGTGAGTCCTAGAGTCAGTAATAGCACTCCAACCGAACAGGTGAGACCGCGTAGGTTTTCTTGGGCACCGAGAGAGGCTAGAGATAGGCTTTTAGAGGAATCTCAATTGATCGAGCGCCTTATGAGAGTGAGAATGGCCAACAGAGGAGAATCACCAGCCACCAGAGGAGAGTCACCGATTTTCAACCCTTTCGATCGGTCTTTGTATCCGGATTATCCCCACAAGAGGAGTCCACTCTCCGAAAGACAACCAGACATCTGGGGCACTAGAAGAGGTGAAGCTTCGAAGAGCTGCAGTAGAAGAGGGAAATGTGGGTACCCATATAATGAATTAAGAGCAGAAGTTCAGCCAGGCAAGTCAAAGGCTGCTGTTTATGGACACTGATTTAAAGTGCATCAGTATTTGTTGTATTGTTTTCCTTTAATCTTCTTCATATTCACATTGGAAGGAACTATAAAGTTGATCATGTTGTGATCTGTGTATTGTGAAATGGGCATGTGATGACTGTAAGAATTCTGTGTAATATTTGATCATTTTAGACCTTTATATATTTATCAACCATGTTTTCAATATTTTAGAAAATGTGTTTTTCGTATTTCCCATCAGATAGGATCCTTTGAAGTCTATCAGGTGTTTTCAATCCTAAGAATATCACAAATCCCACATATACCAATCCCTCAATAGAGACTTGAGGATCCAATACTGCTGATCAAATCCCACTTTGGTGTCGAACAACAAGAAGAAAAGAATGTGAACAATTTATCTGGTGCTAATATAATTTAGCTTTCTGTTTACAAAAGATAGCTTTAGGAAAAAAGCATGCAATTCAAAATTGCTGGATTGAGAAAAGCCATACAGAATGTGTTCGGACGAACACTTTGGAAAGCACTCGTGGGGTCTTTCAGCTTTCCATTGATGAACTTTAAGAACACTGTGATTCTCCAATGGCTGCAATTCTGTTTTTGCCAAATGCCTAACATCATTGTGAAATGATTCCAAGAATTCAGACACTGACAACTGCATGATCAAATAGCCAAAAACCAACCATTAGCATTGTAGTAAATGACTACTGAAGCGAACAATTTTGGCCTTGTGAACTAGAAGGATAAAGGTGGAGTGAAAGGAGCAATATTTTTCATTGGATCAGATGTCTCGATCAAGATGATGATATTAAGCCCAGATCTATAAGACGTGTGTGTGTGTGTCACATGTCAGGACTCCATGTCTTTCTAATAAGAGCAATGAGGATTCTTATATACATCAGGATCTGAAAACTTATTTTTCCAATGTGTGACTAAAATTATAAATTTTTCATAAGATATAAGTTTTTTTTTCTATTTAAATATAGTTTTTATGGATAAAAACCCAATAGTTCTAATCTGTGGCCTTGTGTCGACGTTCCACATTTCCTACTCAAAGCTGACTTCCGTAAAGCGGTTGCAAATTTGGGCATTTCCATTCCAATATCGGTCTTCTAGTGGTATTGTGATTCTTCTGTTTTATGGAGAGTTGCTATTCCAGTTTTTCAACTGATGAGCCTTGAAGAACAGCACCAGATATGCACTAAGTTGTCTGGATAACATGTTTACAGACAAAATAAGTTAAAATGGGGGTTCAGATCCAATGTTTCAATACAGAAAAAGGAATTAGCATGTTTCACCTCCTAAACTCCCTCCAAAATCAGAGGTCTGCATGTTATGCACTTTATTTATGGAGAACTCTCAAACTTCAACAGCCTGTTTCTGTTGGGGATACTTCAAAATATAAACTTGAGCACTGCAATCAGAAATAATGTTTACAAAAATTTGCTCATGAATAAAAATCTCACTTTTATACATGACCTTGCTACACAATAATACACAGTTACAACAGAATGGTAACATAACCCCATACATGAAGATTGATTCTAGTGTACTAATTCTGCATGCACAAAAATCAGGACCATCACCAAAAGAGAGATGAGCTTTGTATTGCAGCTTTTCTCACTAAAGTATTTTCACAAAATGCAATCTAAAGTGATGATAGAAAAAAAAAGCAAACACAATCAAGCATTAACATGTCTTGAATGTAATAAAGCGCCAAAACGAAGACTGAGATACTACTTTAAAAAAATCTAATTAAAAAACCCAATAATGTAACAATCCATAATTGAGATATAAACAAGGTTGCAGTTTCACCTTCCCTAAAATTGATTTTAGTAGTTCATCATCCACTCACTCGATACAAGTGTTAATTAGAACCTGCAAGAAAATTTGGGAGTACACTTATTATGCTTCTTCAAATGCATGTCAATTCCAATATCAATATGAACTTCTGAACGCTGTAGCTGAAATATATAATGAAATTGTCCTAATGTTGAGCAAAGAGTGAATATCGAAGGTATCATAGAAGGTAAATTCACAATTTTACAACGACAAGAGAATTTTTGATGCAGAACGGGTGGCGGACGCGTTTCGGGGGCGATGAACCCGAAAGGGGTCCATTTGAAGATTTTCAACTATTTACAGAAAAACCGGCTAGTAGAAATAAATGACGCCCCGAACTCGGAATTGGCTGAACTATTTACAGAATCGCCACAACACGTCCGTATTTTTCCATTTTTCCAATTTTTCGGCCCTCAAAATGGCATTTTTGCTATTTTTAGTAACTTTTTAGATTTAGCGTATCTCCTTCATAATAATTCGGATTTGACCGAAATCAAATCCCACGATCTTCTAAGATCCCCTAGAGTTAGTTATAACAAACTTTCGCTTTTGCTATTTTTAGTAAGTTTTTCCCTATTATAAAAGGGAGGCTTGTAATCTAAGGTTTTCAACTTTTATCAATATATTTCAAGAGTTTTAGTATTCTCTTTGAGAATTGTGGTTTGTTGAAGGATCTCAACGCTTGTTGGATCTTTATTTTAGTTTTTCGCTGCGTTAATTTTTTAGAGATTTCAGCACATATAGTTGCCCCTTAAAAATCAATTAACAAATTAGTGAAATATGGGCCTTTCTGCATTAAACTATCTGTAATTGATCCCACATTTTGACTGCTAATAATTTGTTGTCTCAGCAATTTTTTTCACATACCTTCTTTCATAATTCAATGTGAAAACACTGTTTCCTGGAAACCCATTCCCAATTGAAAGGCATGTTCAACAACTGCATTAACAGATAACAAAGAAAATGATGGTACCACTCTTCATGCCAATAAACATATTCATTGTTAATATTCATAGTAGGCAAAAAAATTACTGAATAAAACCAATGGTTGTCAGCAGAAATTTCAATTGGTTTTCCCTAAAATCAGATATAAATAATTGGTTCTAAACATGGCCTTTAAAAATAATCATTGCATGTGATAGCTTACATTTTGGAAACTATGTTAGTACATCAGTACATGCGCGTGCGGCAATGGACCGCATATACGGCGCATATATTCCTTACACGCGGCGCGACATGCGCATGCGACGTATGCTGCATGTGCGCTGTACCGCATATACGGCGCATATATTATTTACATGCGAAAATGCGCACATACAGCATGTGCGGTGCTCAGTTTTACACATTCGCTATTCTTACCGCGTTCACTTCACCTGTGTAGATTTTTTTGGTTGGGGTTGGCACTAGCATGTCGGTCCTGATTATAGGCTGGATAAGCGGTCGCCTAAGGCAGTCTAAAGAGGTTGGGACTTTTTTTATGTTAAATTTTTTATATTAAAATTAAATTTTATTTTTTTTAAAAACTTGAATTTGTCTTCCTTTTGTTTTTTAATTTTATAAGTTTTCTTTGAAAATATAATCCCTCTTGACATCATTTTGCAATGTACTTTATCTGATTTTTAAAAATCTCATCTTATTTTTTAATTTTAAAGTGTTTATTTATATATAAATGTTAAAATAATATAAAATTGAAAGTGTAATGTTAGAAAAAAAAAATATTTATATCAATTAAATTTTTAAAAATAAAATATAAATGAATTAATTACATGAAAAACTGAATCACTACATGTACCTAATTAAATTGGCACATACATAAATGTCAATAATTTGCGTAACTTGACCACAATTCAAATAAAAAGTATATGTAACTCATTGATTTTATTGCCCCCCACAGGCCGGATCCGTGGGCGTGCCAACCCGAAAGGCCTAGTTCGGGTTGGCCCTAGAATCAAGCCCGGGCCTCGAGGACATGTTTAATATCTGGACCTACAACCCGCCCGACTCGAACCGACAAGCCCTTGAGCCTGGGTCCCTGTTTCAATGGGTCGTCGGCCAAGCCCGGCCTGTTGCAGAATGCCTAAGTTGGTCCGGGTAAGTCTATTAAAAATCCACCCTTTACAGGACACTTAAAGCGACGCATGTACGACGCACGTACCCTTGCAGTCGGTTCTTTTTGATATGTCGAATGCGCATGCGACATGCGGCAAGTGCGGTTTTGCATGAACCGTTTCTTACTCGTTCATCGAGTGACAGACTAGTGAGACTACAATAGTACAATGTCAATAGATGTGTCACTAAAAAAAACGAAAGCAAATATTTTGGGGTCACATTGGTAACTGATCGTTAAACAGATCATGCGCTTTTGCGTAACCAATTTTCCGAAAAATCAATTTCAAAAGCATACATCTTTAGGATTTTAAGTGACCTTCACTGAAACCAAATATTAATAAGAGGCTCTGAACAGACCTTGTAAAAACTCCATGGAAAACCAAACTATAAACGACGCATGTACAACTTCTATGCGGTTGCCAAATGCGCGTGCGGCGATGTAACCGCATGTGCGGCACATGTGCCGCTTTTTATGCGGTTATTCCACATGTACCATGCATGTACGCTTAATGAGCGGACTCGTGCGGCAATGTACCGTAGATACAACGCATATATTCCCCAATATAATAATCAGTTGAATCATTGGATGAGATAGCTTACATTTTGGACACTATAATTTTTTTTTCTTGGGGTGGGGGGGATTCATATAACCCCTGAAAAAAATTTGTTAATAAATTATGAATATTTTACGTATATTTTGTTTGGTTAACCCTGACTGAAAGCACCATATATTAAAAAACTACTACAATATATTAAAAAAACAAAAAATCTTATGAAAATGATGATTTCACCATATTTGTATATATTATAAAACTCTATTCGGTTGGGTAAAATCATCATTTATATAAGATTTTTCACATTTTTAACATATTGTAAGTCTTTTTGGTATGCTGTGTTTTCTACCAGGGTTAACCAAACACAATATTAACAAAACATTTATTATCTGTAAACGTAATTTTATTAAGGGGTTATTTGAATTTACTAGTTGTTTTCAGGGGGGTTATATGAATTTAAAAAAAGTTAGGGATTTTAGTCCGTTTATAGGGGGTTATATGGATTTTTCTCATAAAAAGAACCTAATAACGATACCCCTCCCTCTACCGAAAAAACCAAAAATTTGTGTCACGTCGTGACATCGTCTCTTGTGATATCTTAGACCTCATACATCGATAGAAAATCACTAGAGCATATATTCACATTAACGAGATATATACTTGATAAAATGTTTTTGTTAGTATTTATTTATTTATTTTACAGAGCAAGATATTACAATGTTAAGATATCAGTTACAACATTACGAGATTGATGTCCTTTCTCATGAAAGATAGTCAAATTTATCCGAAAAATCTGAATTATGTCGAGCACTCATTGAAACAGAAAAGTCAAAGACGATTTATCTCATTGATAGATTGATTCATCTTGTTTTGACTCTTCCAGTTTTAACAACAACTACCTAACAATCATTTTCAGCTATAAAGCTTATTAAAACTTCATTGTTGCATTGACTTATTAATAAATGACTTGAATTTTGATATTTTTATCTTAAATTATCATATTCATATTTATGTTCTGTTATAAAAATATTTTTTATTTCGAGTATATTATTTGGTCCCCGGTCCCCCCTTGTTTTAAATCCTGAGTCCTCCCGTGCACTATGTTATGTAATTGATAAGCTTCCATTAAAACGTGATTTGCTCTCACTTGAAAAAAAGAGGAGTTTGTTAATATTTGAATGATGAAAGTGAAATTTGTCTCCGTATTTATAGCATTTCCCTTGACAACCCATTTTTACTTTCAATTTGAGTGTGATAAAATTTATCTCAATTATATAGGTCCAATAATAGTTGTGATACCCACAGCCTCAAAATAGAAATCCTCACTCACAAGCCCCATCAAGTGTCATCACCTCATTGGTTGTTCTTAGTTGACTTATTGACTTTTCAAAAAGAGTAAAATGGTAAAATACAAATATATCATTCATTAAAAATATGTCCTCCATGTGAATCTTGAAATTCATTTATCTATTTCAAATTTTGAATTTTTAAATCCTTACCTAAATTACAATTGAACATAGATTACACCAAAAGTTATCTAAATTGTTTTCCTCAAAATCCTTCAATTGTTCTAGATTTTTTTTTCAAATTTACATTCTTATTATGCCCATTAACTTTCTTTTTCTTTTTAAGAATATTATTAACTGAACATTAAAAAAGTTAGGTATTTATTGTATTGAAATTTAAATTTAAAAATATATATAATTACTATATGAAGCAATTATATAAAATACATTTCTTAAATATTTACATTCTCACAACGATTTGTTACATTTACATAAATATACAAAACAATTTTATTTATCCTAACTGTTACATTTACCTATATATTTTACATGTCATGCCAATGTTTAAACAATTTAGAAATAGATTATATTTTCAATAGTCAGTTACATTTTATAGAAAATGTCAAACACTTTTTTTGTTGTGTGATATATTTAACAAACATATGTATTTTACTGTTACATTAATAAATATAACAAATATAAATTCTTATTTGCATTGAAACAAATGCAATACACGAATGAATGTTACATTTCAGACTGCTTACATTTATGAATGTAAGACAAATTAAAATATGAGTATTTCGATGTAAAAAATGTAACATTAACATCATACAAATCATATATATAAATTAAATGTAATTAATCTCAAAAACAGTAGAACAAAGAAACTGAAGATTTTGAAACGCTTTGCAGCATCCTCCACCTATACCTATTATATCCTTATTTGCTGCATCCAAGGACTCCTGTAAAATTTATGATTCGGCTAATGAATAAATAAAACAACAACAACGACAACCACAAGTCCAAAAAAACATTACCTCAAGAATAACACAGATAGAATTTCCTTCAATTGCAATGACAATCAAGGCAACCATAGCCATTCACCCGCTCCTCAACATTGAGATCAGAATATTCTCCTTCCATGAATCCTTGAACCCAAGCTTCACCAAAGCAGCTTTCATCTATCAGTGTCTTCAAAATCAACATTTCCTTCATGGTTCTCGGAAATAATACTGGTATGGTTTTTGGGGTTCTCTGAAGGGGATGAAAATTCTTTTTCCCCATTCCCAAGTCTGTTCTCCAGAGTTGCTCCCCCGGTCCACCCTCATCATCTCTTTCAATATCATCGACATCTTCTATTCCTTCTCAGCTTCTTCAGACTCTAATAGCCCATTTTCAAATATTTGTATTTTTTTCCTGGCCGTCGCTAGGATTGCCTTAGCATCGACAGGATCTTTCCTATAAGGAGATCTCACACAATCATAATTGTCTCCTTATTTCGTAGGATCGATTATCAAAAAAGTAAAATAATTAAATAAAGGTATGACAGGTATGAGACATGTGTCACCTCATGAGACATGTGATGTTGGGGCATAGAAAACATTATTCGTCCAATAATTCAAGTCTATCAATAACTGGATCTTAAAAAGCTTAGATAAATTGAAGATAATTATAAAAACTATAAAAAAAACTCTTGTATTTTTATAATTTTTCAATGTGAGACTAAAGGTGTCCCACACAAAATATCATTTTAAACTATGTTTAATAAAATCCCGGTTGATTTCTCAACGCACCATAATTAAAATCCAACCGAAACCATACAATAATCGAACAGCATCAAAATGTACTCTTTACATGCGGTGTTACATGGATTGGGTGACAGTCTGACAGACACATACTACAAAGTTAATTTTGGATGTCACTAAAAAAAAAAGGAGACCTGCTACGCAGTATCTATTTAAGCTCAATTGACAGACCCCATAAGGTGTTACTCTTTCATTGATTGCTTGTTTAAATTTAAAAAAAGATTAAAAATATAAAATATAATATTACCCCCTCATTCAAATCCCACATTTTCCTCCCTCATTAAACTCATCCCACCTTTTTCGTAAAAAACAAATCAACATATTCCATTTTGAAAATCTATTTTTTTAAAACAAATTCAAAATTTTTTTAAAAAAAAAGAAACTATTAAAAACAAGACTGAAATTAGAATCCTCTCCGGATTCTTAAAAAAACTGAAAAAAAATGAAATCATTGAAAAAAACTCATTTATTCAAAAACATTGAAAAATATGGAATTTTTATTTGCGATCTCTCATTCAATCAGAAAACGATGGTGATAAGGAATAATCAACATTTTTTTTAAACACTGCTGTTAATTTGATTATTATTTAATACAATAATCAAACAAAGTATTTGTGATGGATGCCGATGAATGCGGAAATAAAACACAAATCACGGTATAAAACAAGAGTTCAAAATAAAAGTTAGTTACATTTATAAAATGTAATTTAATTTTAATAATAAATTACATTAAAAGTGAGTTACATTTATAAATGTAACTGATTTTTGTTATATGTAATAATTAAAAGTCAGTTACATTCCACATATGTAACTGACTTTCGGATATAATGCATTATCTATGTCCACTATCTTTTGAAAAATAATGTATATAAGTCTAAAATTGAAATGTAACTAATTGAAATATTTTGAAATATAATGTATATAAGTGTTTAATCATTTTAAATATAATGCATTGATATGTCAGATTCAACCTTCAACGACAAAAACATAAAATCAGAAACTTTCATGTAAAATTTGAAACTGCCAGAATTACCATAAAAAACAAATTCGAAATACAAAAAAAAACAAAAAAAATAATTGAGAGAGCATACAACAATAATCACCACACCTAAATCTGCAGACATTGAAATGGATACCAAAATGTTCGATTGTTTTATTTCATTGAATAACCGGCTGAGAAAGTCTTCTAGAAATCAAATCCGATTTGAAAAGTCGATCAAATATTGAAACTGACCTGTTTCAAAGAGTTCTTCAAAAAATTATAGACATTTCAGCATGAAAATTGAGGAGAAAATTCAATTAACAATAGATGATTAAAAATACATAATTAAAAAATTGAAACAAATCACAAATTAATGCAATGCAATCACGAAAATATATAACCGTCCCATTAATACGGTGGAAATTCCCCAAATTGAATTAAAGGGCATTATGGGTAATATTATTAATGCCACCTCATGTGGCTTATATGTGGCATATGAAATGAGGCTTGTGAATCATTTTTCAAAAAAAAAAAAAACAAATTATTTTGGGTTCATTTGTAACTGATCATTAAACAGATTCTCCTAGTTTAATTTCCAAGTCATACATTATCTGAACTGAAACCATATATTGATAAGTGATTCCGACAAGAGCCTTGTAAAGAATGTCATGATGAAATCATCAAGAAATCCAATTCATTGATTTGTTAATCCATCCCAACATCGGAACTACTTCAAACAGGAAGGAAAATCAGTGCCCCACAACAAAACTACAAAACTGAGTTACATACACAGAAACAGAGGGAGGCCATTGCAATCACTCAACACTTCTTCAAAGGGGAGCCTTTGAAGTGCTTGACGTTTTGAAGGGTTTCGAACGGATTCCTTGACGGTGGGTCTCAGTGGTTTAATCAATTGAGATTGTTTGAAGTCTTTAAGCCCCCTTTTGAATACAAAATAAGATTTATTCTTAGATATACAGTTATTCTAACATAGTGGGTATAATAGTGGAATAAGTGATTTTATGTTTGACTATGTTTTGAATTATCATTATTGAAAAACGTAAAAATAAAGTTTTTATTGTTTGGATAAAATGTAGATAAAGATTTATAAGAGTGATGATAGTTGATTTGATAGTAGACCCATATATTTTTGGATGGAATAATTTGAAATAACTTTAATTCAAAAGGTTGGTTGAAATCCATATACCACTTTATATCATATTATTCCGACATAGTTTATTCATGGGTATTCAAAGCTCTCAAACAACCAAAATCCATAACTCATTTATTCCAGGATATCAGACCCCTGTTCCACATCCAAACAGGGGCCAAGTCTTTTCAAACTTTTACAGAGAGGGCGACTAGCTTCCTCTTCTTCGCCCGGTGCAGCTTCCCCGTCAGTCCGTCACGATCCGAGTGACTCGCATGTGCGGTGCATACCCTTTAAATGCGATTTCTTTTAATTTGTTGCGCCGCACTTGATACACCACGTGCGTGTGAGACGCTGCGCCGCATACACGGCGCATGTACCCATTACATGCGGCGCCACATGCGCATGCGGCGATGTTAACAGCATGTACGACATTGTTTTTCATGCGGTTTTTTACGCATGTACGCTTAATGACCGGTCTTTTAGACTGCGCAAGTACATGCGCGCGCGTGCGGCAATGTACGTCATATATCATCCTTGCATGCGGTGCCACTTGTAAGAAGACCTTTTTTTGGGGATACATTTGACTAAATAAATTGAAAGACCATAATGGACACAACTTAATTTCCTACAAATCCACACATGTTAAATCTCTTTAAAAAAATCAAATACAAGTTTTATAACAAAAGTAGGGCTGCAACTCGGGCGGGTTGGGTTCAGGTTGACCCCAACCCGAACCCAACCCGAATTCCAAACGACCCAACCCTAACCCGACCTAACCCGATTTTCAACCCGAATTGGACCAACCCGAACCCAACCCGAAATTAAATAAACCAACCCGACCCAACCCGACTTAACCCGAATTGGACCAACCCGACCCCAACCCGATTTTCAACCCGAATTGAACCAACTCGACCCAACCCGAATTTCTAACATGAAGTGTAAATTAAATAAATCAACCCCACCCAACCCATAAGATTAGCTAGGTTTACCTAAAATTTGGACTACCCATATTAGAAGTTACAAAATAAACGGCCATGATTTTTTTAAAATATTAATTTACGGGTTCGGGTTGGGTCGGGTTGGGTCGGAGGCCAACCCGAACCCAATCCGATTTGTGAGTCAACCCGAATTGGTCAACCCGAACCCGAACCCGAACCCAATTTGATCAACCCAACCCATGTAAAAATCGAGTTCAACCCGTCGGGTTCGGGTTCAACCCGACCCAAGTTACAGCCCTAAACAAAAGGTTCAGGTTCAATTTCTAGAAATCCTCTCGAGAGCTAATACCATAAGCTATAGTTGTTAGAATTATGCTAATGTGTTTTTTGAGCGAAAGAATTATGCTAATGTCACAGAGGAACTTTGTTTCATACCAGGCATACATTCTTAAATAACTTAATAAGATTGCTAATACACTCAGTTTATTTTATATATTGTGATAATGCAATATATATTGCAACAATTTTGAAAAATATATATTAGTGTATATCAGTGTATACTTCATTTTTAATAATAGTGTGTACTTCAATAAATATGTGTATATTTAAAAAAAATGATAAAGGTTGTGGATAGGGCTGCATAGAGAACTATGACATATCATTTTCTTTTTTTACAGTCACATAACAGGACCTACGATATGGCAATCTGCCTTATACATATTAATTTTCCACTGGCATGAAGCGAAGACAAAAAAAACATATAGCCCCCGTTTGGATACCGGATAAGCTCCGGATAACTCCGGATAACCTCGGATAATTTTTTTTATGTTTGGAAAGCCCCGATAACCCCGGATAAAATGTGCTAGAATAAACTGGTATAAAGTGGTATATGGATTTCAATCAACCCCTAGAATAAAAGTTATCCTAGGTTATTCCACCCAAAGAATAAGTGGGCCCACTGTCAAATCAACTGTCATCACCTCTTATAAATCACATGTCAAATCAACTATCATTACTTTTTACCTTTTATAAATTCTAATCCATACTTTATTCACATTTTACCCAAACAACAAAACATTTATCTTACGATTCCCAACGAGAATAATTCAAAACACAACCAAACACAAATCAATTTATCCTTATTTATACACACTTATGCTTGGATAAATATATACCCAAGAATAAATCCTATTCTACATCCAAACGGGGGCATAGAGATATTTATAACTTACACGGGAACTCTCAATTTTCAACAGCCTGTTTATGTTGGAGGCACATTAAAATATAAGCATTGTAACCAGAAATAATGTCTATAAAAAATTGTTCAAGAAGGTCATTTTTATACATGGACTTGCCACAAAATATCACATATATGGAGACACGATCACACAAGCCTGTACATGCATGATGATTGAGGGTACAACTCTGCATGCATGGTAATCAGGAATTCATAACCATGTTAAAAAAGAGAGATGAACTTCACACTACAATTAACTATAAACCTCTAATGCTAAGCATATTTCATTGCGGGTAGGCAATAGCTACTGATTTTAAGAAGCATTAATTTCAAATGCACAGATTAGTCACAATTACTGGAGGATACTGTTTTTCCACTGCAATATAATTGCCATAAACTGGGCCATCATGGCTCAGGGCCCCGTTTGACAACCCGTTTGGGGTCGCTTTTGATTTGGGACCAGTCAAAAAGCAAAAAAAAGGTTGCTAAACAACCCAGCTTAATTGGTAATCACTCGGTGAATTTCTGTCAATTCACACCTCTAAACCCGGTTTTTTAAAAGCCCACAATGTATGCTTTTGGGAAAGCAATATTTTCAAATCCATTTTTGTCTCATCCAAAATGTTGTTTTCACCCTTCGTAATAACCAACAATTACACATGTTTATAACTCTCCAGCTACTCATCACTCTCACATTCACGCATGTCATTTTTTCATCATGTTTGTCTAGTGGTACTGCAAAAAATCCTAACTTCATGGATCGGCTCACCATTTCTTGTTTATTTGATCTATAGTGCTTGCACTTATACATGATGATCTTGTAATTATAAAATCAAAATAATGATTTGGAAAAATTGAAGTTGAAAACCATAACGATTTGGTAAGGACGAATAACTAGCATTCGATTTCCATGAGGGCACACTGGCGAATGGGTTAAAGCTCGTCAAATCGACGACCAAATAACTGGAGTTCGACTGATAGACAACCCGGGGGAGTGGGGGATGATGAGGTGCGAATCCTAAGAGGTCCGATTGAAATGTTTTAGGTGTCTCGGGTGTTGGGAGGGATGGGGGTATTTTCATAAAGTGTCATATAGATTTTTTTAATTCACAATGATTTGCAACCAAATATCACCTTATTTCAAATATGAAAAAACAGCTCTGTTATTAGCAATAAACATAATTCTTGAATTAAACAAAAAGGTAGTCCATTAAAGTACATAATAAAAAAATATATTAAAAAACAGTTTTATACTTAAAACTACTTTTCAATTTGTATTTTCAAACGGATCTTTAATCAATGGCGATTTGCCTATACAGCGACTCGCACGTGTCAGGCATGTACCCTTTATATGCGGTTTCATTTAGACGCACCGTGCGTGTGTGACGCTGCACCGCATATACGGTGCGCATGTACCCCTTACATACGGTGCCACGTGCCTGCTTGTCATGCGAGTTTACCGCATGTACTGCGCATGTACTTTCAACGAGCGGTCTATTAATCATCCACCGAACATTTTATATGTACACATGGCGTGCGGCGTGCGGCAATGTGCAGCGTATACGGCGTGCGTATTCCTTACATGCGGGGTGCCACATGCGCATGCGGCGTTCTTCGCACGTGCGTGACCTAACGTACCGCGTGTATAACTCCGCATGTGCCTACGGCGATACACGACATGCATCGGGCAGTCCTTACATGCGAATGCGCACATACATCATGTGCGGTGTTCATGGCGAATGGTATTAAGACACGGGTGTAACATGGAATAGCTTGGTATAAGTCTATTTTAGGCATCTAGTTTGACGGAATAACCCGGTATTTGAAATCCAGAATAACTTGGAATAGATAGGTATTTGGATTCCAACTCCCTCTATGAAATTAGCCTATTCCAACAACAATCATAAATGGATTCCATATTTATATTTTTTTATTTCAAATCATCAGTCATCACTTTTTATATATCAGTGGAGTCCACGTGTCAAATCAACTTTTTACTCCTTATTCACATTTTATTTTTGGAAAAAATCCATATAACCCCCTTAAATCTTGCATAAATCCATATAACCACATGCAATCTTCATATATCCATATAACCCCCTGTAATCATACCCAAAATCTATATAACCCCCTCCGTCCGCTTCCGTCAGCCGAGTTAACGGCGAAATTGAAAAAAATTCATATAACCCCATGTAATCTAACCTAAATCCATATAACCCCCTGCAATCTTCATATATCTATATAATCCCCTGTAATCTTGGAAAAATCCATATAACCCCATGTAATCTAAAAAAAATATTTCTAAATATTCAAAAATAAAATTCAAAAATATAAATATAAAAAAAATTCCTCTTGCCATTTTTAAAATTTTAAAAATATTTTTTTCAAAAATTGTCACATCTATCATATTACACACACATCTCTCATATTTATTCCCAAACACAAATAATTTATGCAGGGGTATAGTTGTCATTTAAAAAGTAATAAACACTTATTCTTCTATTATTTATCATTTATCATTATTTTATCCAAGGTGAATTAAACAATAAAAATATCAATTTTACGTTTTCTAATGAGAATAATAGAAAATACAATAAAATAAAGATTTACAATCCATTAAATGTTAATTTACTATATTATTAATGTGTCGGGGTACTGGTTATGAAATCACATGTCATTTATAATAAAAAAAATTAGGAATAAAAAAAGGAATAAATAAAAAATTACTCTATTATTAATATAAAATTTTTTATTATTATTTTATTTTTAGAAATATTTTTTCCAGATTACATGGGGTTATATGGATTTTTTTCAAAATTACACGGGGTTATATGAATATATGAAGATGGAAGGGGTTTATATGGATATATGAAGATTGCAAGGGGTTATATGGATATATGAAGATTGCAGGGGGTTATATGGATTTAGGCCAAATTACAAGGGGTTATATGGATTTTTTTTTAATTTCGCCGTTAACTCGGCTGACGGAAGGCGGACGGAGGGGGTTATATGGATTTTGGGTATGATTCCAGGGGGTTATATGAAGATTGCACGGGGTTATATGGATTTAGGTAAGATTTCAGAGGGTTATATAAAATTTTCCCTTTATTTTTTATCAACCAAACACTCCAACTTTTATTATTACGTTTTCCAATGAAAATAATCGAAAACACAATCAAACAGAAAATCACTTATTTCATTAATAAAGTCAACAATTCTTGAAATAGATATAAACTTTATAATGGTTTATGCCTCTATTCAAATGGGACATGTATATAATACATGTATTTTGTAATTTTTGTTAGGTTTGTGAGGAAAACAATTGAGATAGAGACAGGGAGGAGACACAAATATTGTATTGTATCCCTCATATATTTTAATGCTGGTAAATTAATGGAAGTTTAAGTCGAACCTCATATGTTTTAGAACTTTTAATCAAAATAATTATACTTAAAAAATATTAACCAATCATAATATTGATTTATATAAATCACAAAGCATTCTGGATGACTCATTAGATGCGTCATGTAGGCATTTTTTATGTTTATTTATATTTTATTCTAATTTTAATTTTAAAATGTCATTGTAAATGGCATTTTCGGTTGATCACAATAGTTTTTTCACTAAGGCTGTGTTTAGGAACACGTTAGAAAAAAAATGATTTTAAATAAAGTAACTTAAATAAACTCAATTCTTAGAAAGTTCATTTTTTATACTTTTTAAAAAATATACTTTTTATATTAAAAACTGTAAGGAATTTTTTCATTAAGTTTGTTTCTAAAAAGCAAAAGCACGTTTAAATGTAAAATATTTTTGTATTGTTTACTTTTTAAAAAAGCAAAAGCACGTTTAAATGTGTTTCCACACATTACATAAATAAAAGTAATAAATCAACTTTGAAAATACCAATACTAATGGCATTTTCTAGCTTTTGTGAAACTAGAAAACTTTATTTGGAATGATGTTTTATACAATGTTTTAAAAATTAGATCATTCATTGAACTAAAAAAATTAATGGGTTAAGAATTGTTGGTTTAATGTTTGGGTTAATCTGATTTAAAATGTGACATTATCACAAGATAATAAGTATATATTAATTATGACTACGAAATAAACTAATTTTAAAAATAGGAAATATTTTTAGAAAATTTAAATAAGCATCAAATCTTAAATATTAATACTTTAGAAGTTACTACCACAACTTGATTAATTATTACCACATCATAACATGATTTTATTATTCATATATATATTTTGATTAAATTCATTTTTAACAATTAATTAATCACAATTTTTATGAATAAAGAACTGGCCGAGTTAATCAACAAGTAGCCTCGATTTTACATGTGGATTGATTGATTTTTACCTATTTTTTGTATGGGCGGGTTTTAAGAATTAATCAGACTAGAATTGGTGGTTCAACCGGTCAGGTCATATGAGTTTTAAAACATTGGACTTCCGTGAAGAAAACATAAAAAGTATGAAACATCATTTCAGATGGTGGCTTCCACTATCTGGGTGGAGGAGGCGGGTGGGGCGGGTGAGGATTTCGTAGGGTAGAGAGTGTGGGGAATTTTCGATGACTTTTGGGTGATGATGAGAGAGACCTAAAAGGAGCTTTTTGATTTTGATTCATGGCCCCTCGAAACATGTTTACGAGTGAAGGAAAAAAAAATGTTGTTACACTCAATCTTTTTTACATTCTCAAATACAATCTCATATATTTCATTAGCTTTCTATACTCACTGTAACAAGTTATATATCTTATTGAGAATTTTTTACATTTTCAATAAATGATATAATTCAATTCATTAAAGTATATATATACATCATATTTTATATAAGTACATATCTCATTATATGATTATATGATTTAAAAAAAATATATAAACAGACTACGTACGTTTTGGATTATTTAAAATTAAAAATTCAAAGACCCAATTTTGATTGTGTCTTCAAAAACCTAGGCCTGTAACAACCCACACTCCATTTTGAATTTTTTTTTTAAATAGTATACATATAATTTTAAAATTAAGATACGAGTATATTTAAACAAATTGTATGAATGTAATTTTAGAAAATATAAAAATGACCTCGTGAACTATGTAACAATGCTCTTTAAAATATTAAAGACACCAATAGGCGTTTTAAAATGAAACAAAAAAAACATACATGTTAGGTTTGATAATTTTTAATTGTGATTCTTTTTAAAATTTTGAGAAAATGACAACATGTATTTTATTATATTTATGTTTAAATATCTTTACCTTAAGGTGCATGGTTTCACAACGCGCTGCATGTGCCTCATTCTTTTCTGCATCAGTTCATACATAGACATTTCCCTCGTTAGATGGTATAAGACTAAAGGAAAAATATTAAGACTCAGTTATTTTACATTCTAAAATTCGAATCACATATGTTTTCTTTTTAGAAAAAAATAATAAACCTCATCTATTAAGATATTTTTTTTGGTAAAAATTATATATTACTTTATTTCGAGTCGAATAAATTCATCTTTAATAAGTGTAAAAAAAATAACAAGGTATGTATATCGTTTAACGATGTATATGTTTTACTGGATTTCTCACAAAGTATACAGGGCTTCATTTTAAACTGTAAAAAAAATTTAATGTAACAGTGCCCAAGACTAAAACATGGGTCTAGCTTCACACCACACCCTCACCTCTATGGGGGCATATCAGGCTCTTAATTAACCTTTGGGTCCAGTCAGATTCATTCGTGATCTTGCTCCATATCCAAAACAATGCAGCTGGATAAGCACTAGAGGTCCTGTATGCAGCAGATAGCTTTGGATGCTATTGCTATATATTGTTATTTGTCACATCAACATTAATATTTTGCTTTGGATTCATGCAAGCTAATGGTTGTCACTGCGGCGTCGTTATTGAACCAATCAGAGATATACCAAGAAAAAGAATCCAGGAATCCTAAGAAGAGTCAAATGTTTACAACACAAGAGACAAGTCCACATGTTAAAACCAACAACACATCAGATTCACAGCCTGGTTTATTTGGCCCATTGTATTTATATACGGCCAGTGGCGGCGGCGGCTCGCTGACGTGGTCTGCATGTATTATATCCACATTTTTTTTTAATATATAGATAAATTGTGGATATATAGATTATAGGCTATATATTATGTAGATTTACAAAGAGAGAAAGTTAGAAGAAGCAGAGAAATAACAACAGAAAGAAAACACCATTCCTTATACTGGGAAGGGGTCTTAAAAGTATCTGGAACTCTATTTCCAATCCTAATGTCACTATTGCAGTATATATTTTATAGTCTCAATATTTATTACGTTAAGAAAAAATATAAGAAAATATTTTGTATCTTTTTTAAAGAAAATGTTGGACTTTTCCAGTTCTAACCTCAAATACATTTTGTATCTTTTTTTTTTAATAATACCCTTATCTAATGATACATATATTTTATAAAAAAAATAAAATAATACTACAATAAATTGCATAGACTTTATATAATATATAAAAAAAATTCTAACAATGTATATATCTAGTTATAGTGTATGCAGGTGGCTAATGAGTATACAGGGTTATAAATTTTGTACTGTCTATGTGGCAGGTTGTGATTAGTCAGCATAGATAAACCTCGTGTTGCTGAGAATCTCATTTTTGTGTATGAAAATACGGGATGGAGGATTTCAAAGATGAAAAATAATACATTGACAACAATGGTAATTTATATGAAAATTACATACTCATGCATGAAATTTCAAGAGGAAAAATGATATGGTCTATGTCAAGTAGATAGAACATTTTATTTCAATTAGCATTTTAAATATGTATTTTAATCAACAATTTCCGAAAGTTCAACACGAATAATATGGCTTTTAGTTTTTTGTGATGGAAATGTTACATAAAGCCTTGTTTTTAGCTCAACTTTGAGTTATATTTATTTATTTGAAGTCATGAAAATTATATTTTTATTGTAAATAAATGCATATGATACTAAAAACTATATTTAGGACTAGCTGTCTTAAAGTTTTTTTGTTTTGCAAATGAGGAGGTTGGAGAGAAAGTAATGAAAAAAAATAGTGTTGTTATACACTTTTTTTTTAATCCTCAATTCTAATCTCATATGAGTATGTACTCATATTAACGATGTATAGTATTCGATAAAATTTTTTTACATTTTCTATAAATGCATCCATGCAATTTATTAGAGTATATATTTTTTTTTATAAAATTATGTACCTCATTAGATGATATATATTATTTTTTAAAATTTTAAAACACATAAAAACTGAAATTGAGACTTAAAAATGGATTGTGTGTAACATTATCCAAAAAAAATAATGTTCGTTTAATGTGAGTAAAAACAATAATAATATTTATACCACGCTAAAGTAAAATAAATTTTGACAATTATTTATTCATTTAAAATAGTATAATATTTTAATAAAACAAACACAAAGAAAAAATAACCACACAAAAAAAATCATTTAATTCTCTTATATCCTATATATAATTGTTTTATATGCATTAATTAAAAAATTTAACTTGCTTCTTAATCCATGTTTTGTTTTGTTGCAAATAAATGATGGAAAATGATATACTCAATCACATTCATTAACCAAAACTTAGACCTCACATATTTTTATTTTTTTAAAAATAGTAAACATCATCTAATAAGGTATATGCTTTGATAAAAAAATACACATCACTCCATGTCGAGTTAAATGAACTCATTTTTAGTAAGTGGAAGAAAAAATTTAGTGAGGTATATATATCATCTAATAAAGTATATGTTTTACTGAATCTGTAACGAAGTATATAAGTCCGTGTTTTGGACTGAGAAAAATACTGAGTGTGGTGACATTCATACTGTTGGCCCACGAATCTAGGCCGTCCAAACCTGGGATCCTGAAAATATTTGGGTGGTGGGGCCTCACCCATCTGATCTTTGTCCCTTTCATGACGACCATTCGATCTCGATTGACTGCGCCCCTCACATGGGCTGTCTCCCTGGACTTCACAATTGGGCTTCTTGGCCCACCTTCCCCACGGTGGACGTACCTACTTCCCAAAAACAAAAACAAAAAACACTCATTTTTTTTTTTTACCATTCTAAATATAGTCTTATATACACCCGTTACGAGAAACTTCATGTTTTCTATAAGAGAAAAATTCATATAACCCCCTTTAAACTACCTGAAATCTATATAACCCCTTGACTTTTCTTGAAGTCCACATAATATCTTAAAACACCTATTGAAATCTGAATAACTTTCTGAGTTAAATTTCTGTTGACAAATGAGACATATTCCGTTCGGTTGAGCTTGGTTGAAAACACAGTTACCGAAAAACCCATTATAATATGTTAAAAATGTGAAAAAATTATATGTAAATTGTGATTTTATCCCTCTATATAGGGTTTTATAATCTCTTCAGAATTGTAAAATTGTTATTTGTAGAGAGTTTTTTACATTTTTAACATATTGTATGGGGTTTTTAGTATATTATATATTTTTAGTTAGGGTTAACCAAATGAAATATTCACGTGATATTCCTCATCTATCGAAGGAAGTTTAACTCAGATGACTATTTAGATCTACATATGAGTTTTCAGAGGGTTATATGGACTTTAAGAAAAGTTAAGGAGTTATATGGATTTTAGAAAATTTATAAAGGGTTATTTGAATTTTTTACTCTCTATGAATGATATCTTTTAATTCATTAGAATATTTATTTTAATTTTTATAAAAATAAATACTTTATTAGATGACATATATATGATTTGAAAAAAATAAAAACATAAACGGATTATGTGTTTGAACCGTAAAATAGATGGGAGTGTAAATAATGGTGTCCTCCACCCAACTCAGGCATCTTGGTTTACCTGTGTTGTTACAAGCAATGTTAAATTCCACATGCAATCTTATTTCTTATTATGAGGTTTATGATTAAGTAAATAATTTTAAATGCTATTAATAAATCCACATTTGCATATAAATATAAAAAAAAGACGATCGAAAGTCAATACACATTTCCGCGTTTTTTAAACCCATGTTCCGTTTCTTCAAAGTAAAAAAAAAAAAAAAAAAAAAAAACTTGAAAAGATAAAAAAATATGCTTTTTAAGAGCTGAAATTGAAACTTTAATCGTAAGAATGATTGCTTTTCAAACATGCATCCAAACGAGCCGAACTCCGGTTAAATCACCAAATTAGTTCATAATTATTGTTATTAAATTTTTTTTCTGCACAATTTGGTTTCACGTATGTAGAGTTTATGATTAATGTTCACTGGTGCAGGATCAATTTGAGTGGTAACTTAAATAATGCAAAATAAGTTATGATCATTTGCTTCACTGATTCTAGCTAACTTTTCTTTGATTTTCTCTTCATGATAGAATTTATATTAATCATTCAAATTTGCATCATGATTTTGGATTGCATCACAGAGCAACATTTTTTTTTCCTTGGTGGTGGTGGTGGTGGGTGGATCTTAAACTGTGTTTTATGAGAATTTATGGATCTAAATTTTACCTTGGAATATGTTAGTGGATTTTTTTTATGTACAAAAATCTGATAATCTGATAATTAAAAGTTTTAAGTGGTTAAAGGCAAAAGTCCCTACATGAGTTCCCCACCAGTGGCGGACCCAGATTGTTTCTTGAGGGAGAGCTTGAAAATAATTATTCAAAAATATTATTTATAAGTTCATTACATCATTTGTACAAAAAAATTTAAAACATGTAACTGACTTTAATTAGGCAAGAGAAGCAAGTCATAAGGATTTAATTTTTTTTGTTTGTTATAGAAGTCCTCTCTTATCTTATTCCTATATTTTGTAAGGGAAAAATCTATATAACGCCCTGATCTTTTCTGAATTCCATATAATCCTCTGAAAACACTTATGTAATTCAAATAGCCATGTGAAATAAATTTTTCTTGACAGATGATGAATATTTTATGAATATTCTGTTTTGTTGACTCTGACTGAAAACACGATGTATATAAAACAAAACTTACAATGTATTAAAAATATGAAAATTCTTCTGTAAATGATGATTTTATTCCTCCATGTAGAATTTTATATTCTATTCAGATGAATAAAATCATCATTTACATAGAGTTTTTTACATTTTTAACACATTATAAAGATTTTTGGTATACTATGTTTCTTGTCAAGATTAATAAAATAAAATATTTACGAATATTGCCAGCCCATGCTGAAGTGACCGCAATAAGAGAGGTTAGATAAGGAAAAATTCAATGACTTAACTTTCATGATTCATTGATCTTTGGATGAATATGGCTTGGCTATTTGATTGGTAATTTAAAACTCAGCAGAATTTTCATCTTTATTGTTGTGTTTTAAAGATACCTGATGATGTTGAAGTAAACATTAAACCTCTGGGAATAAGTTATATTGATGTTGATAACATCCTCCATTCACTTCCCAATCCAGAAGTTATATGTGAATTGAAAGTGGGAAAAACGAGTAGACCCCTTGCTTTCGTTACTCATTTAGCAAGGAAACTTGGTTGAGACTGTCATCATAAGTAGGGCTGGTAAACGAGCCGAGCAGCTCGAGCTCGGCTCGGTTAAAGCTCGTTCAGGCTCGTTCGATTAGATAAACGAGCCGAGCTTGAACAAATTTTAAAGCTCGGTTTCTAAACGAGCCGAGCCCGAGCCGAGCCCGAGCTTAACCGAGCTCGTTAACCAGCCCACCCGATTACCAAGGCCCACCCGATTCTCAACATTGACCCAAACTTACCCGACTCTCTCTGTCCATCTCTCTGTTTCTCACTCTCAACTCTCTCTGCGACTCTGCCAGTCTCAAACCCTAGCCTACCAGCGACAACGAGAGGCGACCAGCGACAACGGAGGCGTAATCTGCCGGCGTCTCGGCGCTCTCTATCGGCATAATCGTTCGGTGTCTCAGCGCTCTATCCCTCTCTCTCTCGGTGTAATCTGTCGGCGTCTCGGCCATCTCTCGGCGTCTCGGCGTAATCTCTCCGCAACCCGGACGCCGCTCACCTTCCTCGACCACCGCAGCCCGCGAAATCCCCGACGCCGCGATCAACCTGGTAACTTTGTTGTAGATCTAGGGTTTTTTTTTTGTAGATCTAGGGTTTATCTTTCAATTGGAATTTTTTTTTTTTTTTGGGGATTCTGTAGTTATATTGGGTCATCGATAGAACATGTTCTTGATTATGTGTTTCTTAGTTTGAGTTAGAATAAATTTTTGTGTTTACATATATATCATTTTCTTTTGTAGGCATAACATGATCATTTCTATTGTTTAAAAAGGCAATTTATATTGTTAACTTTGGCTGGCAATGTGTTTGTAGAAATCCCACAATAACATTGTGTTGTACCAGACCTTTTTTTTTTAAGAAATTATTACCTCATTTTGTAAAGCATATTGAAGTTTTTGTCATTAATTTGTTATGGATTGTGTTCATGCTCTCTGATCTTGTATTCTTATTCGGTGTATATAAACTATGATGTTCGGCATAGATGAGAGCGTCCGGTATTGAAGTGAAAAAAACTGGTGTTCATAGGGTTTTAAGTAGTGAAATCTTGAGTCGGATGGTAATGGTTGCTAATTAAAATTCTCCAAGGCTCAAGTCTCTGTGTCTCTGTTTTGTTTCCATGTTGTTTCTTAACTTGTTGCTTCTTTTTCTAAGTATCCTGTGGGTTGTGATTATTGGTTAGTAATTATTTATCACAACTAAGTTTGCGTGTGTGTGTGTGTGTGTAATTATTCATCACAACTAAGTGTGTAATTATCCATTCTCATCATTTTCAAGCATGTGGAAAAACAATTTCAGAGTACTGTTATATGCTGAAAACCCTCTTTTTGTCATTTCAATGTCATTTCAATTTTGTGGTTGGATATTTATCTTGTTTGGTTTATGTCGTTTAAAATCTCGATGTTTATGTTTGTCTTTGTCTAGGTTTATGCCGACTACTACTAGTCCACCAGATATGGCTTCCATTACTCAACCTGGAGGGGCTCAAACTGGAGAGGCTGCTACAGCTGATAGTACCCTAAATGAAGGAGCATCTCAACCTTCTCAAGAGGCATCTCAACTATCTGAAAAGAAAACCACAAGAAAGAGGACATCAAAAGTGTGGGAAGATTTTTCAGTATTAACAGATGAAAGTGGAAGCCAAAAGGCGAAGTGCAACTACTGCAACCAGCCATTTTATATGACTCCGGGGGGGGCCCACTTCCCATCTGTTAAGACATTTGAAGGTTTGCACAATTCGTCTAGCCAGTATCTCGGGTCAAGGCAGCAAGAAGCAGAAATTGTTGGCTTAGGAAGGGTTGGCAGATGCAATTCATGGCGGAGGGGGGTTAACAAACTACAAGTATGATAAGGACAAGGTAAGAGATATTCTTACTAAGATGATTATTGTGCATGAGTATCCATTTAGAATGGTTGAACATCCCCTTTTTATACTGCTTCTCAAAACACTTAACCCAAGATATGAGCCATTGAAGCGACAATCAGTGAAGAATGATGTAATGAAAGTTTTTGCAATTGAAAAAGAAAAGTTGAAAGTTGCATTTTCTAGCATTGACAGATTTAGTTTGACTGCTGATTTATGGACATCAAATCAAACCATTGGATATATGTGCTTGACTGGGCATTATTTAGATTCAGAATGGACATTGCTTGACTGGGCATTATTGTTAACCATTGGATATATGTGCTTGACTGTGCGTCATCACTTACATGAACTGTACAAGGATTATGCATCAAAAGATGTGGCATCAAGTAGTGGCAATATCCCTAGTGTTCCTCCCTTTACTAAAGGGAAAACTAAGAGCAGAAATGAATTTGATTTGTGGGCCAAGCAATTAGATGTTGTTCAACCAATGAAGTCAGAGTTGGATGTTTATCTGGAAGAAGGGATTTATTTGCCTGAAGATAATGTGAATAATGAGTTTGATGCTTTAGTTTGGTGGAAAGCAAATACACTCAAGTTTCGTAACCTATCAAAAATGGCTCATGACATACTCTCTGTTCCTGCTACTACTGTTGCTTCTGAGTCTGCTTTTAGTGCGGGAGGAAGAGTTCTTGATCAGTACCGCAGTTCATTGAAGCCCGAGACAGTTGAAGCTTTAATTTGTGCTGGAGATTGGTTACGTACTGATTTTGGTCTTGTTGAGTCATCAAATGTAAGTAATTATATATTTTACATTTCTTCTATTAACATAGTGATTACATAATATGTATCTCATTTATCTTATATGTTATATGTACAGACCGAGGAAGAATTCGTGCAAGTTGTCATTGATGGTGGAGAGACTACTACAATGGTATAACTCATTTTTATTTTAAATCTTTGGCATTTTCTTTGTCTGTGTGAAACCATTGTGTCAAAAATCAATTCATTGTTGGAACTTATCCATCTTTTACTATTTTTTTTTTGTTCAATGCAGTAATCTATAGGGTGTTGATCGGAGGTGTGCAAGGTGGTTTGGACTTAGTGCACTGTTTATTTGTGTGGTGTGTGTGGACTGTTATCTTTTATTAAATATGTTTGATTATTAGTGTGAACTTTTTGTTAGTGTGGATTCACTGGACTGTTATTAGTGTGGTATTATGTGTGAACTGTTATTAGTGTGGACTTTTTATGTGTGGAATGTTATTAGTGTTAACTATTATTAGTTTTACTGTGGACTGTTATTAATGTGGACCGTTATTAGTGTGGTTGAATTATGTGTGGATTGTTATTAGTGTTACTGTGTATTGTTATTATGTGGTTGAATTATGAAAGACTGTTTGGTGGTTAAATTATGAAATGTTATTTGATTAATATGTTGTTTATTTTTTGTTTATTTTGAATATGTTGTTTATTAGTGTGGAATTTTGAACATCTATAAATTGTTGTGATTTGTAAAAATTAACTTTAAAAAAAAAATTAGCTTTTAACGAGCCTGAGCCGAGCTTCAACCGAGCTTTGGACGAGTCCACCGAGCCGAGCCTGAACACAAATTTAAGCTCGTAAACGAGCCGAGCCGAGCCCGAGCCGAGCCTAAAAATAAACGAGCCGAGCCTGAGCAGACTGAAGCTCGGCTCGTTCAGCTCGTTTACCAGCCCTAATCATAGGAGTTGGACTGCTACTGGCAATGTCTTATAATAAGGCTCTCGAGTCTCCCTATCTAGGCTAAAAAAAAAACATTAGTTGGAATGGAAAACATGTTATATACCATCCATGGTTTCATATGTGGGCATTAATTAACGTCAAAGCATATTGATAAAAAAAAACATATATTTTAAGTTAAAATGCAAGTATAATTGATGTCATTTATCATACCTGCAGGAATGGAAGATGAGTTTCTGTTATTATGTGCTTTTTGCCAATGTGGAATTGGTTTGTCCGTGGTCATGATTTCTACAATGAGACCACATTTCAGTAATTGTGAATTTTCTGTTAAAAAGTGGATGGTATGTTGAGAATTATCAACAGTGATCTTCACTTATGTGCAAATAACAGGCAATTAGACTAGTTTTTATTATTATTATTATATATTCTGTTTGGTGATGTATTTGCTGATTCAATCCCACTCATATGGAACTTGTTAGCAGGTGGTGGTTAGATACAAGAAATAACCTGCTCTCGTATCAAACAGTGTCCTACCCTCCATTTTCCATTTTTCTTTTATTTTTTGTATGTTGCAGATACCTTATTTGCAAGCTTTAAAAGTTTAACTCTTAAGATTATTTAGATTTACATAGATGTTTTTAAGGGGTTATAAGAGCTTTTGAGAAAGTGAAGAGGTTATATGGATTTTGAATAGTTTATAGGGGAGTGGTTTGGCTTTTTCCCATTTTGTAATGGGTGATGTATTATTTAAGCAAAAATCAATTGGGGGAAGGCTTAAGCCTCCCACCAGGAAGCATGTTCCAACCATAAAATACTGTAAATTATGGTTTTAAGTACACTTAATTTATTAAAAAAAGGGAGTCCAGCTCTCAGTATGTGATGTATGGATTTCTTAAATAATACAAACTTTTTTGGGGCTTTTTGCATCATGAAGGGAACATTTTCATTTCTTAAGGACAATTTGAACATGACTTGGGTCAGGTGTGTCTCCTCATCCAATGAAAAACACAACATTGACGATGTTTGTTGCAGCTTAAATTTTACAGATTATAGAATATAACTTTTATATTATAAATTATAACTTTTCTAATAAGTTATAGGCATGTTTGTTGTAACTATTTAAAAGCAGTAAATAAGCAGCATTAGATATTTATTTAATAAGTTGTAAAATAATTTATTGATGTACGATTGTAAAAAATAACCCTACACTATAGAAGTAAAAAAAATATTTATATTTAAGTTGATTATTGCATATAAAATTAATTTTATAAATATTTTAAAAAAAATTAAATTAACATGAATAATATTTCAAAATCACTATAATAGTTTTCAAATATTACATTATAGAATTTTAATAAATTGAGTGAAAAATGGAATTATAAAAAAATTGATAATGTATTTTTTGTAATAGTAAAAAAAATTGAGAATATAAAAAGTGATTTAGTGATTTTTGTTGTAATAAAAAAAATAGATACACATATTATTAGTAAAAAAGATTAAGGGTATTAGTGTCCAAAATAAAAAAAATTAATGCCTTATATAAACTATAATCTCAAAAGCATCCCTTCCCCAACTTATAGATTATGATTTTTTAAAGTTGTTTTTAACTTAAATAAGTTCCAATAAGTTTTAAAAAAGCATACAACTGTTTATTTTAAGCTAAAAACTATAATCTGCAGCTTATAAATTTTAACAAACTGTACATTGTATTGTCTAATCGATGCTACATACATGGCATCCTAGATAAAGAATTGTGTTATGTAGCAAAGGGACTTGGACAAATAGCTCAAGAAAAATGATCAGTTTAGCCTTGTATACAAATTCATTCTCAACCTTCATCTTTTTTTCTTTTTTTTTAATGGATATTTGTTTATTGAAATATATATTCTTATATAAAGTAGAATATACAGTGAGATATAACAATATATATTGGTTATATGTAAACCTGTCAATTGGACACATACAGGTCAGAAAAGTCTATATCTGTATTCGTATTCGAACTAAATATTCATATTCAATATCTGATGGATATTGAAAGTAACGAAGCAGGTTTATAATGAGGTACATGGGATTGTATAATTTTATAAAAATGTATATATCTCATCTGATGTAATAGGATACCACATTTGAACTATAAATGAAACTTGAAAGCAGCGTTTTAAAACCCCACCTGACTTCATCAATTGAATCAGTTAAACCTTCATCCACTTTGAATTTCAGTTTGATTTACCTTTAGAACCTGATGATATAAGAAAATCTCAGTTGAACCGATGATTTTTGAACCGATTACACGTTGATTAAACAAATTGATTCTTTATTAGTAGAAATTATGATTAATTATTTGTTAAAATATAAAATTCAATAAAATTTTAGATTTTATATATTAAAATAATGTTACAATGTTAAGCAAAAGTTTTGTGAATATTTTTTCTAAAATATTTTTTATTTTACAATGATAATTAAAATATCTATTTTTTTACATCATAGTTCAAATTTAGTTATTCAACAATTGAATAAGTGATTATTGATCCGTTAATATCAACAGTTCAATTAATGATTTGGTTATTAAAACATCATTAATGATTTATAGGCCCCAATTTCACAAGCCCCAAATAGGCCTCATGAGGTGGCAATTGGACATTACCTATTATACTCTTTATTTGATAACCACCTCAAAATTTTATTCCGAAAATCATAGAGTATCATTAATTCTTGTATTTCTTCACCATTGCATCATGGAGAATCATAAATTTTGAAGCTTTTATTCATGCAACATAGATCTGAAATTCTACTTTTTATATGAATTTGGAAGACATGAAATCCTTTTTTATTTTTTTTATTTGGGGAGACATACATCGCCAAACTCCACGGTCATGAATTCCACCTCGATGAGGCCTTCTTTTCAACAATCATGCCTCCTCACTTTTCATTTTTGACTTAATTTGGGCCTTCGATGAGAGGCTCTTATTATAAAGATCAGATTTTTGTATTTTTGTATTTCATAATTGGAATTGTATATTATATTTTTGGATGAATTATATGATCATGTGAGTGTTCAATTGTCTAATTTTTTTTATGTATTTAATGTCATTTTTCACAGTTTCATTTGTTTTTCATGTATTGAATATCATTTTTCATAGTTTAATTTATTTTTGTCTCAATATCTAAATTTAACATTTGATATTGTTCCATTTTTTAAAGAGTAGTTTGTTTGATAAAACTGCTACATTGTTGATAATGTAAATAATCATTTTTTAAATTTGTGTTATTTTTGTTACATTCGTAAATGCAACAATCAACCGCATGTATGTATTGATTTATATTTGTTACATTCACAAATGTAATAGTCAACTACATGTAAATTTTTTGACAAAAAAATAAATGTAACAATCAACTAATTTTTTAAATCTGTGTTATTTTTGTTACATTCGTAAATGTAACAGTAGTCGTTTGAAGGATTTTGACAAAAAAATATAATTTAGGTAAGTTTTGATGTAATTTAGGTAAGATCTAAGTGTAATTGAAATTGAAAATTGAATCACTAGATATGGATTTCAAAATTCATAAATTTTGAAATACATAAATTTTGGTGTAAATATAAAAAATTAGTAGCTCATTAGAGAAAAAAGGAGGATTGGGGTTAATGAGAGAGATTTTTAATGAAGAATAGATTTGTATTTTGCCATTTTGCTTTTTTAAAAAGAGGGATTTGGGTTAATGAGAGAGATCAACCAATAAGATTGACATCTGCTTGTGAGTGGGATTATATTTTAGAAGAGCAGGTATTGACTTTTAAAACATTTATTGGGAATTGATGGGAGTTTACCAAAGAACGTACGTTTACAAAGGACAAACCCGTAATATCACAAGCAAAGACCGGTTTTTAAAAAGGGTAAAAAAGTCAACCAATTCCATTCATACTTTACACGGGGTTCAGATGATGACACCTCATGTCTTATGAGGAAACACCAATTATCTTATCAAAATTCTCCATGTGATATTAAACGTGGGGCTTAAAATAATTCACAGAAAAGATATTTTGGGGCCTACAAAGGTATCATGACTAAAATGTAAAACATAACAATCATTTACTATCATTCTATAAACAAATATTACAAATCAGAGAATTCTAAATTCAATCAACCGATGGGAGTCAAAAAATTAATAATGTATATTCCTAATATAAACAAAGGATTGACAAAACAAAATTACCCCTCCATTCACTATAATTGTATGTATTTGATAAAAAATATCATTCAATTAATTGAATTACATACTTTAACTTTTTATAAAAATTCACACTTCATTAAATGAGACATAAATTTTAAAAAATATTATAAATATGGGCCCGTAATATCACATGCTTATTATAGAATTGATATGTCAAAGAAATTCCATATCAATTTTTGGCACCCCTCTTGCATTTTCAACTTCATTGAAAACATTTAATTCTACATCTTCGATCAATAAAAAAGGATTCAACTGTTCTCCACTATAATCGGAACATGGACAATTCACCACTCTGATCATTTATAGTCATTCCATTCATCGCTTGGTCCCCTGCTACTTTACAGTTGTTATCTTCAAAATACTTCAAAAAAATACATACAATAACAATATTTTGTAAACAATATATAATAGTCAATTTTATATAAAAATATTAGTGGTTTATAAAAATGAAAAGGTACCCAATTTTATAATTTTTAGATTTTTTAATATTCATCATCTTTCCTTCAAAACACTTTTTTGTGAAACCATTTTTTTTCTCTTTGCATTTAAATATAGTGTTTTATCGGCAAAGTGTTTTCCAAAAAAAAAATTTTCAACATATACCTAATAATCAAAACTTAAACCAATAACAAAAAATTAATACCTTTGGTCCAGATGAAATAACCACTTCCATTAATTCTTTTCCTCCGTGTCGTTGATTTCTTTTTCTCCTCTCTCTCACGAGTGTTTTTCCCCCTTTATTATTTGATAAAAATGTGATTTGTAATTCAAATTAAATACTTTTATGTTGTTAATTACTGTTTTTTTTTGCCGACGTTTTTTTTTATTTTAACACCGTTTAATTATTTAAATATAATTGGTGTTTTCTGTTCCCAAGGAAACAGCTTCCGACCCCCTATACCCACATCATGTGAAAGCGTGCGGGTGTTTTCGGTCCGGAAAACGAGAGATCAAAATATATGTTTAAATACTTGAACACATGTCATTTTATATTTTTATCAATGATGTATATACTCGTCTAACCGAGTATATGTATTACATTAGAAAATTTAGATTGGACATTGTATTCTTTTTTTTACCAATCCAACTCTTATATTGGTTATGAAAGGTTACGAAAGGTTTACGTTTCAGCTAAAAAAAATCAATAGATATAAATTCTAAATCGAAACAACCCTTAAAACCTAGCAATTTAAAATGTAAAAATTGTTTTTACTTTAAACCGTTGATTTTTGAGAATTGATGACGTGTTATTTGAATATATCGATTATTAAACTATGTAAAAAGATCAATATGAAAACTCAAAATTAGACAATTAAAACTTAAAAAGTGATAACAATTCATAAAAATTATAATTAGTTACTTATTAAAATTTTATAATAAAATTAGATTTTATATGATAAAAGTATGATATCATCATCATCATGCGCGCGCGTGTGTGTGTGTGTAAGGTTTTAAAATTACTAAGATTTATGAGTTGGGGATTATAGAAAAAATTCAAAAATATTTGTTGTATTTTTTTTATTATTATAATTGTTGGAGGTTCATCGATTCTCTCATTGATCAGGTTGGATTCATACTTGATCTGACCTGAAGTAGATCCGGGAAGAAGCACTAATGAAGATCTGCTATCGATCGATCAATGTTCTTTGGCTTTTATTCTCTAGACTCACACTAATTGGATGTCAGCGAAGACTCTCTTATGCTCAAGTTAGGACATGATTAAAAGAATCAAATGAGAAAAATAAATCTGAATCTGAGGAAGCTTTGTGGATAAGATGTGAATACCTTTAGGGGGTACCTCTATTTATAGACGGAGATCGCGTGTCAAACACACTAGGTTGACGTGTGGCTGACATGTGAGAATCTTTTACGTGATCCAATCATTGAGTGACATGTAAGTCATATTTTTTCTTTTTGACCAAGTCAACTAGAAAACTGCGCTCCAATTGAGTACACGTGGCGCATGACTTCTCTTTCGTTGGTCACACTCAATCGTCATATTCAAGACTTAACACCGCATACACCTCAATAGACCTGAAGAAGTCGAACTCTTTCCTTCGGGCGTTTGTAGTTTGCTAAATACTTGTTCCGAGGTGACCATTTATGTTAAGATGATCGTTTATGTCAAGATGAGACATCCATACTTAGTGTGACTTTTTATTTCTACCTGTTTATTCCTCATCCGATCGAGATGGATTCTATTCCCTACAATAATAATTAACATATTTTGTAGTGTCATCACAACCACCCAATTTAATCAAAATAACCAAGAGTTGAGTGTAATCGAGTTTTCAAAACACCAAGGCAACCATTTAATAAGTAAAAAAACCTAATTTTTACAAATTGGTATCCATTGCATTTGGACCGCTTTCAAATATTCAAATTCAAAATCGTTTTCAAATATCTCTCACCACCACATCTTCAGTGTAAAATAAAAAAAGTCATAAATAATAGTTTTCAATAAATAATTTTTAAAAACTTATATTAAATAAAAAAAATTAATATAAGCTTTGAACTCATTTTAAAAAACCCCTAAAAAAATGTATTTGCAATCACAGCTACGAAACGCACCAACGCCTCATTTAAAAGAAGTTTATAGAGAGAGAGAGAGGGATAGCGAGTGAGTCCAATCTAGCAAACGCAGGCATGATTCATGATTGTATGTGTGTGTGTTTTCGTGGGCCCCCACACCCTACCTGGCACCCACATGGCCTCCTCGAAAACTCCCATGAATTCTGTCTCCCTCTCTTCCGTCCTCCCAATCCGTCCATTCTCCATCCTTTCTTTCACCCCCATTCAAATGAATGAGAAACTCACCCCCAACCTGATTTTATTGGGACATGTTTGATCCCTTTAAATATCAAATTCGAATTCGATATGTTTCAATTCTATTAATAAAATATTTATGTATCAAGTAATATATAAGATAATTATTTAGTTTATATTTTAAAAAAACATTTAAAAATGATTAATTTTGTTTCCTTCTATATAGAATGGAATGGGATCGAATGAGTTTATGTTTTTTTAAAACCCGTTAAGATGAATTTGGACGGAATAATCAAATTTATCTGGGTTTGAGACGCATTTGATATGAGATTTTATTAGCGGGTTTGAGATTGGATTAACCAAAATTATCTCAACCCGCTCCATTACAATCTCTACATGGAGACCTCGAAATCTTCCTCACTCTGGTTAAGAAAATAAGAAATTTAAAATTAATTAAAGTCCAATTTATTATGTTTGTTATAAAGATGATTCAGGGTAGGTGATGTACTTGTTGATGAATTCATTGGTTCATTTTTTTTACTTGCCTAACAATATTCTGAAGATAAAATATAGAAAATTATCTTGATTTTTAAAACTAGATTTATTTTTATTCTGCATAAAATGATAGAATAAAATTTATCCTATACTTTTATCTTGATTTTTAAAAATAATTAATAAACAAAAAATTTGTAGATAATTTTTTCTTAAAATTAAGATAAATTATTTTTAAAATATTGTTCTCTTGTCATATAATGATTTATTTTTTGGAATGGGTACACAATGTTAGATTATAATTGTCCTCAACATATGATAGTGTTACTGTTATAGCTTTTTCTTACTTGGAAACATATATTTTTCATGATCAAGTCTTTTTTTTTTCATTCTCATTCATGAATAGAAAAGGGTGTAAACTTACACTTATCCACGTATGTCAATGTTTTGTTCATCTTTTTTTTAAAAAAAATATTAAATTTTTTTTATTAACAAACATTTATAAATTAGCATATACACTCTCTAATTTTAAAAAATCTAAACAAATGATGCAACATGATTGTAGGAGGAAAAATTCTCACTCAAACCCTAAGAACATATGTCAAGTAATGATTTGGAGGCTGAGTAGTGGCTCATTATACGTGTGCCTATCAAAATTTACAACCTCACTTTAATTGTAAAAAGGAATAAAATGACTGAATATCATGATTGATTAGTGTAGAGAAAAGCAAGCATGTCGTCCCTCTAATAAATGGATTTTCTTATGAAAAGAGGCACTGATAACTGACTTCTAATTATATGCCACAAAACTGTCTTATAATGGAAGGGTAATTAATTTTCTCTCTGCATATAATGACTTACTAGTTAGTTAGTGATATTGGAAGTCAAACTGTCTAAGGGACGTTTGGTTCAGCGGAAAATAAGTATTTATTTGACTTATCATTTATAAATAAACATTCATTTTTTATTTAGGTGTGTTGTTTTAAATGCTTATTATAAATACTTATTGGCGAATAAGTATTTTTTAATAAGTAAATAATTTTACGCTTATTTAAAAAGTATTACATCGATGTCTTTGAAGTCATGTTCCATCACCTTCAACTCAGAAGACAAAGTTCTACATCTTCATAGAATAAGATGTGGAAAATAAGCTTCACGATAATATATATCTCTTTTATTGCCACCTAATTAGATCACAAATAATTAGGCCCTTCACAGATAATTGTTCTTGAGTTTTTTTTGCATATATAATATAAAAATTAAGTTATTTCACTTCATAAAAGTTACTTAGTTTTATACCATTAATATAGTTAAAGATTATGCATATTTATCACTATAGTTAAGTTTTATCGTATTTTGATAAATATTCCTTTCAACACAATTGAAATCATGTCGAAAGACCAAAAATTCCTTGTTTCTCTTTTTACTAAACCAAGATACAATATTTATTTTTATACTATAAAAAATATATTTATTTTAATTCATCAAATTTGTAAAAAAATTGTTTCTTAAATATTTAAAAATCATTCATTATTAGCTATTGATATTCAAATTGACATCCAAAAGATAATAGGGAAAATACCAAAAAAAAGTGTTATAAATATAAGAAATACCCAAAATGGTTTCTTTTATGAATTCTACTAAAAAAAGTCTTATTTAACAATCTCATAACCTAAAATGATGCAAATGACATTATCTCTTAAAATTCTAAAATCCTTTTCACCATATTTAAAACTTTTCATACCATCATCTAATTGAAAAATAATATTGATATAAGAAAATATTTTTATTTAAGATTGATTTTATATGTTTTTAAATTTTTAAATATGCTATAATTTTTTTTAATATTTTCAATATTGTCATTCTTAAATTTACAACATTTTTTGAACTTTCCTAACATTTTAAAAGTTTTTTTCAATTTTTTTGTTATTTATATATCATATATATGTTTTGGATAAGGCTATTTTTTATGTATTATTAAACCTATGTATGTCCCTCAAAATATTTATAAAGTTTAAAAATATCTGAAAAATTATTATATAATGAATAACTTTAATTTTTAACAATTTTAGCTCTTAATGGTGTATTTAGATATACAAAAAATAATAATAAACTTCATGCAATTTATTTATTTATTTTATTTAATTAGAGTGATACATAATTAAATATGTGTGATGATGTTTAAATGGTAGATAACATAAGGCTGATTAAGTCATTTTACTTTCTAAAAATGACGGATTTGAGTATTTTCAATACTCGAATAAGGGATAAACGTAGTCATAATCTTAAGTATAGGATAACACTCCTCGACAGCTGTTGTAGATAAGTCAACTCCCTCTCCTCAAAGGGCGGTTACCTCCCTCTCTGGATGAAGCATGAAAGAGTTTTGTCTTTCACTCTTCCCGCTTCGGTTTTCATCCAGCATGGGTTCCATCATATGCCGCATTCTCCGGGTGGCCATTTCACCTTAGGTACTCTCATGGTTATTCGACTCTCGGGCGATTTTTCTGTTGTAAAGGACACTGCGCCCTTTTAGGATGTCGCAGCTATCTCTCGATATGCCGTGCATAGGTGACTATCCCTACATCATGCATCGTCAGCTGTTTAGGTATTTTCCCAAGATAATAAACAATTAATTATATTACTCCTATTAATGAGATCTTTCTAGGTTATTTTGTCATTTTAGCCCTAGTTAACTCTTGTTAAATTTAATTTAACAAAATGGCACAAATTTATATTAAAAAGATTTAAATGGTATATAAATAAATAGGTGATTTGCAGTCATATAGGCATAAATATCATGTATTTGAAGGGTATAAAAAAAACCCAATTTTTTAAAGGTTCATAATGCAATTATAGATATGCTTAAATCTGGCTCTGCACCCTCATCCTAACCAGTTTTTAAATTTAAAATTTAGCAGTCATGCCCATGACTGCTAATATGCTTTAGACGGACATAAAATAAATGGACCATTTGAATGGACGCATTCACATCATTAACATTCCTGTCATGGCATATTTTATTGTATAGATACTGTTCTGGCATTTGTGTATTATTGTTTTTCTTAATCAAGGTCGGTCCTGGCAGTAAATTTTTTTCTTTAAAAAAAATGGGGACTTGATTTGCTATTCAATGTTTTCAGTTTTGTGAATCCAAAGTTCTCTTTTTTTTTCCTGTAAATCTTGGGTTTTACTTTGGTGAATCAAATCCTTTTTGGTTTCACTGAATATAAACAGACATCGATATCTAGTTTTCTCTAATATTTCCCTGCAGTTCTGTTCTTCTTCTCTTCTTTATGTGTGTGAAAGTTGTATCTTTGAGGGAGTGTTGAAGGAGGTGGTGGTGGTGGCTCATGAAGAGGCTAGTAAGTATGTTATCTCTCATTTTGTTTTCATTTGATTTGATGGTTTTTGAGAGTCTTTAGACAAACTGGGTTTTCTTCTGGGTTCATGTGGGTACTTGCAAAATTGGTTCTTTTTGTGTTTTTCTTTTATTCCCCTTTTGTTTTGTGTTGTTGGAGTAAGGAATAAGTCATTTTTGAGTTATGGGTTTTCATTGGGTGGTTGGAATTGGACCCTTTTTATATTATTCGGTTTTGATTCTGCTTGTAAGGATCAGTTTTGTGTTTGTTTTGGATGATTTAGGTATGCTTTAATGAGTTTTTCTTGAATCTGTCATAATCTTTATTATGGTATCAGTATGTTTATGGTTGAGAAATTGGGATTTTGTGTTTTATGAGATCTTTATAATGGTATTAGTATGTTTATGGTTGAGAAATTGTGATTTTATGTTTTATGTAATGCTCTTTGAGTATTCATTGATTGTTTAGAGGGCTCCATATGCTCTTTAATTGATCTTCTTAGGTTATCATGTCCATTGTATGCACAGTGTAGTGGAGCCAATTGTTTCGAGGGTTATATCAACTACTTCAACGTGTCTTTCCAATTTCTTTTCTCATACATCAATAATCTTTAGTTGCTCAGTTTTTTATATAGTGTTTCCTCTGAGAACCCCTTGCCCGTTCTGATTTTTCTACAGCAAGACAATGAATTCTCAGTTCTCAATTTCTTGCTCTGTTTGATCTTTTTTTTTATTGGTCTCTGTCTGATCTTGGGATGCTTATAATCTCTGATTATATCTAAACTATTGCATTGAGCATGTTTGAATTCAGTGGATAGCGCTAACTATTAGCTTTGCATATCAGGTAGTGCTGTTATTAGTGCTTTCAGTGATCTTCAATGTTGTAAAAAGCAATGGAGGACGGAGAGAGGGTTACTGCAACTACAAGAGGGCTTCAAGCCCGAGACCTCACAGTGTCTCAATATTGGAGTTTGGGGCGATTGGAGATGGGAAAACTTCGAACACACTCGCCTTCCAAAATGCGATATTCTACCTCAAGTCGTTTGCCGACAAGGGTGGGGCCCAACTCTATGTACCCAAAGGGAGGTGGCTCACCGGAAGCTTCAACTTGACCAGCCACCTCACCCTCTTCTTGGACCGTGACGCTGTCATCATTGGATCTCAGGTCTATTTCACACCTTCCCTTGAAATGTTCTTAAATTCCAATCAGTGATCTGAAAAGAGGAATTAAGCAAGCACCTATGTGGAATCAGGCCTAGCCCGCCTCACCCAGGGGATGAAGTGGCCTTGTGAATAAGTGGGGATTAAGTGGCTAGGCGTGGAGTGTAATCCAATTAATTATTTTCTCCATTTCTCGGCTTTTATCCCTATTGTATTGTATTGTATTTTTTTAATATTTTTAACTATTATATATATATATATATATATATATATATATTATATATATATATATTAAAAAGTGATCGATTAATTCCCCCATAATACCTGCCTGGCTAATTAATCCTAGGCCATTGTTGACCGCCTGACTAGTTTCTAGCGCTTTTTAGAGCATTGAATTCAGTAGTATTTAGGGTTATTTAGTTTCCACCCCTCCTAAAACATGAAAATTATTAAAAACCCCCTCCAAAACACAATATTATTATAAACCCCATTAAAATGTTATCAGACTTCGTAAAAAACCCTACAGTCAACAAACTAACTATATTAGAAGAATATTTCATCTCAACATATGTATATTGTTCATTTTACCCTCTCCATTAAGAGATTTCAAGAGATTGAAGAAAGGTATTTATGACATTTTTCATTAATGGATAGGGTAAAATGGACAATATACATATGTTGAGATGAAATATTCTTCTAATATAGTTAGTTTGTTGATTGTAGGGTTTTTTACAAAGTTTGGTAACATTTTAACGGGGTTTATAATAATATTGTGTTTTGGAGGGGGTTTTTAATAATTTGCATGTTTTAGGAGAGGTGGAAACTAAATAACCCTTGATAAATTCATGAATCCATGGCATTAAACAGCCTGTCATTTATGGTAGTTGATGAATAACCTCTTATTCTGATGGCTGGTGAATTTTATCCCAAAAAAGTTTATGAGATGATTGGAAGTATGATTTTCTATATCGATTTGGATGTGGACACTCATTTTTTTATCTATAAATCTCTTATAGGAAGTATCGCAATGGCCGGTCACTGAACCTTTACCGTCATATGGTCGAGGGATTGACCTTTATGATGGAAGGCATCGTAGCTTGATAAATGGGTACAATTTGACCGATGTAGTGATAACTGGTGAGAACCATGATATTTATTTCTTTAGTCCTTTTTGAGATATAATTTAATGCTACATGCGTCACGTCATAGCTGGTTGTTTACAGGTGATTACGGGACCATCGATGGGCAGGGTTCCATTTGGTGGGACTGGTTAAATTCTCATTCATTGAATGCCAGCCGTCCTCACCTTGTGGAACTCACAAGTTCTAGTGATGTTGTGATATCAAATTTGACTCTACTGAACTCCCCTGCCTGGGGCATTCACCCTGTATATTCCAGGTATGCCTTTATTAGTATTGGTGATCTTGAAAAGCACGTTTTAGATTATCCGTTGAAAAAGCCTTTTCCTTACAAGAAGTTCAATGCAAGGAAATAAATTGATATTGTTTTTGGATATACTGCAGTAATGTTCAGATTCAGAACATAACTATACGTGCGCCACCAGATTCTCCATCCACGAATGGTATAGTCCCAGGTTAGTGAGGGTTGACCCACTTCTTTTTTTTCTTGGTCTTCATTTTAAGCATGCACATCTTATTGTGCGGCTTCAACATTTTGATTTTCAATCTCTTCCTATTGAGAACCAATTTATCTGACATTGTCTTAAATAATTTGAGGCATCATTTCCTATATATGGTGATTATAATGAGCATGACCTTGACAGCTACTCATTTAACTACATTACAGGAAGCTTTTGCAGTTCTTTGAAGCATTGAACGTTTTCTAATTTTCTGAATACTGGGTTCCCTTAATCATACCTGAAACAATACATGTGTAACACAACTGTCTATATAATGGATGTAATGTAAAGTTCATCAATCATCGCAAGCCTAACATAAATGAACACTCCGACATCTTTCATTAACTGGCCACCAGAAATCAATACAAACTAGACATCACCTTCGTAATTTTGGACTTTCAGATACTTTGTAGTTTGTTCTTCTCTCCCTTGTTCAGTTGTTCGCAGATTACTTAATTTCAGACTTAAATATATTAGACACACCAACCTCACATGCATTTTGTTACATTCAGATTCATGCTCAGAAGTATGCATTGAAGACTGCACCATCAGTGTTGGATATGACGCAATTTCTCTCAAGAGTGGTTGGGATGAATATGGGATCACATATGGAAAGCCCACATCCACCGTCCACATCACTGGAGTCTCCCTCCAAACCAACCTTGGCTCTGCCCTTGCATTCGGAAGCGCCATGTCCGGTGGCATCTCCAACATCCGCGCGGACCATCTCCACATCCATGACTCCGCCACTGCCATAGCCATTAAGACCACCAGAGGCAGGGGCGGCTACGTAAAGGATGTCATCGTATCGGACATCCAAATCGAGAATGTGCACACCGCGTTCCATCTCACCGGTCAATGGGGGGACCACCCGGATGGCCATTTTGATCCGGACGCATTTCCTCTCATCGAGCGGATCACGTTTAAAGACGTGGTGGGCACAAACATCACTTTCGCTGGAAACTTCTCCGGGATACCTGAATCTCCATTCATATCTATCTGCCTCTCTGATATTTCTCTGTCAGTCACATCCAAGCCATCCAACTCGTGGTCCTGTTCGAATGTGTCGGGTTTCTCCAAATCAGTGTCTCCTGAACCGTGCCCACCCCTCCAAAATCCGGGAAGTTATTCGTATTGTTATTCAACCCTCCAAATTCATGGTGGTGCAGAAGCTTTGTAAGAGCTCTTGAGATATTCTTTCCATATTCTTTTCCAATAAGTCGAACCATTTTGGATTCAGAGAAGTCATCGACGCAAAGAAGCCTACTAGGAAGACGAGGACACCGAAGAATCTGCCTGCCTGTACAGCTCCATTTCTTCATTCAAATGTGTAAGAAATTTTTTTGTTGGGACCACATCGATACGTGATTGGTACAGTTGCACTTCTTGGTACTTATATTTTTAATTGGTGATTTATTCTTCTTGTATATTTATTTGAATCCAATGTCATTAGGTGGGAGATGTTGAGTAGATATTATTAATAAAAGTGTGGTTGGTTCTCAACCAATCAGTAGTTGGTTTTTGTTGTGTTATGCTTATCCTCCATCATTATTAAGGGTAGTGGTCATACTTAATGAATAAATTAGTTTATGTAATGTCGTCATCGACGCGGACTGGTTGCCCAATCTTTTGATTCTCATGTCATCAGAGGATTTGTTTTTTAGCTCCACCAACAATGTAAGTTACAGCAGAATATTGTATTGATTGAATATTGTGGTTGATTAGTCCATGCATGTTTGTCCATGAAAGTTGATTCAATGTATAGCTGCATGTGAAAGAGCATATGATTGGGACAGCACTTCCAGAGCTGCTGATCACTATTTAGTTGTTAATTACACATCAGTCAAACCATTTGAAAAGTACTGTTAGCAGCTGTTAGAGCATCTAATGATTGGGATCAAAAGAGTTTAAAAGTGAATGTGTTTAAATTGATATATATTGATATATATATATATATCTATCTGGAATCAAAGCAACGTGTCTCTGTCTGAACTGGCTTGTAGTTTGATTTTACTTGCAGTGCCTTTAAAAGCGTGCTGAAAGCTTTTTCAGGCATCCTAAAGCTGTTTTTTTTGGCGCGGTTACTCCCACCCTGTTAAATGCTGTCCCTACCCTGTTATAGAGGAATTGAAGGGGGAGGGGGGAATAGGTTGGAATAAGGGGGAATAAGCCCAAACACATGTTTATTTACAAGGAATATGTGGGTTTATCTATACTAGAATAAGTGAGAATAAAGAAATATTAGTACTCCAATTCCTGCATGAAATTGCGTTATTTCACTCGATTTGTTCCACTGGTATAAAAATCATATGTTATTACTTCTTGTAAATTATGGGTCCACATATAAAATTGTTTTTTTTACTTTTTATAAAAATTCTTATCAATACCTTATTCACATTTCATTCACAATTTATATATGGTCAATTAAACAACAAATACTTTATTATTATATTTTTCAACGATAATAAATAAAAACACAACTAAATGAAAAATAACTTATTATTTATTTAGAGCTTACTTAAATAACTTATATCACTATCCAATAAAAAACAAAAAAACAGTAGGGATCTTCAGTGGGTTCAACAGTATACCAGGAACTACAGTGGTTAACAAGAGGGGGGACAAAAAGTTGCTGAACAACCAATGATAGCAGGAATAATTCCAAGGACTGAAAATCAAGGCCACCTGATCTGAATCATAAAAGCATAAAGGCATATATGTGAATCTTTGGTACATTAATCAATTTAGATGTTTAGATGTCTGGGTTTTTTCATTTTTAGAAAAAGGAACTTTTTGAATTTTGATTGATATAATAATATAATATCCTTTCAAAAGAGTTAGAATGCAATGATTTATAAGTAGGGATGCAACTTGAACATGTTTAACCTAACCCAACTTGAATGAATTTGATTTTTGCGTAAATCTGGATTAGAATTTTCGGTTTTTAGTTTAATATTTGAACCCAATTCAAGTCGGGTTTGAGTTGTAGGCCCGAGTAATCTAACCCCAACCAGAATATGTTATGATAAATGTGGTAAATTTAATTATTCAAGCCATATTGAAAATGTTTAATTTTTAAAATGAAATTTGTTCTTAAGTTTCATTTTCACGACTCTCTCTGTATTGTTGTTTTTCATTTTCATCTTTATTATATTTTTTTGTAAGAGACACTGCCTAAATAACATTGTTTTGAAACTAAATCTAGATAATTGAAACTTACCCAAATATGAATCAAATACAACAGGTTGGATTTGAGTTAACCTTCTCAATCTTGAGGGTCAAATTAGGTTTGGGTGACCTCTTCTAGGCTGGGTTTGAATTACTCTACCCCAACTCCATACAATATGACAAAGCTCACACATTAAATAGCACAATGTATGAAGTTGCAAAAATAGAACTATAAAATAATAATTTTTTTTTATTATTATATGCTGACTACATTAGTACATGGTCGGCTGGGCACTGCCTTTGGTCTCTGGACTGGACTTGGGCTTACATTTGAGTCCAATTGAAAGGCCCAAAGCCCATGAACCAGTACCGACATGTTCTCCAATACAAAATCACAGACCAAAGCATCTCCAGCTGATCATCCCCTTCACCGAGGGTTTCTAGGGTTTTCATTTTCGCTTCATCAGCGATGGCGAACCGGACGGATCCGGGGGCGAAGAGCATACACGGCACGAACCCCCAAAACCTGGTGGAGAAGATCGTCCGATCGAAGATCTACCAGAACACCTACTGGAAGGAGCAGTGCTTCGGTCTCACCGCCGAGACCCTCGTCGACAAGGCCATGGAACTCGATCACCTCGGCGGAACCTTCGGTGGCAACCGCCGCCCCACCCCATTCATCTGTCTCGTCATGAAGATGCTCCAGATCCAGCCCGACAAGGAGATCATCGTCGAATTCATCAAGAACGACGACTACAAGTGAGTTTCTCCGGTGCTTCTAGGGTTTCGCCTTCCGCTTTTAGGGGTTTCTGATGTTCGTTTGGTTTTTCAGGTATGTGCGGGTGCTCGGGGCGTTTTATATGAGACTCACGGGGACGGTGACCGATGTTTATCAGTATCTCGAGCCGCTCTATAATGATTACCGGAAGATCCGGCAGAAGTTGTCGGACGGACGTGAGTGTGCCTTTTTGTGGTGGTTTTTATTGTTTTGGTTTGATTTGATTTGGTTTTGTTGATTGAAGTGTTGTCTTTTTTTTGGGAGTTTAGGGTTTGTTTTGACGCATGTGGATGAGGTTATTGATGAGTTGCTGACCAAGGATTATTCGTGTGATATTGCACTGCCTAGGGTTCAGAAGAGGTGAGCTTATTTAGTGAACTTGTTTTTTCTGTTGTTTAGGAATGATTTTCTGTTATGAGTCTTTGTTTCTGTAGAGTTTTGTGTCATCTGTTACAACGTTTTGTTAAATAAAGATAACATATAAGAAGATTAAGTATAAACCTGAATTTGAGGATCAGATGGTGTCTTTCTTAATGAGATGCATATGACAGTTGTTAATAGTGACTTGGTGAAAACCTAAACCTAATTTAAATGCCAAACCAGGATTTCATGATTTCCACAGGAACATCACTTAATGTTACTATATAATGGGGCTCCTTATCAGTAATAGCTGAATGCTGAAATATGTATTCTTGGAATTTCTAAAGATCTCATTTTTGGTAATTTTGGCCTTCCAACCTTTTTGTAAGGTTCTGTGTATCGACATTTCATGGGCATTTGATATCGGATGGAGTTTTAATATATGGTTTTGGGTGAAGCGTATATGTACTTGCTATTTAGAAAAGACGATGTGTTCTCTGTGTATTTATTTTTTGCTCACTTGCCTTTTTTCCCCTCAGAATTGGATGCTGAATATAATGGTTTCAACTATCTGCACTGGGATTTTGCATTTAATTTAACTGTTCCCTCTGAAAACCATATCAAATATTTTGAATCAAATTTCCATTGAAATTAAAGTGGTGGCCAGGTTGATAATTTAATCTGTCACATTTTCTTGATTTCTTGATGATAGATGGACCCTTGAAACTACGGGGATACTGGAGCCCAGGAGAAGTGCTTTAGAAGATGATTTTGAAGAGGAAGAAGAAAAAGAAGAGGATGAACAGGCACTGGAGGCTGAGGCCCATGAAAGGGTTTGCACTTCTCTTTTTTCTGTTTTGTTAATTATCTTTTTTTCCACTTCTATAAGTTAATTCTTGTAATCGAAAATAGGACCATTATCGTGGAAGGAGCCCTGGTAGAGAAAGAGAGAGAGATAGAGATAGAGATAGAGATAAGAGACGTGACGGTTATAGGCACAGGTATGTTATGCTAAAAGAATCATTCTCTTCTTTCATTCTTTTTTATTTTTCTGCATTCAACATGTATCCCAACACTCTATATGTGAGCCATTGTGAAATATTAACAAAAAAGGCTGTGAGACAACACTATCTCATTATCGATATGCATAATTCAAATATATTATATCATTGTCTTTCCTCCTAAATTGCATTCCTTGAATTTGTCATATAATTTAACACCCCCACCCAAACACACACACACTACCATTGTCTTTTCTTACAAATTTCTTTCTTTGGATCTATCATATCATGCCCCTGTGTTATTTGGAGTGATTCCACACTTCGGCATCCTCCTCCTTCACATGTCTCCCAGTTATCCACTTTTTAACATTATTAAATGCAAGGAGTCCAGGGAAGGCTAAATAACTTTATCTTTATAAAATTGATCACAGGCATTTTTGTGAGTGAGAGTGAGACCAATTTTTTTTTATTAAGTGTTTGATCTCCACCAAATATTACCAAGTAATAATAAGCATGCAAATTGTAAACTAGAGAAAATGACTCTGTCTCCTCTGAAAAGAAGCAATGTACCAATAACCCTGAATCACACAATTCCATCCCTATCCACAACAACACTGGATGTTAAACTTATCTGTTTGATGATTGATATACATATCTGATACAATGATATTCATACAGTTGTTGGAATTATCTTTTTCAGTATAATTCCCATGCTGTTCTAAGAATGATTTGGAAATATAGATAACTGTAGAATGTATTCCATTCTGGAATTTAATAATCTTTCGACAAATCTTTCAAGCAAGCATATCGGAAGTGCCCTTTGTTGCATTAAAAAAATGCAAAAAAGCATCTCTTACTGCCATGGTATTTCAAAGCCATTGTCAGACAGTTGCGCTTCCAAAAGTGAATTTGGAAGACTCTGCCAGGTTTCTCTGTACTGATAGTGTGCAGTGAGAAGTATGATGGGTCACACATTGGTAACTAGTGTCTGTTCAACAGTAATTTCTCCCTTTAGTAGCCCATAGGGAATCTGACTTCTACTGTTTATGTTCTAGTATTCTCAGATACAGTAGGACACCAACTGAATCATGTACTGTCTAAAATTCACAAATTGTTTTGGAGGTTGTGTTGATAATTGAGATCATATCTTTTTTTCTAATCATGAATCCAATGATCTTTGCACCTAGGCAGTCAATTAGTTTCTACAAAGAATTTACTATTTCTTGTCCGAAGGGGTTATTATTTGATCTTAGGGAGCCATGTTCATCTTTTTGAATCTGCTGGGTCACAATTTTGCACATATCAATGTGACAGTGAATAGCAGTGACATTTGTCCCATATAACTTGGGGTTCCCGTGGAACTGGAGTTTTATATTGATAAAAGTGTTTTTTTTTCTGGTCAAGACACCCTTATATTTTTTACCTTTTTATTATTCTTTTAAATGCAATTAGCTAATTCAGTAAAACCATTCAACTGTGATATCACTGAAGAGGCAGTCTTCTGTAATTTGGTAGTAGAAAAATTGGTAGTAGATTGTGAAGTGCTCCCTCAAAATCTTTAATGATCCAGAGGTGGTTTCTAGTGTGATGTTAAAGGTATTGCATATGTTCTGAATCCTTTAAAAAAAGAAAAAGAAAAAAGAAAAAAATCAAGTATCATAAAGGACTGTCTAATATTTTGCTTTACAGATGAGAGGGAGGGTATTATATATGTATGACATGGAATTCTAATTATATCTACTTGATTACAGAGAATAAAGAAAGACCTGACTATATTCCCCACCAATGATGGATGAAATGTACTCTGAGTCATACGTTCCTCCATAACAAATAATTTGAAGGAATTTATAAAGAGTCCAAGAGCAGTGTTCGTGGAACACTTGTGTTAAATTTTATTTATTTGCTGGTTTACCATCAATATGCCTTTGTTTCAACTCAAATTTCTTGTTAAAATTTATCCTCTCTCCTCAATCAGGGACCGGGACTACGATCGAGACCGCGAGAGGGGTAAAGAAAGAGATCGAGAGAGGGACAGGGACAGAGATCGTGACCGAGACCGAGACCGTCGCCGCGTGCGAGATGATGAACACGGCCGGGACAGGGAGAGGGATCGGGATAGGAGGGAGAGGGATCGAGGCAGGAGACGCAGCCGGTCGAGGAGCCTGGACCGCAAGGGACGCGACTATGAGAGGAAGCATGCGCGGAGCAGCGCCAGTCCACGGAGGCGGGACGGGGTGGCGGAGGAAGGTGGTGAGCAGCCGAAGAGGAGGAAGGAGAAGAAGGAGAAGAAGAGCGATGGGACGGACCACCCCGACCCGGAGATCGCGGAGGCCAACAGGCTCCGAGCTTCTCTTGGGTTGAAACCACTCAAGTGAACGAAATGAAAAGGAGAACGTATGTATGTCATGATGTGTAATTTTTTTTGTGGTTCATTGTGAGAACTAATACATGATTATCAGTCAGTGATGATTTCCAAGAGAAAGACAAGTAGAACCTGGCATTTTTTTTATTTGGTTAGAAGTGGATTGTGGATAGTGTTAGTCAGATTAATCACCTGCAAGAGCGAGTGTCTTATCTATCTATACCTAGGTGTAAAGGAAAAAGTAGATTTTTATTTTTAAACATGTATAATATTCAATGAAGTATGTAGAACTTGTTAATTTTTTTTTATATAAATACAATGGAATGGTTACCTAGTCTTTTTTAGATAGTGACATAAGTTATTCTAGTATAATTATATAAATTTATTCTTTACAGATAAGCATGTTTGTCAGTTCATTCACTTTTATTCCACCTTATTCTCCCAACAAATTGAAAGTGAAAATGTAGGTGGGAACGAAAGAAAATGTCATAGGTTCTTGGTCTCATCCTGAAATCAAACAACAAAAAGAGTTAAAATTCTTTCCTTCATCATCTTAAAATGTTCTTATCTCCTTTTATTTTTTCCAGTTGTTACTACTAATTTTTTTTCCAGTGTCGCGAGGGAATGTAGTTCCGTTCTTTTTTATAGTATTTGTGAAATGAGTGGTGGTTATCCGTTGATATAATGTTTAGAGTGGAACAAATAATCATACATTAATCAATTTTATGTTCACATTATGCTGTTAATAATACCACCACATATATTATATGAGAATCATAACTCCATCGTTACACACATATATACGGGTTATAATACAAATGTTAATTCATTTGGTATAACATTTCAATACATATATATTAACATATTAAACTAATATTAGAGAATCAATAAAAACATACTAAATAAACTTATATTAACATGTTGGTTAGGAATATGAGCATAATGCGTACTTAATTTTTTTAAAAATAGTTTGTTTTCCAAACTTGACTTATGCATTCCAACATTAAATAGTAAGCAAAGTGATTTTTCCTAATTTTTTTTACATGTAATCACTCATTATACCAAGATAGCATATAATTACACTAAAATATTTAAATTATTTTAAATAGTTGATGTTAAAATAAACAAAATTTTATATTAATTTAATTTTTTTTTAATGAATTATAATACGTTAAATTGAATTTTTAATTTTTTTAAATTCTTGCTGTGTTGAATGTATAATGTGAAACTTCAATGAAAATCTTTTTTACCTAACGTATGTTTGGTTGCCTTCAACATCTCAATTATTGAACTTCATAGAACTATATTTTCAAACCAATTCAATAATTTGAATGACATAATATGATTGAGTTGCTCAAGTGAATAAATATACGCAATATGAGGAGGAGGTCATGTGACCTAAATGATTATGATCCTCATCACACTAAAAGCCATCATATCATATCATATCATGCAATTCGTTCACAATAATTTGTTAACTTTATTTCTGTAATTTTTCTTAACCACAATCCATTTATGTCAGAGTACAAAGTGCAGTCCACACCAAAATATCTGTGTTTAAGATAATCTAAGAAAATTCAATTGACAAAATCATATCATGTTCATGCTGATTTGATATAAAAAATGCTATATATCAATAGTTGGGTCATGCATCCTCGTAAGATGAAGCTTTCTAGATGAAGCAATTGATATTTTCGAAGATGTATTCATAAGTTATTTCAATATAAATAATTAATTCAATTTGATTGACTATAAATAAATTGTGAATAAAAAATAAAGAAAATGTGAATATATGATTTTATGTGTAAACCCATGGTTTATAAGATATGATGTCACATATGGATCTCGTAGAATAAAATTAATATAATAACACAATTTTAGGACGACTTATAATATTAATATCAAGTTATTATCACATATTTTAATATAAGGAATATTCACTTATTCTTTGTAAACAAATAGATTTTTTAGCTTATTCAGCATTATTTCAACCATTTCTCTAGAGTCTGAATCCACTTAGGACTAGCTCCAATCAGTCAATCAGTATCGAACTGTACAGTCTTATGAATCAAACTACACAACTTATGAATCAAACTGCATAATTAATTATTGGGTGCAAGCTAGTCTCACTCTCTTATGGGATCTAATCAAGCCTAAGTTTAATAAACCATTAGTATCCAATAGGAGAGTGATATTTCTACTCAACAATTGAATGTGCAGTTCGATAGATTGTATACTTCGATTCATAAAATTGTGCACTTCGATATTGATGAGACTAACTGATGCCTGTCCTACCACCGCATCCAGACTCGTTTCTCAATCTTGCTACACAAACCGGCTTCCAGTAAAAATGCAAGTGGGAAATTGGAGCAAAACACCATGGTCTATTTTGGAAACAAAAAAAAAAAAAAAACAAAAAAAAAAAAAAAAGAAAAAGAAAAACAAGACCCGCATCTCCTTTTTTTCTTTTTTTTTGCTCCATTTCCTTCTGAAATCAAAGGACAACATCTTAAATGAAGTCCTTGGTCTCCTTCGAAAATGAAAAGAACAAAAAGAGCTAAACATTGAAGTTCTTCATCTTCTTTGGAAATCAAAGAACTAAAACTAAAACCAACAAGAAGAACCCAATACAAGCCCAATTCGGTGATCCATGCCATATCCCCTGATTCAATTCATTTCAGCTCACCGAATTGATCATTTCATTTCATCATTATTACTACTAACTAAATCTTCTCCCAAACTATAAACCAATTCAGAGAGTCAAGTCTCCTCCTCCACCACTATAGCCCATGTTTCCATACAGCTCCTCCTCCTCCTCCTCCTCGAAGTCGAGGGTACGGCACCGCCTCCCCATCAATATCTTCTTCTTCCAAAACACCTCTCTTTCGCCATCGAAAAACAGGCGTGGCGAGGGGACGACTTGATTGATCACCTTCTCTTCGTCGCTGAAGACACCTCTGTAGTTGGTCTCCTCGACGACGACGATGACCTCTTGACATCTCCGACACAATGAGTCGCTACTGGAAGAAGTGGAGACAGTCACAGTCAATAAGGACCTTATCACTCTATTTAAGAGAAGACCATCTTCAGAGACTTGGTGCGCTTGAATGGGTTGGTAATACTGTTGGTGATGGTGGTGGTGGTAGGATGTTTCAGTGAGGTTGTTGTATGTTGAGATTTTCATGGGGAGTATGAAGTCTCCCATTGTTTTTGTTTTTTTTGTTTTTGTGTTAACACAGTGAGAGAGGTGAAAGTAGTATTGTGTGAGAGATGAGAGAGTTTGTTAGATTTATGTGGGAGGTCTATAGAACTTATTATGACGATGATGATGATGATCAGAGGGATTTTTTTGTGCGTGAAGAAAGACGGTAGTTTATGAAAAAGCGTAACTGATTTTTAGTATTTTGACTGGGCTCGCAAGGGAATGTTGGGGTGCGGTTACTCCCACCACCTAAGTTACTAGTCACACAACCTTTTTAAACCCCCACCTCCTATTTTTTCTTTTACCAATCCCAACTCATAATAAATACAATATTATGGTTTGTTTGGAATCGGTGCAAATAGGGGTAGGTTCTTATTTGCACTAGGTCAAACACAAATTAATGTTTGATTAGGATAATTATTAGGTGTATCAAATAAAATGTCCTCATTTGCAACATTAAAGGGGCAATCAAAATCTCAACCAATCCCATGCATGTGTTATTATTTGTAACAACTTTAATTTCACCTTTTTAATGACATTAAATGGGACAATCAAAATCCTAATCAAAATATATAAATAAGTGCAACCAGTGTATAGAAATTTCATTGCGTAATGTAAAATTTGCATAGATAGAAAAACACGTATAAATAATCACTACATCCAAATGTGCCCCTTAATTAAATCCTAACCCCACCACTTACCCATTTTAAAATCGACTCCTCACTCTCCTCTCCCTTCTCTTCTCTTTTTTTTTTTCTACTCCTTGAACTTCAGTGCTGATGTGAGTCCGCCGTTCCCGTGATCCCCTACCATAGCCCGCTCTATCGGCCTCTGTGGCGCTTTCAAACTTAAGGAAACGGGTAATGATTCTTCAAGTATCCTTTACATTTATTATTATTAGTGATTCATGAGTTTCATTAATTAGTTGATCTCTTCCTATTTTTCAAGTAGTTAGGTTTTTTTATTGGAAGTTAGAATTTTGATAGGAAGTTAGGATATTCTTAACATAAATTAGTCAAATTATTTCTTCATAATCTCTTTAAACCTAGTTCGACAAAGGTGTGTCAATTTGATAGCATTGTCTCGACGGTCTATTGTCAACCTGATAGCGTTTTCTCAATGGTGCCCCTATCAACCAGATGGCTTGAGCTCGACAACCCCTCTATCAATTCGATGACATTTTCTTGACTGTCCTTTATCAATTTCATGGACTTAGCTCGACAACAGTTTGTTAAATAACCATGTATAAGCGATATGATTAATGTTATTTTATGAAAATGGAAAACAATGTATTTTGGTAATATTGCATAGTGTGATTATCGATTAGGGTGGTGGGAATAACCGCACCCGGAATGTAGTGCAGTTGCTTTTGATGGTGCTTTGTGAAATGAGTGGTGGTGATCTGTTGATGTAATGGTTAGGATGGGATAAATACTTCCTCTAACCAATTTTATGTTCCCACCATGCTGTTAATAATAACACCACCTCCATCATATGAGAATCATAACTTCATCATTACATATATACACACAAAAATACTAGTTATAATACAAATGCCAATTCACATGGTATAACATTCCAATATGCAAGGGCGGAGCCACGTTGGGGCGAGTGGGGGCAGCTGCCCCCACTCATTTTTGGTTTTAAATTTTTTTTTATATGTCCTTAAGTGAATCTTTAAAAAAATTTATATGCCCCTAGGCAAAATTACATCATGCCTAAAGATAGACGATGCAAATGGTTTCTCCAACTAGGGGCATTTTGTAATTTTGCTCCGGTCATTAATGCAAGCACACACGTGGAAAGGTTTCTGCTTTTTTTGTTTTTTTTTTGTTTCTTTTTTGAGGGGACGAGGGTGTGTGAGGTGAAATGAAAATGGTGAAGTGGTTCTTTTTGTAATAAATCCACACAAACATGGAAAGGTTTTCATGGCTTGCTCTTCTTTTTTTGGGGGGGTGGGGGGGGGGGGGGGGGGTGTTCTTTTTGTAGTGGAAGTTCTAATGGTGGTTCTTTTTGTAATAAACCCACTTCCCGTGGGGGCAATCTCTCAAATTTGTTTCTAATATTTGTTTTTCACATGTGGATCTGTATTATTCTAGACATGTTCATGTCTCTTTTTCATAAAAATAAATAAATAAAAAGACTAAAATTAGAGTGAACGTATGGCTTATTCACGCCAGCCTTGATAATTGATTTTTTAACTAGGTCCTAGGAGAATTTTTAAAATGGGGCTTCATATATATTTACAAAAAATCTAACTTATTTAAATCATATATATTTATAAATTAGATACATAATATTTTATAATAATTTAAATGTCTAAAAGCAATTAAGAAAAGTTAAATTTTAATTGAATGAAAATTTGTAAAATTATAAAAAATATCTAAAGAGGGTTTGAGCATCATTTAATTTAACAAATTGGAAGGAGAGACGTATTTACTTGGAACTAGATGCTGGAGAGAGATCTTGAAACTGAAATACCTAGAGAAAGGGTGATTTGTTATTATGATTGGATATTTGGGATGAGAGAAATTTTATGTTCGATTTTGAGAGAAAAAATGTGTTGGGAGAAACCAATTCTCTATGAAAAATCATGGCACATCTCACCATCTTTTTTTTTTTCTTCCATTGACGATTTCTTGGGGTCCATCCCTAGGTTGGGGGCCCTAAGCAAATTGTCTTGGTCGCCTCTGGTCCTGAATTTATTTATGAGATGGATGAACTCATCAAACTTGGCTGATGTATGCTTTGAGGGAAAATTTTTTTTCTTGACAATCACTTCAAACCTCTTATTTCCAAAACATCAAAATTTGAATATCTAGTCAATTTATATATAAATTAATTGATTAATAATCTTAGAAAATCTCCAGATTTATAAATTAGCTTCAATGACTTTAATTTTTGTTCTTTAATTATTGTAAGAGTGTAATTATTATTATTATTATTTGTACATCCCTTGTAATTTTAGTTTCTTGGAATTTTTTTTTAAAGATTGTAGTTAAAGTTCGCCCCCCTAGAGTAAATTCCTGGCTCCGCCACTGCCAATATGTATATAAACAAATAAAATAATGATAATTACACAAAAATCAAAAAATTATTAAATAAATCCTATAGATTTATTTTAAATAGATTATTATACAAAAAAAATAACATGAATATATCTGAAATGAGATATAATAACAAATCAGTTTTTTTTTAAAAATTTTACACTCAACCCAATTGAAGTAGATATTGATATAAAAAGTGAAGTATATACAAAGATATACTAGTTATTTTTAAAAAAAAAATTTAAAAATTAATTTTCAGGCGGCATGGAGAATGCTTCTTGACAGCAGATGCACGGTATATCACAATTCTAAAACAAATATTTTAAGATCCACTTGTCTATTCTGGGTCTCCGCTGGCCCAAATCCAAGTTTCTATTAGGAGGGCAATCACAAAAATGAGAAATAATGGTTGAAATCTGACCGTCCATTTATTTAGATTACACTTGGCAGCCTATTAATAAAAGTATAGACAGTAGAAATCGTAGCAAAAGGATGTCCTCTATTTTATGGGTCCCATAAAGTGTTATGTTAACAGATTTAAGCTCCGTTTGGTAACGCGTTTGGGCGGATTCCGCTTTTTGAAAAGCTGAAAATCCCCAAACGCGCAACCAAACGGGTCGGATTCCAGCGGAATCAAAAGCTGAATTCCTTTTAATTTCTCTCTCGAAATCCATGTTTTTAAAATCTAAAAAAGAACGCTTTTTGGTCGGAATCGATTTTTTTAATTGAAAAGCATTAAACTCCTTTCAAATATTGATTCCTGAATTAAAAAAAATATCCCAAAAAAGTCAAAGGTCTAAAATCATCTTAAAAAACAGCTTTATTCTAAAATCTACTTTTCAATCTATGTTTCCAAACGGAGCCTTAGTCATTCGATCATATTGACATTAGTTTTTAGGGTAAAAAATTGGCTCACTTTTGACCCACCAAAAAAAGTTCCACTGGATGGACAATTACAAAGAAATTCCCCTTGATAGTTGATGTCGCACGCGATCAGACGCCGCGGTGGCAGTGGTGGAGCATCTAGGGTTCCGGTGATGTCGCCCAATCGGAGCCTTCGAAGGTACGAAATGGAAGGAGAAGAAGAGAATCTGATAATGGAGGGAACGACATCCTCATCGATGCAAGTGAGTGAGTGAATCACTATATTTTCATCCTGTTTTATTTACTTCAGTTGAACTCACTATTATGACTGCAATGGCTTTGGATTCTGCTTTTGATGCTACGTCCTATGATGTCTGGTTTTGGATATAGATTGTTGTTACACTCATTCATTTTTACAGAACAAAATGTAATCTCATATACCTTATTATAAATGATAGTATTTAATTCATTGGAATATATATTTCACTTTTTATAAAGGATAATTTCAGCCCCAAATGCAGTTCCACACAATCCGCACGTGTTTTAATTTTTAAAAAACGATAAATATCGTCTAATGAGGTATATGAGAGGTATATACCTTGTTGGATTTGGATGGCCAACGAGAGATATATGAGACTGTTTTTATGGCTGTAAAAAGGATTATGTGTAACAACACCATTTTATAAAAGTACATACCTTATTAGATGAGAAACATGATTTCAAAAAAATAAACTGTTTTTGGGACAGTAAAAAGACTTAAGTGTAACATTTTCCTTGAATTTATCACCTAAGTTTGTAGGATTGGTTGATTTATTTTGTTCAGGGGAGATATACTTTTAGTCTATTTTACAGTCTCCATGTCATTAACGTGGTATACTTATAATCCACTGTGTGTATACATTCAGTTCATATGAGTATTCTTTCACCTTTTTTTTTTAATCATAAAACAATGTAATTCATTAGTTAATTATGTATTGCAGAAAATATAAAAAATGTGTGCTGGCGGCAAATGGGGCTATGAATAAGGATTAAACTTGGCATCGTCCTTGTTCCCTTTTGAAACTGAAAGCTCAGTTATAGCACTATGTATGGACTTGTAATATTGTAACAACTACATCATAAAAGGACTATTATCTCAGAAGTGTTGTATAGTTCCTGTTCAAGATGGTTCATAGATTGTGCCTCGCTGGTTGTGATTGTTTTAATTTGATCACTGAATAATTGATTCTTCCTTCAAAACTGATTTCATGTTTCTTTCATTTATATAAAAAAAAATGACATGCATGCTTTTTTTGGTCTGACAAGCTAGGAAGTGCACACTTAACACGTGTCCAAATTATTATTATTATTATTATTATTTTTTTTTTGATATTTAGACACACATTGCATGCATGATGGACAAGGGGTGGACACACAATACTTATGCAGCACCATAACTTTTTTCTTACTAACTATTTGTAAGGATTATGCTCACATAAAATCAATGTTGTTAACAATTTTAATTGAGTTGATAGTTGACGCATCATTGTACTTATACCAAGTTTTTCTAAAATTTATGGAGGTATGCCCCATTTATTTCCAGAAAATCATGATATTATGTATATTATTTATTTATTTATTCATTATCATGTCCTTGCCCATCTCGTGGTGTTTCAAGATTTGTTGTGTCACCATGTTTGTATCATATCATGTTTGTATTCTGTGTCTGTATCCATGCTCCATAGCCAAAAATTTGAGTGCAACATAGTGATCTTGAATGGGGTGAGGAATCTTTCACTTGGACATAAATAACTAAAATTTCTGTAAATTGACAGAAAATGAGAAGAAAAAAATGCCATCTTTTTTACATGCTTTTCAATCTTTATGTCATACCATTGCCATCTTAGGAACATGCTTTGATTGTCAACATTGTATTTCCTGTTAGCAACTATGAACACTTTGAGAAGATATAAATTAAGAACTTAATATAGTAGGAAAAAGTCCCTGACTTCAAATAAATAAAAACAAAAAAGAAGTTCAAGCAGTAGTAGTAGAAGTAGTGGAATGTCAGAGATAATTTTATATATCTACAAGCTAAGCATCCTATTCTCTCCTTTACATACTCAACACTGCTTCCCACTAACCCATTATGGCACTTGCTGTTCTAGGCTCTTGGCAGGGCAAAAAGGAATGGAAGAGGTCCCTTAATACTAATCCCTTTTGTTTTTCTCCTCAAACTATGCTGCATGTTTGAGGATTCTCATCTCTGAACATAGGCATAGAATTGTCCCGTTCCCCACTGTGGCCTTCTTGTGCGTAGTAATAATCTTCTTCCACATGGGGCTCTCCTCTGTAAGTGTATCCAGATACGTAGGGTGAGGGCCTGTAGTTGCTGTAGCTGTGAATGACCTGGTAAGGAGTCTCGTCTAGTGGAACATGCTCGCTGGGATAACTATTCCAGTGATCATTGTAGCCATACACATGCCTGTCTGGGTAGTGATGTACCATGTAGATATCGTCGACAATCTTGAGCTCAGACTGAGCCACTGGTTGGCTTGCCACAGGTGGCTCAGTTGCCTCAGGAGCCGTGCTTTGTTGCTGTGGTGGTTCCTCCTTGGCAGGCTCGGCTGGCGGTGGAGGCTCACTTGGGGGGTTGCCTGTGGAGTCAGGGGCTGGTTGTTCTCCTTCAGTTGCTTGAGTTGGGTTTGGTGGTTGATTGTCAGGTTCTGTGTGGGAACAAATGGTCGCCGTCTTACATGACTTTTTTATGGCTTTTAGGATCTTTTCAGGATCGGCTCGACCAACCACCGTTAGTTTTTGTTGAGGGAAATCAATGTAGACATCGTATATACCTGTTGATAGTGGGATGCCTTTTAGTTGATGAACAATAGCAGGATTGTTGGTGGGGGTATTGATATAGCTTACCATCAATGTTGTGCAGGGCCTTCTTGATCTTGTGAACACATCCGTTGCAGTCCATTCGGACCTGGATCTCCGTGACTCGAGCTTTCTGAGGTATCAATCAAACTAAAACTTGTGAGGATTTTCACATTTTTTGTGCTTCAAATGCATGAGTAGCTTTGATACTACTTACCTCGAGTTCTTGAGCCATGAATGGTTAGATAGTTCAGCTCAAGTTGGAGAAGGATGTAGTAATTTGCAATGGAGCGGAAGCAGCAGCTAGGAGAGTTGTGAATGATGAAGTGTCTCATGCTGGTATTTATAAAATAAACATTGATAGAAATTATAGAATATTGAAAAGTTTTTGAAAGTTAGGGTGTGGGGACATGCAAGGAATCCATGGGAAGGTGTAGAGCTTAAGTAAGTGATAAGGATCTGAAAAGAGCTTCTTTTTTTTTTCCTTACTTTCTGCAGTCATTGTCATATCTCTAAGGGCTATGGGTGGAGATGAGAGAGGTGGCATCTGCTTTGGATGGTATTAAAACAGGGGAATTTTACTTTAGATTGCCTCCTTAAATAGAAGTGTAGGTGGAATGTCCTGGCCTACCAAAACAATAAAGAAAACCATGATCATGGCTTTTCATGGTACAAAAAATGAGCCTCTTTTAGATGAATGGTGTGCATTCTTGGAGCATCCCTCAAAGGAGGAAGAAAAAAAAAGTGGTTCAGGTGTGTAGGAAATCAGATCTTATAATGGGTTTGATCAAAGCAGAGACACCTGTGGTGGTGGTGGTTTGAGGTCATTGATATCCATTTTGTTTAGAGGATTCTGTGGTATATATTAAGTTGTCCCTTGAAGTTAACTAGAGAATTCCTTGACATCTTAGAAGAGGAAAGAAAAATAGATTGTGTGTTTGAACTAGAATTCCTTTCAAAACTCTATGTTAAGGGTATCTTGACTTGTGATTCTCATGGTTCCATGATATGAATGCTTGGTTGAGCTTCTGTGATTGCAAATCTCACTGCAGAGTAAGGAAAGCTCATCCAGTGATTGGAAGTCCAGAACCATATGTTTATGTGAACAGAGTTTAGATCCTTTGTGTTGAAGACCCGGAGAATTCCCATGTGGACCAATGAGAACGTGAGTTTTACATTAAATTCATTAAAGTAAGGATATTCACATTAAAAATGATTTTGTGTCGCATATGTGGCACCTCCTTGTGTTTGTCACTCATATGATAGGTTCCCCAATGAGGAGATTTTCCAGGTATGAACATTTCTATCTTTACTTGGTCAACCTTCTTTATGTGACATAGCTTGATAATCTATAAGTCTTATATTTTATGGTCATAGCTTGATAATCTATGATAGTCTTGTATATTATGGTCACTATTGGAAAATCTTCTAGTACAATAGTGTTTTCTAATAAGGAAAGTGGAGGTTTGGGATATGTTTTTTTTTATTGGAAAACATAAAGGCAGAGAACTTCACAGAAGAGAAAGGAATATCTTTTCCTTTCATACATCCCCAACAGTGAAAATGCAAAGGAAGAAACAAATATAAGAATAAAACCTGAACACCACTAGCACAACTAACCTGTAGCAGTGGTTCTTTTTTTTTTCTTTCTTCTTTGGGAGGTATCACATCGGACAGCCATGACCCATGATGAAATCAAATTAGGGCAGACACCTAATTAATATATATATATATAGTGAACCGATTAGGTGCGGTTTGCGGTCGGTGCGGTGCGCGACGTGGGCCGTCTGATCGCGGGTCCATCGCATCCAACGGTCGACGTGAATCGCACCCGACCGTCCGATGCGATGGACCCGTGATTGCGCACCGCACCGACCGTAAACCGCACGAAATCGCGACTATATATATATATATATATATATATATATAAATTAAGATTTGATCTTAATTAATATTTAAAATGAATCTCCTAAAATTATGGAACAATATTTGTTTGTTAATTAAGAGAAATCTTAATTAATATTTAAAGTGAATCTCCTAAAATTAGGGAACAATATTTGTTTGTTAATTAAGATATTACTTGGGGAGGTAGTTATTTATATTTATAAATATCCTCTAGAGTTCCATGACAAAACTTGGCATGATACAATGTAGAGATCCAAGGGTGAGATTGAGAGGGTTCTAAGAAAGGGTAACTCTATGTGAGAGTTTGTAAATCTCTTAATGTATTTTTGTATCTCAATTATTATACTAGATTCTCTGTTTTCACCCCGTGGATGTAAGCCTAGGCCGAACCACATATATCTTGTGTTTTTCGTGTGATGGTGTTCCGTTCTTGTGTTTAATCTCTTGTTTTGTTGATGACTCCTGCGTGTTCATTTCCCAACATAATCATAGTTGGGTTGCACTAGTTTTAGGTATAACTAGAAAATTTACCAACTTGCCAACTAGTCTTGGTTACCATTTGGAAGCATGTTTTTGATGATTTTGTATTTATAAAAATCATACTTACCTAAATGTTTTTTGGTGATTTCAAACGCCCCAAGTCATCCCAGTTTTTTTTAATAAAACACCAAAAAACAGATTTTAATTATAAATAGTAAAAAAAGAGTTTTTCACAATAAAAATATGTTTTTTAAGAATCTAACTTCAAAAGCTGCTTTAGATGAGAAAAACTCATTTGCAATTTTGTTTTCCAAATGCTACACTGGATTCATTTGGAACCGATTATTGGGCATATTCTGCCTTTTGCGAAATTGATTTTTGAAAAATCAGTCCTGACCTATATTTTGATGATTTTTATTTATAAATTGTGGTCTTTAATTAAAGTTGTTTTTTTTCTTTTCCAGAGGCTTCTGTAAAGGTATTATTTTTTCAAAATATAATTGGTTCCTTTGGTGAACTTGGTGAAGCATCTATCTGCATCGTTCTCATGTCCCATCACTCTTCAGGAATTCACCCTTATCAGGTTTAACAGTTTGCTGTCAATTTTATATCTAAGATTCTAAGGTAATGCTTGGATCCTATGCTTTGTTTTTCCATGCTTACATCTTGCTTTACTTCATTGTGAGACAGTCACATTATCATTATTAAAATTAGACGGATGTAATGTGTTATTTTACACGGGACCAATTTTTTGTTCACACGTGATCATTCACACAGTTACCCATGTGATTTTTTTATGTATTTACATGCGCTTGATTTAACCATGGTGACATGATAACCCTACAGTGAAAGCTTGTGAAAGCCTGATAAGGTGCAAGCATGGAAAAAAATAGTATTTAGGTGTGGGGGAAATGGTAATATGATTAGTGGAGTTTGCGCTTAAGCACAAGGTCCCATTGGACTACTAACTCCCATTTTCTCTTTAAAAAAAAAGAAATTATACTCTTCCGTTGAAGTATATGTTTTTATATGAAGTGAAGTATACATTAAGATATAGTGTATTTCTTTTTGTACTTTGAAACAATGAAAAAAAATTACGTCGTACACTATGACAACGCAGTATATTATAGTGTACGGGATGCAGCATAGGGCTGCAAAATGGGTTGAATGTATTAGCGCTTCTTTAAAATTTACCCTTTTCAAAAAAAAAGGAAAAAGATATACATAGCTCTCACTGCAGCTTCAATTGCATTAGCGCTTTTTTAATTGTAGCTTCAATTGCAGCTTCAATTGTATTAGCGCTTCTTTAAAATTTACCCTTTTCAAAAAAAAAGGAAAAAGATATACATAGCTCTCACTGCAGCTTCAATTGCAGTTCATCCCGTTTTTTTTTTAAATCATACACTCAAGTGCATGTTATATGAAATGAAGTATATACTGAAATGCATTAGTGTATTTTTTTTCATTGTGAAAAAATGAAAAAAAAAATTTGATCATACACTATGATAGTGTAGTATATACTACGTGATCATAGTGTATGAGGTTGTTAAACGAGCTATAAAACGGATTGGTGTATCAATGCTAAAAGAAAACATATGGGCCCGTTATTAGTTTTCTCTGACTAGCCCGTTAATTCGGCCTCAATTGGATGAAGGTCAAGCCCAACTACTGCAGATAATCGAGGTCTTGCCTGCCCCACTAAAGCATAAAATGTTGTTACACTCGATTTATTTTATTTCGTTAGCCACGTCACCGCAATGATTGTATATATTTTTATAATTTTTCTAATATATTATACAAATGAGTTCATACAATCTATTGGAGTATATTTTTTTACAAAAACATATACCTAAATACCTTAATTGGTGAGGTATAAGGGGAGCTCTGTTACACTCAGTCATTTTTACAATAAAAAATACATTTTTATACATCTCGTTAGACTTTTCACTCACTGTATCGATATATATACCTCATTGGAAATGTTTTACATTTTTCATGAATGATATCATTGGAGCATATATTTTACATTTTGTAAAACTACATACCTCTTTAAAAAATGTGAATTGATAAAAATGTGTGGTTTACGTTTTGAACTGTAAAATGGATTAAGTATAACATTTTTTTACATGGTATAGAAACATGTTATGCTTAGCCTTCTTTGCAATCACTTTGCAGTTTGTACATATTTTGATTTTTTTAAAATTATATATTTATACTCATACGAATTGAATGTATATATTTTCACATTTTTTTATAACAAATTATATCAACACCTTAGATATTATTGTCCAACATAAATTTTACTCTATGATATCATGTGGTCTAAGTTGTGGTAAATTATGTGTCCACATCAGATTAATTTATTGTTTTTTTGGCTATATAAGTAGGGATCTAGCAGTATAATTTATTTCTTTTTCAAAAAAGAAAAAGAAAAAAAGCTTAAGTGTCTGTATAAAACAGTCAGTGATTTTCCCTACCATAATCACCCAATACAATTAAGCTCCAACCACCCCAATTATGTCCCCTCCTCAGTAGTCCTATTGGTGATTTGTACATAATCATTTAGGATAACCTAGTTTAACCATATGAATATCAAAGGTCAATATACTTAACTGTTTTCATTAACAAAGATTGCTTGGATATGGGGAAACCTTCATCTAGATGGATGGATAGTACTGACAATAAATCAAACATATCCTGACTTTTGACTGTAGAACAGCAAATCTAGAAAGTCTTCCAAAAAGACTATTAAGTTTATCAATTCAACTGACACGCAAGGAAAATTAAACTTTGGCTCATGTGAAATAGTAATACCAGACACTTGTGCTGATCAAATGGAGGGTTGTGGGGGTTGGCTTCTAGAGGAGCTGTGGTGATCTTATATTTAATTTATCCACCAAGAAATCACCATCCAATGAAATGGGTCAAGGATTTTGTTTTGATTTTATGACCCCAGTATCCAGTCATAGCCAAGATTTGAGGGAAGATTTCAATTTAATTTCTTTTTGGGTGTTGGGATCCAGTGTGGGTACCAGTGGTATCCATCAATTATAAGGTCTTATTCAATTAAACATATCATGAAACTCACATATGAGGTGATACATATGATTACTCATTAAAACTGATGAGACCAGATAAAATCTGGCTTCTCTCTTTTTTTTTGTTGGACGTTATAAAATCAAGTGACAATTTATGGAGTTTGATGGATGGACTAACCAAATAGATGAAACGAAACATGGCATTAGTATTCAATTTGTTTTTGAGTTTGTAAATGCATAGATTTTGAACACATTTAACAGTTGAGATGATTGAAAACTGTGTTAAAGGGTGAGCAATGCTAGTGAATAGAACTCCATATACTCTGCATCAAACCCTTTTAATAAAACGTATATTCTTTGATAATTGAAGTTATGATCATCTACTTTTATATAATGGAGTATAAACAATTTATTATTGTATATTTTTGGAAAGAGTTAAAGGAACATTTCCTCCTTCAGAGGACCAGGGTTCAGTTCCTATTGAGAGAAGGATTGTAAAAACAAAAAGGTCAGTTTTATGGACTGGTTCTCATGGATCGTTAGTCCATGACTGGAACCCATTGCTAGTCCATAGTTTGTCATTGATTTTTAAGTGTCTGTTTGGCCAAGCGTTGGGACACTGCGTCTGAGGAAGCGGAGGTGCTTTGAGGAAGAGCGTTGTTTTAACACGTTAGACAAATAAAAAAAAATACACGTAAAACACACATGTCGGTCATCAAATGCAGAAGCTATTTTTGTGTTTGTTTCGGAGATAGCGTCCGTCGGTGTCCGCCAACGTAAACTCCGCTGGAACGCTATTCCAAACTGACACTTAGTTATGCTTTTTTGTTACCAATAATGGTTTGATCTACTCTTGTGTCCTTGTTGGTCACACTTTCGTGGTACAAGTAATGGGTCTATCCATTCTTCTATGTAAAATTGTTCATCACAGTGTTCTTTTATTTCTCTTAGCTGCCGTTTGGATAGAGACATAAATTATTATGGGGTTTATGACTATTATAGAAATAGATAATTATACAAGTAGAATAAGTGATTTTTTGTTTGACCGTGTTTTAAGTTTTTCTCGTTGTAATAAAAAAAGTTTTTATTATTTGGCATGTTGTGGATAAAATATGAATAAGATGTGAATAATAATTTATAAAATGTGAAAAAATGATTTGATCTGTTAGCTCATGATTTCTAAGAGGTGGTGACAATTGATTTGACAGTGAGACCCCTTTATACCAGAGAAATAGTTTGGGTGGAACAACACAAATGCCAATTTATTCCTATCTATTCTAGCATAGTTATACTCATCTATTCCTTCTTAAACAAACAGTTTTTTTTTTTTGGCCTATTCCTCCCATGTTCCCTCCTATTCTTCCCCATTAATTCCTTTACCAAAAACAGCCCATTATAGTCACCACAATTGACAAATTCAAAATCAATCTACAACGCCCAAACAAGAAGGGTGTCTACCCACTGACTTCAAATGCTGAGCACACACTAAAATTCAAAACAAGAAAACTGAAAAATCAAACAACCTCACTCACACGATGTCATGACTCATACCCCAAGTTCAAATACACAGAATCGAAGACTTATTAGACAATCGAGTCTCTCATTCACTCTTGATCACTACTCTATATATACCACCTATATTAGTAAGTACCACAACCACCATCACCAACACCCACACTTAAATCTCTCCTTTTTCTTTGGCCTCCTTCACTAGCTAGAAAAAAAATGGTGGTGGGTTCATTCACATCGGAGTGTGAGACATCGATCTCCGTCGAGAGGCTGTGGAAGGCGGGGGTCCAGGACGCGCACAACCTCATGCCGAAGCTCCTCAGCCACACCATAAAGAGCGTCGAAGTCATCCAAGGCGATGGTGGCGTCGGCACCATCAAACAGCTCAACTTCACTGAAGGTGGTCTTTCTAAACACCAGTATGATATGTCCAGCTCTAGCTCTGTCTGCTGTTTTTCACTTATTTTTTTTTTCTTTTTTTTTTTTGAAAAGAAAATACATTCTTTCATTGAAATATATATTTTCATAAAAAATAAAATATAAAAAAAATGATTTATATGTTATTTATGGACTGCAGATGATATCAACACTCTTTCTCCTTTGATACAAAGTCCTAGATAGATTGCGAGATTTCTGTCACGGTGGATTAGACCATTATTGATATTATAAATGTTTGAGGAACATTGATATATTCATTCCATTTTGTAGTCCCGTGACTACATACACTGATGTATATGTTTTTTTTTTCATTTTCAAAGAAAAAAAATATATACTAGTATATCTCATTTTATATTTTAATTTTAATTGTATGTAATTCAATGGGCGAGTGTATATAAATGATGAGCACTGCACACAGGGTCATAGGTGTGGGAATGGAGACCCGTACTACACTAGCGCAGAGGGGAAAATGAGTTGAAAAATAACCTTTCACTTGATTCAATAAACATGTTTATGCGAGATTATTGAAAAACTATTTTCACGTTTTGTGAAAGTTGCGCATATATGAAATTGAGTTTGTATTAAATATGATTCATGCAAAATCAAAATCAGTCTTATTCTCACAACAAATCTCTTCTCTTTTTTTTATCATCCAGTGGTGCCAGAATACAGCTACACAAAGGACCGTATCGACGTCATCGACCACGCAAACCACGTGTTCAAGTACACCATCTTCGAAGGAGGGGTGGTGGGGAAGAGAGTGAAATGGTACTCTTTTGAGCTCAAATACGAGCCCACCGCTGCCGGTGGCTGCACCCAGAAGGTGAAGGTGGAGTATGATTCGATCGACGGCACTTTCCCGACCGACGACGAGGCGGCCGGCATCAAACATTGGGTGTCTGAGATGGTTACGGCCATGGAAACCTACCTCAAAGAGAACCCCAATGCATATGTTTGATTTGAGCTTCTCATATGGTACTATATGTATGTCTGTGTCATGTCTTTCTAGATATGAGTGTTTTTATTTATGTCCCAGGTGCATTTGTGTGGTTGTTTGTGTGGCTTTTGCAAATGTGGGTTTGTGTGGTTTTGTCACCGTTTGAATAAAGGCTTTGTCATGAGTGATTGATTTTACATTTTAATTTAAAATGTTGTGAGGTCACAGTGAGACTCTGTTTTGTATGTGATGTAATAAGCGAAATGCATATATGCACAAGTGATATTTATTGAAGGGAAATGTTTTTATATGTGGGTTTTTGTTTCTTTTAGAAGACTAGTTATAGCGTATGTGCAAATGCACATGAATATAGTGTAAGAATTTTTTTTTCGTTCATATGAAATAATATAAATACAATAACATTATGCAACTGCAAAATGAAATATGTAAATAGATAGTTTAAATTACATACTACTTTCAATAATAATAACCAATGACATTAACAATAAATTTTTCAAAACATGGGATTTGTAGATAAACAAAAACACACATTGACGAAATGAATAACGATTTTGGTTTAATATAGTTTAATAAATTAAATATTAAATTTTATTATTTCTTTAATGTAAATGATACGATGTTTTGTTTTTTTAAATAGTATAGTTGTTGAATTATTAAATGAGAAAAATTTTATGCAGAAGTATTATTAGTTGCTCAATCTCTAAGTTTATGGTAAAAATGTATTAATAAAACCCATAGTTGGGATTAAAGAATCCTAAAATTCCTCACCATCAAAATAATTAACTAATATAAGATTTACTTATATATTATTGAGTAATATCAATGGAGAATGGTAACTATTGGGAAGTTGATAATTTGAAATTGAAGAAGAAAAACCAGTCCAATAAAAGAAAATAACAATGTTAAATATACCACACAACAATTAAAGCATAGAAGACATATCCATTAACATACATAAGTTCCATATAACGGGAATAACCTTACAACCATGTTTTTAAAACCGACTTTATAAACTTGACACAAAAGTTATATCTATGAGAGAGACAACCTTGGTTGATCATTTTAAACCTTACTCTTTTTGTTTTTAGATCCACTGTTACTCTCGCTGCCTTCTTCAGAATCATTTGTAGTCTCGATATGCTCTGCAATCCAACGTCCCATTGCTCGATCTTTCTCACTAATTTTTTTTGGTTTAGTGAAGAAGATAAACTTTTTTCCAATGCATGAAATCAAATTTCTGTAAAATTTGGATTGGATATTTTTCTGCAATGATATATTTAAAATATTATTATAATCATATTTACATCATAATTTGAATTTAATTGTGTGTTTCACCTTTTTATTTAGCTCGACGAATTCTGGAGCAGGACAACCAATTAAAATCTCTGAAGCATCGAAGAGAGTAAGCTGAATGATTCGATCTCCATCAGATACAAGAAGTTTTAGGATGTATCTGAAAAAATGAAAGTTTCAAATGACTTGTAATAAGTTAACACATGATTGGATAAATAATCAGTTCTGTAATGTTTACCTTTCTGTGTGATCTACACCAGACATGTTACATTTGTAGCAGTGTGCTCCATCTTCTTTGACATCGACTTTACTGTAACACTTGTTACACGCATTATAGTATGGTTCTCGTTTGTTGTCAATGCTCTCGATGATTGCTTTGAAAGAGCAAAAGCTTTTCTGTACGTTAAATTAATGTTAAATTTAGGACTCTTTGAAAAAAAAATTAATACGAGCATGCAATTGATATATGTAGATTTGATGGGCATGCAGGATGTTTTTTTTGGATTTCTCATTTTGAGAATTGATTGTGTTGTTTACACTGTCACCCTAATTTAAGTTTAAATGTATCTATATAATCATAGAACGAATTTTCCCTTTATAATTATATAAAATTTAAAAAATTGTATATAAAATCATTCATTAATGTGTTCTTTTTTTAATATTTGAAATACAAATTTTCATTTCACACAATTAGAATGATGAATTCTTCATTTAGGGTCTGTTTGACAGCTCGTTTGGGACTGCTTTTGATTTTGAGTTGGTCAAAAAGGCTAAAATAGGTAGTCAAATGGGCCTGATTAAATACATGTAAAGTTTGGGTTTTTGAGAAAAAAGGAAATTTTTTATACTTTGGTTTTGTATTGTTGTAGAGGATTCAAGTGAAAGAAAGGATCTTGAATATTAAGATGTAATTCAATATTTGTATAACTAAAACTTATGTAAAAATAAGAAAATTACATAGTAATTAGTATACCTTGACATTTGATGTTCCTTCCCGAATGATCTGTTCAATAGTCATTTCGGTGGAATCTATAACCCTTGTTGTTGTTGAAAAGAACAATTTCTCATCCCCAATTTTTGATAAGGACATCAACCTGTATTTTCATGTTGATGTTCATTCATTTTAATATTAGCTAGCATGAATCATTACAAAATATAACATAATAATATTGATTAAAATATAATAAGATAATGTAATACCTTTCTCGAAGTTGATCTCCCTGTTCAATTGATGGATTGATTTCTATTGTTGTACACGTCAAAGAATTGAGTCCAGATTGACCTGCAATTGGAATATGATGCAATTTATAAAACATGTTTTATTCATTTAAAGTTAGTCATGTTAATGGAATTACCTTCAAAGTTAGAGCCTTTTGTCTTCGATATTGCTATAATTGGTTTATCCATGATTAATTCCTCTAAAATTTTTCCTTCATGCTCAGCCAAGTCACCCCATAATGTGAACCGAATAGGATCAGACCTGTTGGCATGGATGGGTAGTAATACGTTAGTAAAATATGTAAGCCAACTATACCATAATATCATTAGATAGTTGAATTAAATTTCATTTGAATATACTCTATATCTCTAATTATAATTTGTCGAACGGTCGTTTGTGGGCGTCCATCTTCATTTCTCACTTTGCGTGCAGTTTGAACCTTTAGCACAAAAGCTATAGTATCTGCATTGTATATTTAGTAAGTTATCAGTAATGTGCATGTATTAGTTAATACAACAACCATGAATTTCAAAATTAATAGTTTTATCGTACATACCAACTGGCGGCTCTTTCACATTTTGACGTTGAATTGCCTCAGTCAGCGGCATGAAATGAAACGCCGAATCTCGTATAACCACATCAGTTTGTGATTCCGTTATGCTTGTGTGCAGATTTAGAGATAACTCTATGTTTTCGTTCACATTGATATATCTGGGATTTACAGGTTTGACCATTCCATTTGAAATAAAATAACTCTTGTTTCTCTCAAAAAACCGATCAAATTTTTTGATTACATCGTTGAACATTACTGCCTGGACTCGTGTCCCCTGATGATTCACGTTAGGGAGCGTTAAAAATTGAAATATACGGTATGATACAGACAAACATGTAAAGATGACTGACCTCATCGTCGATTAAAATTACTTTCCAAACTTCCCCATTGCCATTGCTGTTATCGTAAATATCTATCAGCCCTCGTCGTATTACTCTCGCCTTAATAGTCCATGTCCTTTGGAATAATTGTAGTTCCTTTAAAGGTGTATGATGCATTGTCTGACTTTCCTCAACAGACATCTTCTGTATCAACTTCTTGTCTAATGTAAAAAACATAGTTAGTTTTGTTTGATATTATATAAACATAGATAAAACTCATAGAATTCAGACATGATATGAGAATAAAAAAGGAGTGCAACAAATCATAGTCAGCCATATTTCAGTCACACCACATGCAAAAAGCTTCTTATCTTTTTCAACTTATAAAAAATATATGACCTAACAATTAAAACATCAGTTTTAATTTTTGGAACATAGAATATAAAACAAATGATAATCAATAATAATCTGACCTAACAATATTTTATATATTTTTTTATTTATCCAAATTTAAAATTTAAACTTTCATAGATTAAATATCATTTCATTTTATTCAATCCCATAACAATCCATTCACACCACTTTAATCTTACTCATATGACCATTTTTTCCCTACCAATTTATTTAATCTCTTGACAATCCATTCCATTTCATGTCTCGTAGAAAACCACTTTGTACATATTGACAAAACCTATACAATACCAGGGATTGACAGGTGTAATATTGTGAGAAATGGACTCCATGGCCCAGAGTTGAAAAGTACAAATCCACGGTATGATAAAGAATTTAAAAAATTTTACATTCTCTTGCCTAAATCTCAGTCATGACAAGTTTATAGGATTACAAACGCGTTTTAGATTCATGTGGATGGAGTTGAATATATTTCAGATTCGAGTATAATAGTTCAACATTTCAATATATTTTGCATTTTAAAATGATAAAAAACAATAAATCCAATGCATATATCAAGTTCATACCGTTCGAATTTATTGTTAAGTCAATATAGAGGTAGGATACGATGAAGGTATATTTATATTATGTGTATATTGTATCAAAGGCCATGCATCTGAAGGAGGAGACATCATATGTTCAATAAAGCAACCTCAAGCCTCAAGATCCATGGACATTTAATAACAAAGTGAGACATCACATTTTAACAATAAGGTAGTTGTCAATTCTAGTTTTCAAATTTAAAAAGAATTACGATGTAATTTTATTGACTAATATCATGTAAAAATCTTTCAAATATATATCATAATATTCAAGAGATACTCCAGAAGGTAAGATAATGGAGGATAGATGGTACACCATAAAGCTACTGGAATACACAATGCACTTGCATTTGACAATAGAGTAACCTTTAGAAAAACAACAATTGGCCCTGAGAAGCTTCTTTGATATATTGTATTTCGATAGTGAGAGCATGAAATAGTATTACTATATTCCAATATTCAAAATGAAAAACGCATCATTTAATTCCACATATTTAAAGAGTTCTGAAAGATTTTAAGAGAGCAATCACACAATCCATAGGTGTAAGATATATACATTGTATTACATGTGAGTGTTATAAACTATTGCTCTTGGTAATTTCAACATAAACTATATGCCCCACACGCCACCAAAAATTAAAAAAATAAAATCTTTTAAAAAAGAGGATACCATAAAGAAGCTAAAATTAAAGAGAAAAATAATTTAGCCAAAAAAAACATGTTAAGCGCATGGAAAGTAAATCTATGTTTTTTTACTGGCAATGAGCGTACACATAATAAGCTCTGCACTTAAAAAATTATAGACTAAACTACTCTCGCTTGTTTGAGTTTTATCGACACAAATGTATGTAGATGTACATTTATATTATATTACTTAATATTTAGCATAAAACTTGGCTATTTTTGATATAAGTAGATATTATAAATATTTTGATTACCTATTCCATTGAAGAACCTCCTTGTAAACAACATTTCTGGTATATGTTCTTTCTCCATTTTTTGATTGGTCAGCTTTGACAAGTACCTTTGTTGTTGTCATGGACACTCCTCTAGATAAAGCAACATATAATTGCCCATGAGAGAAAACATGTTCTGGTAGATATATACCAACATGAGGGATTGTTTGACCCTGTGCCTTGTTTATGGTCATAGCAAAACAAAGACGAATTGGAAATTGTTTTCTTTTGAACTTGAATGGATACCCTTCATTTTCTGCTGGTGAAAGTGGAATTCTTGGAAGGAATACTTGTTTTCTTGCATGTTGTCCGATAGCGATTTCTGCATGGATGACATTATCGGCATAACCCCGACATATCAATCTTGTACCATTACATAAACCATTCGATGGGTCTAAGTTTCTTAGAAGCATGATCGGGCAATTTTGTTTCAGCACTAATTTATGAGGGGGGAGTCCATTTGGCATTAGGGAGTTTAGAAATTCTTGCTGGTAGTAATTATGAGTATCATCAACCGCCTCATCGTAACTGTAGTACGTCTTGCTCGCTCCTGGAAATATAGAGATGAGCTTCTCGTTCATATAGTCTACATGCTCATTTGTGGTCGTTAGAATCGCACGTTCTATCATGAACTGAGCAGAATCTGAATTTTGAACCAAAGATGGGAAAATGATGTTTATCAATTTATTTTCAGATTCATCATCATTCTCATTTTCTATAACCATTTCATTTGGAAGTCGGACCATGTCATTAGACATTGTTTCCTCAATTCCATTTCCTACTCGAAGAAGGTATTCGCTAAAATATGGGTCTATCCTTGCCCTCATGTTAATCGTCAATCTGACCTTTTCCATTTCATCCCAGAGATACGAGCATACCAGACTTGCATTTATAGTATCTATTCTTGTACCACGACGAACCACTGGTAACACCTGCCGAAAATCTCCACCGAAAACAATGATTTTCCCGCCGAAAGGCTTTGGATTGTCCATAATATCTTTTAAGCTTCTATCCAAAGATTCAATAGCATAACGCTTTGCCATCGTTGCCTCGTCCCAGATAATAAGTTTGGCTTTATGAATGAGTTGTGCTGTTCCACTTTGTTTGGATATATTACATGAACTTGTATCTGTGGTCAGGATTGGTATTTTGAACCGGGAATGCGCAGTTCTTCCACCAGGCATTATTGCTGCTGCGACACCTGAGGTTGCTGTTGCAAGAGCTATCATTCCTTTCTTTCTAATATCTGCTAAAATGGCACGATAAAGAAATGTTTTTCCAGTCCCTCCCGGCCCATCGATGAAAAAAACTCCAGACTCTCCATGTATGATTCGATCCATTATGACCGTATATGCTGTTTTTTGTTCTGCATTCAATTTGGATGATGCTAAATAATCTTCTGGTGGAGTTTCAATTCCCATTTCTTCCATAATTTCATTTGAGAAGCTTCGCGCCGCAGTAATATTTTCAGAAGGCATTGCAGGCAAATCATAGTCTGTGATTTTTTTTCCCATGCTTTCCAAATATAAGCTAATGGTTTCTAATGTGGATGAGATGCATAGATCATTTGATTGACCATGTATCTTTTGAAAGTCCTCAGACATGTATTCAAAGTATTCATCCCATAGTTTTCGTACATCAGATGGCTCACAGTAAACCAAGATTACTGTAAATAGTCTACGGAGTGCATGTGGCATCTGGTATACCACCGCTTCATTTAGACACTCCCATAGGCTATCATCTGATTCTAGGAGTCCTCTCTTTTGGGCGGACTCCTTGAATGACGAGCATATGAGACCATCAACTGTCAATAAATCAGTAAAGGAAGATGGACCTTTGACATGATTTAATAACAATCTCAAATAATATCTATCTCCTTCCATTGGATTTGCTCCATTGACACGGCCAATCACCTCTCCTCTCTTCCTTTTAGTCCAACATTTCATTTTTTATATTCCACACATAATGCTCAGGGAATTCTGTATACAACAAGCATTGCGCTTCACTGTCTCTTGAACATGTTTTGAAGAATTCAGTGAGCATTGTTCTATCTATGTTGTCTCCCTGGATCACATTTTGAAGATTTTGACTCTCGTGGTAATACACTGACTGCCTATTTGGAAGATGAAGCTGTAAATTTATTACGGCTGGATATATCTCATTCAAGTGAAACTCAAAAATTCTCCATATTGCCTCTTGAGCTGATACCCATCTTGCATCCTGAAACTGTTTAATCTCATCAACTGTGCTTTCCCCATCCCCAGGTGCAATATAAACAGCAATTTTGTCATGTCCTTTGTAAATGTATTTGTACAAATATTTTACTGCTTTCAAACCAGAACAAATCTCAACATTAATATGACAATCATACCTGCTTAGCAGATAAGGATTATAAGGAACTACCCATCTATTGTCCAACACCTTATTTCGGACACGTACTTGCTGACCATCATCTCTTCTTCTGTAAATTGGATATGCATCTCCTCCTTGCATTGTTTTAAAACAAAAGGATCTAGGATAACGACTCTTGCATTTCCCATCAACCATGCAGGGGTTGTTCTTATTTAACTCACCGCAAGGTCCATGCATCATGTGTTTCAAAACCATTTCATGCAGCTTCGGATATCTTATTTGATTCGGGATTTCTGCGCTAATAAATTTGTCATATTCATCTGGAGTATTTATCTTATTTCCAGGTTTCAATATGACTAACATGTGCGCATGAGGCAGGCCCCTTTTTTGAAATTCAATGACATGAACATGTGCTGCAACTTTGCCAAAAACTTCTTTTTTGAATAGCTGATCCTTCAGGTCCTGTAGCCTTCCCCGAAACACCCTAGATGTTAAATCCGGTCTATCTTGTGCAAGTTGCCCTTCTTTTAGATTTTCTTTCACCTCTTTCCAATCAGGATTACATGTTATAGTGATGAACAAGTCTGGCTTCCCAAACCGTTGGACTAATGCCATCGCATCAAGGTATCTTCGACGCATGTCTCGTGGCCCTCCAACAAAAGATGAAGGAAGAACTATCCTTCTCCCAATCTGGCTTGCTCTAGTTTCACCAGCCATCACGCTGTCAACTATTCCTTGATACAACTCAGCTCTGATTTTTGTTTGTTGTCCACGGTAGTAATCCAACCTTGTGGTTTCAAGTTTGATGTACATATCGACAGCATATTGTTGGAACAATCTACCAGCTAATAGAATAATAGATTGTCTGCTTTCACGAATTTGTAGCTTATATGAATAGTACTGTCGACATGATACCTTTCCGAAGGTATGCAGCGAGAATTCTGCATCGGATATTTATATATTAGTTAAAATGTTTAGAATAATTATTTTTCTAAGATGAGCTATATATAAAGTGGATAATGATGCATTTTTATGAGGCACTCATACCGTGGCATTCTCGATCTAATATGTCTTCAACCGTCGTTGTGTTAGACGTATTTGAAGAGCTTTGTCCTTGGGACTCCATATTAGCCTCTGCATCATCCAAGTCACCCTTTTTCTTTATATTTTGATGCCAACCGACCTCTCCTTTAGGGAATAACAAAGGATATTGTAAAGGATCATAGCATCCAAAATAATGTTTTACCCTATGCCTTCGACCAGATTTTGCATGGACAACTATATCCCTTTCGGATGGTACATTTGGATTTGTACCTTCAATCCATATTGCAGCAACTTGGTCCGCTGAGGGTAAATTATAAACTCTTTGATCGAGCCTCACATCCTTGGTGATACCAATAATGAAATTTTCCAATGAAGGAAAATCCTTTAAACAACGTAAAATTTGAACATATGGATTTTCTTCTAGAATTTTCATCAATTTCATGACAACATTCTCATTCAAGTCTGTGTCGCGCATGATTTGCATTCTATTACGAACTTCATTACTTGTGTCATAAAAATATAATTGGAAGTAAGATGGCTTGTTTCCTTCAGGGATCAATGATGGGAGATCATGATATGTTTGTCCTTGTGCACGAAAAGTGTAGACTCCCCTTCTTGATGTTGCAAGCTCTTTGTCTAGATATACTCCGAAAGATGTGAAAGCGAATATACTATTATACGCTCTAATATTTCTTCTGAAGTCAGCAGCTTCTGTAAGATCGGATGTAAATAATTCTTGCAGCTCTACTGGTACTTCCATTTCCGCTAATTTAATTTCACCATTATAGCAACATAACGTTGGTGGTTCATAGTGAAATTTCTTTGCACCACAATGGACACAGTAGGTGTTCATCTCTAATTGGTGCAAAGTGGAACATACTGGTTCATGTACTTGATGACCTACGAAAGAATGCTATGTATTAGATTTAAAAAAAGTGTGTGCATCTACATAGCCCAAAGTATAACCTTGGACACACTAAGATAGCCCAAAGTATGACTTTGGACCCTACATGAAGATACATGTTCTTGTATATGTCTTGATAAACAGACAAAAAGAAATTTGGCTAACCTTGATAAACATATGAATTCATTTGAGCGCTAAGCAGAGGATTCGGGTTTAGTCTCCTTCTTATACCACGTTGTATACCATGTAACCGTTGTTCTCTTGATGCAGCAGTGTTCATTGCTTTCTTTCTTTCTTGTCTATATTGAATTCTCAATATTCAATATTTTTTCTTAATTAGTCATTCTGGCATACTTATCCATATAGCTCCAGTAATCTTGTCCCTAGCAATTGTCTTCAAAGCTGTTCATGTCATATCTATTTAAGGATAATGAAATTAATTTTATAATCATTGGTACACATATATTTTTTCTTATATAATGTCATATATGTGAAAAGAATAAATTTCATAAATTTATGCAATAAATTAAGCGTCCTACAACCAACTTAAATTTTACAATGATCTGATAAGTTAAAAATCCTCATACAACATTTAAATATTACAATGTTCCATAATCCCAAAAAATAAAAATAAGAAAAACATGAGACACGAAAAGGAAAAAATAATACAATAGGTAGCTGAGAAACCTAGTCTATAAATAATATCATTCTTGTAAAAAGAAAACAGAAGACAGAGGACATATCAATTTTTTTTTAACTAATGTTTGAAGAATAAGAAAATCAAATCAATTGCATATGTAATCAAAGCATTACTTGAAAAAAAAAAGGTTTGATAATACATCTCTTTGACATAACTAACATCATTAAATTTTCATGAGACAAGTAATTACCTCAATGTTGACTCGACAATTTCGACCTTGCAGGTACGTTCTCCTTTTACAAATATTGATGATTGATGATAAACGACACAATACTGAGTTACTGAAATAATCCATGCGATAAACTATTAATATTTGTCATAAAATTAAAACATCAGTTTTAATTTTTGGAACATAGAACGAAAAATTAATGATAATCAATAATAATCTGATTTAACAATATTTTATATATTTTTTTCATTTATCCAAATTGAAAATTTAAATTCATAGATTAAATATCTTTTCATTCTATTCAATCTCATAATAATCCATTCACACCACTTTAATCTCACTCATATGACCATTTTTTCCCTACACTTTAATCCATTCACACCAATTCGAGCCTTATATGTGTCTATTGAAATATAACGATGCATACGTTTACATTAACATGGTATATGCTTCGGAATAATTTTTTTAGTTTTCTATAAATGCATATACACACACACACACACACATGAAAAGTTGTGTGTGTGTGTGTGCGTATGAAAAGTTGTTGTACACGTTGATTTATGATAGATTCGATCTTCTTGAAGGCTCAAATAAACCGGTCATTCTTCCTAAACCGTGCGTCTGTGTTCATAATATGATTATTATGACGTCAAGGATCAGATAATATGTTCCATATGTTTTTATATTATTTTTTGGCCTTTTGAGTATTGTTGTCCTCATGTAATCAAAATAGAGTATAAAATATATTATAACAGTGAAAACCATTTATATCCTCATAATATTATGACAGTCAAATTTAATTATCAGTTTATAAATATATTAATTTTTAGTTGGTATATATATTTAAAATATTGAAAACACTCTCATTTTATAAGCATTGCATTGGATTGCATGTAACAAAATCCTTCCAATATTTTATTTTCATTTTCTAAAAATATTAAAAACACTTTCACTTTATATATTAGTTGTATGACACCTACATGTACAATAAATAAATAAATCATTCAAATACAGCAATAATAGAAAGCAACCAATTCCCTGCCTTTTACATTGAAAACAAAATATGTAACACAGCAAGGAGATAAAATATATTTCTCAAACACGGTGAATGCAATTCCAACAAATGATATGCGTAATAAAATTTTAAAAAATATTTTAAGATAAGAAAATCAAATAACATGATTAGATACCAAAAAATATAGCATCCATCCATGCATCCAAAATTTGTTATTGAAAGTTCGGAATTCCTAATATCACGTTATCACATCTATTGTTATCCCTTTTTACACCTTTTTTCATAATCAAAATTTTTAATATTATTTTCATCATTATTAACAAAAGTGTCAATTTATGGAGAATAACAAATTTAACACAAAGCATTCTCATACTTCACTATCTCTAGCACAAAATATAAGGGGATAAAACATGATCTACTATTTTCATCCATTCGTCAATTCAAACAAAATAATTTCATCAAATGATTATTCAAATAACAAACAAACCCATATTGAAAAAATGATATCTTTTATGCTTGGCATAATCAACAATCAGATTTTCTCTGTGTTGATCCATTAATATGAATGACGTGTTTATCATAAATTATTTTGTAGATGATTTTTGACAAGCACAGATATTTGTAGGTTTTGTTTGATGTGGTTCCAGTGAAAAAATTTCAAGATGCTATTGAGTTGATTAGCATGCAACCTATTGCTTCTTCTCCTGAAGCTTGGAAGAGGTATGATTGAGAACATTTTTTTTGTTATGTTTAAATAAGCAAATTACAAAAGATCTACGGATAATTACCACATCCACTGGTGTGCTACCTCCAACCAGAATAGAGAATCGAAGATGAATCTGTCAGAGCGAAAACAAATTTCTTATTAAAGAGGAACCAAAGGGAAAAAATAATATATTAAGTTTATTTACAACGTAATACGGATTAGATGATCAAAATAAGCTTCATATATATACTAAATATTAACACACCTTCCTAAGGTCAGTAAAAATGTTGAGAGAGAGAAGAAAGAGGAGAGAAATGATGGATCCATTTATCCAAAGGAATGAGGATGACAATCAATGAGTTTGTGGAAGACCATCAGCCATTGTCAGTTGAAGAAGATGAGTGGATTGAATGGAGAGGGGACCAATGATGAGGGGATTAAATGGAGAGGGGGATGAATCTGATGGTGGTGGTTTGGCAGGTTGAAGTTGATACTAAATGCTGATTAACTAAAAGAAACTAAAAAAATTCTAAATGAAAAATTAAAAGCCAAAAAAAAGACATAGCAGAACATTATTAAAAAAAATACAAAGTTGAAGAACATAATTGTTTTTTTTATGCACCGGTATTCATACGATACTGTATCAATTTTTAGAAAGAATTCTAATCGTTCAAGAAATGGGACATATAAATCCAACACATAAGAGCCATTAATCCAGCCAAAGGGGAAAGCATAAGATTACCTACTTCAGAACAAATATTCATGCATAAAGCCAGGTGACCAAATTATATTTATTCTAGAAAGCCAGATAAACATAATAACATAAAAAAGCATACATGACATTCCAACAGTTACCAGGACTAAGCAGATCATTATTCATATCAATCAATGTATAAAAAAACAAGAATTTATTGCCCACATGATTTGTGCAACAACTAAGATGAGTTTCCCAAGACAAATACAGGTTTTATACAATAATCTAAATCATTTCACACACCAATGCTGCCAGTCGATATAAAACCATATCTAATTACAGACAAACAATTGAATAACCAAAATTTAATAAGAGAATAGGAACATTCACTCCTTTCTGACACTAATAGGTTTTTAGCATTTGACCAACTGTGATATATAAAGTTTTAAAAAAAACAAAGTTGGGAATCTATATAAATCATGATTTACAGAACTATTTTCATAATGGGTCAATTTCTTCCACCATGGACCACGGATATGTGCCTAAGCCACCAAGATATCTAAAATTTCAGAAAACTTAAAGTATATCTCCATAAAGCATTACAAGATTTCTAAGTCAATAGAATCCATTGAAGAGGATGGAAATCTTGCAACATCAGAAAAAATATTAGAGAAGACAAGTAGAAGCTAGGAATAGAAGAATTTCGAACAAATAATTTTCAAGTATGGATGATTCCTTCCCAATAACAAGTCCTAAACAGCAACGGAGAAAACAACATAATTGCAAAATTGAAAGTCCAGAAAGATATTGTAAAATAGCAACAGATAAATCATCACAGAATCATATCATCAGTAGACATGGTGAGGAACAGCAGTCACACTATAGCCTTTTCAGATCAATGACAGAATGACAGTGAAAATGAGGAGTGAATTGACAAAATGCAAGTTGGAGATCTCAATGTCTCCTCAAAATGAATGAAACCAGAAATAAGGAAAGTGGATGACAATAAAAATGTCAGTCCCAACCTCTAAAATGGAGCATAAAGCTAATAATTACAATAAGGGAAATAAGGTTTTAGACTATGATACTTGCCAATGTAAATATATAATAATCCAAAATAGCAAGTTCCCTCATTCTTGTTATTCGCAAGTAATTAAGCACTAATGCCTTTAACATTGCCTCATTTTTCCAATAACTAAAGTCGTGCCTAATTGTTGGGTCACTACGAGCATTCCACATATTCAATTATAATTGAGTAAAAACCTTATAAGGATGATGAGGTCCACCAAGTGTCAAAGAAAAGATAGGATACAGATAAAAGTAGCATCAAATGTGGGCACTTTAGGAGAATGTGAGAATCCATCCTCATACATGCCAGAATTTCAAAGGGTAATTATAAGGAAAAAGTAGATATAATCATACCAAACATCCAAGAGTTATTGAACTGAATGGTAACCATGCCATTTTTTCACATTCCAGCGTTCAATAGAAAGTTCTGAGATATTATTGAAGGAAATATCTGTTGGTATGCCTATGTATTTCTAAGATTAGGTTCCACAGTGTTATGTTTCCACATAAATATCTCCACATAAATATCGCATATCGCAAGGGAAGTTTCTCTGTTTGGTTATCTTTTAACAATCAAATTTGAAACATGATACTACAATATGCAAATATGAAATTTCTAACCAAAGTGAATCATATGATGTTTAATGCTTGCTCCATTGATTCAGAAGATAATTTAGTTTCTTGAGTCACATACTATTTCTGGTCCTCTTCTTCAAACTTACACAGATCGCAAGGAAAACTCTCTGTTTGGATATCTCTTAACATTCAAATTTGAAACATGATGCTGCAATATGCAAATATGAAATTTCTAACCAAAGTGAATCATATGATGTTTAGTGCTTGCTCCATTGAATCAGAGGATAATTTAGTTTCTGGTATTATATACTGTTTCTAAACTCCTGTTCATCATTTATCTTGTCTCGTTATACTGTCAAGATCTTGGTTCTGTTGAGCTGGGCCTCTAAATCAGATTGATTCTTGTTTCCCAGCGGGCTTCCCATGTCTACTCCGAGGCTAAGCGCATTTACGCATTTCGGGACACTGTACTATCAGATCTAAGGTATACAAGATCTTGGTTCTAGATATGTTTGGATGTACCCATTTCAAATTCAAATCTTGTTTACCAACTATGTATTATATTTCATTTATCTAGAATCGTATCCTTTTTAGTTGTGCAAAGATGCTCAGTTTAAATTGTGATGCATATGTGAATTTTCTAATCAATGGCTTAAAAAAAATGCTATGAAACCTCAAGTAAAGCCCAAAAAGTTTCAATTTTGATTAATCAATCCCCAATTTTGAGACGTAGGATTTGCATTCCGCAATTCAGGATATCCTTAAATCATAACAATGTAAGTTGGGTTCCCGAGTCTCTTCCTTCTCACATACTAATGTAGAAACTTACATTCTATGTCATGATTTTCTACAGTGCTCACAAAACCAAATCCAACCACTCCCAGATTCCATTAGTTTGACCTCCACGATCCTGCTATCCAGTTCCTATTTTGAACAAGGCAGGTTTGTCGGCTTAAAAATTAGAACTTTTATATAATTATATTCTCTCGGTAATTGGTATTATTACATTTAGGATTTGGTTGCTTTACGGGAGAACTTATTGAGTTAAACATGATTCAGCCAATTATATATTCTTTGGTTTTTCCCTTCAATTACATTCCTTCAAACTGATGTCCATGTTTTTACACACACCAAATTTCAGATATTCTTAATACTCCCACGACATGTTCTATACTGTTAGAAGACCCACAGGTATATGTTTTCTTACGGAGTCTTGACTCGTGACACTGACATGTTTAATGATTTAAAAGTAGGTCTTTAAAATGCATGATATGCACTAAGTTAGATTTAAAAATATAGAAAGCGGTGAATTTTTTTTTTTTTTGGAGCTAAGAAAGGTTCAATTGACCTTTAAAACACACACACACACACACACGCAAAGAAACTCTCTTAACAATCAAATTTGAAACATGATACTAAAATATGCAAATATGAAATTTATAACCAAAGTGAATCATATGATGTTTAGTGCTTGCTCCATTGAATCAGAGGATAATTTAGTTTCTTGAATTATATACTGTTTCAGATCCTCTTATCATCAAGTGTTAAGAGCAGGTAATTACATCATCTTGGGGGATACAATACAATACTACCAATACATCCAATACAACAGAGCAATCCAAAAAATCTTCATCAATATCAGTCATCAAAAAAATGCCAACTATGTCCAAACTTGCCATAAACAGTAGGCCTTTTGATAACATAATAATTGGAAGTTGGGGAACAACATATTCAAAATTTTATGAGTAAGCCTTGATTAACTCAAACCCCAAAAAAGGCCCATCACACAAAATCTTAAAGCCTCACAATATTGGGTTTCTACGCCAATAGCTAATATAATGCTTGAACAGAGTTAAGATCAATAACCAGTTAAATCCAAACTGCTTGTGACTTTCATGCTAGACATTTGATGTGCACATCTAGGCTAAATCCAACGTTTCAAATCTTCCCACCCAAACCGAGGGTAATAAAGGGTCCTACAACATTGACTGGTTATTACTGATGATTCCCTCAAAAAAAGTCAACATATCATCTTCCTTTTAAGAGAGACCTTTCAGCGTTATTAACAAAAGCATCTCAGATCAGAGAGTTTCTTTTTTGTTCACCCGAGTGAGTTCAGCACTGTCCCTTCTGAGAATAGCTTTCTTAAAAGTGTTTAAATTTTATTCTTTAGTTAATTGAGCACGTCCATTTTCATTGGGTCCAGAAAGTGTGCTACAACAGAGCAATCCAAAAAATCTTCATCAATATCAGTCATCAAAAAAATGCCAACTATGTCCAAACTTGCCATAAACAGTAGGCCTTTTGATAACATAATAATTGGAAGTTGGGGAACAACAGATTCAAAATTTTATGAGTAAGCCTTGATTAACTCAAACCCCAAAAAAGGCCCATCAGACAAAATCTTAAAGCCTCACAATATTGGGTTTCTACACCAATAGCTAATATAATGCTTGAACAGAGTTAAGATCAATAACCAGTTAAATCCAAACTGCTTGTGACTTTCATGCTAGACATTTGATGTGCACATCCAGGCTAAATCCAACGTTTAAAATCTTCCCACCCAAACCGAGGGTAATAAAGGGTCCTACAACATTGACTGGTTATTACTGATGATTCCCTCAAAAAAAGTCAACATATCATCTTCCTTTTAAGAGAGACCTTTCAGCGTTATTAACAAAAGCATCTCAGATAAGAGAGTTTCTTTTTGTTCACCCGAGTGAGTTCAGCACTGTCCCTTCTGAGAATAGCTTTCTTAAAAGTGTTTAAATTTTATTCTTTAGTTAATTGAGCACGTCCATTTTCATTGGGTCCAGAAAGTGTGCTTAAAAAAAACCAACATTCCTCACACTGCTCGAATCAAGTTTCCAAGGCCATGAAGGCATGCAAAACTTAATTGTTGTTCAAGTGATTTTCTACATTAGATATTAGACATAGAATTATGCAAGAATTTCATAACCACAGATATATCTGAAATAGGGCATATTGAAGTCAGAAGCCCAAAAACTAACTATAATTTAACAGAAATAAACTGTTAAACACTCCATCTCACAGTCTCACTTTGCTATCATACACAATGCTAAAAATATTTTTGACAGATAAACACAAATTAAGGTTGGTTCAGTTATTTATTTTTATGCTCAGGTTTGGAAACTATGTCAAAAAATAGAAAGGCCTTGAAGCACAAAAGAGACTTCGTCCAGCAGCCTGGGGTCAATACCCCAAGGAGTTAGAGATTCTTTACTCGAAAGGGTTGATAAAAAGCTACACAACGTAAGAAATCCAAATTGTCAGATTACAATTACAGTTGTAAAAAAATCTTTAATTTTTTCTGAATTTCCACCTAGATATCGATACTTTTCTTCTTTTTTTTCTTTTGTGATATATCATTGACTCACTGTAATAATTTTCACGTAATAGCTTAGTACTAATTGCTTGTCTAAAACATCCACTCCAATATCAAAACCAACCCATATAAAAATCATGGAGTTTACTCACCAATAACCTGATATAATCGAACCTCAGAAACTATAAAAGATCATAAGTTGATAAATTAGTACTCAAATGAATAAGTCAAAAGAAATACATTATAATCCATGTTCGTAAATAATAAATAAATAGTCACATGAAACTTTTCATTCAAAACCATTTCACTGTGATACGTGAAACTATGAGCTCAGGAGGCTTATTGAAGCGTAGCCCTGCTAACACACTTTGACTTGAAACAAAGTCTTAAAATTTAATCACCAACACATCTAATTGCAAACCAAATGTAGCCCTGCTAACACACTTTGACTGTAAAATAAATGTCATAAAAAATTTAAAATAATGCATAAAAACGCTACCCATGCTCAAAAAGAGAGGTTGTACAGAATGTCATCCTACTCATTCATGTGACAGAAAAAAAATAGCACTTATAACGCTATTCATTATGAATGTTACTCAAATGTCATCCCCTTACAAACAACACTTTTGTAGCACCCGCACAAGAGACTCACAAGTCTTTCATGAGATGAGCAAGCTCCCAAAAAAAACTATTAAAACCACTTTTCATAAAATTTGACAAGTAGGTCTTTATATTATGAGATGGATGAACAAGAAAATTGCTGCTATTGTTTCATATAAGATTCTAGTTTAGAAATGGGCCAATTTGTATAATATAACTTTCAAATCAAAACTCTCCATGTTAAATACGTACTATTATATAACAAAACATTTTCTTGATTTGTAGAAAATATGATCTTCATGTTACAAGTTTAGATTATTAAAATCAAATGCTCATAACATAAGATTGTTTTTGGATTATCATACCTACAAATGATTATAAAAAAGTTTCTCGAATTCTTTCTTAATTAAAGTTTTAAAACAATAAATTCATGTTAATTATAGATACCATTTTGAACCAAAAAAATTAATCCGTAGATGTAATATGATGCAGATAATTCTACACATGTTGAAATCTCTGATGAGGTAGTCTGAGAAAACTGAGGTGTTCAAAACTTTCATATATATTCTTGACTACTAAGTGAATTTCATTTGTGCCGCAAATAAATGAATCCAACTTATGGACATCAGAGAGTCCCAAATGTGGAGTTATCAGTTAAGCAATGCTATCAATGGCTTAAAAAAATGCTATGAAACCTCAAGTAAAGCCAAAAAAGTTTCAATTTTGATTAACCACAACAACTAAGAGAAAAAAGCAAACACAATAGTGAGACATTTTTTTAAAATATTTTAAACCTAAAACCATATATATATATATATATATATATATATATATATATATATATATATATATATAATAAGGATTGTAATTGCTACAAAAGACACTGATGACATAATTTACAGGTCGATAAAATAATTAAATCAACTATGCCTTCCGCGCTTTCTTAATTTAATTATGCAAAGTTGTTTGTTCATGGAATAATATTTCTTTTAATCACTCATATACTCCATTGGCTAGTTAAATCTTCATCCAACCAAAACTGAATATTCAATTAACCCATAGTTGCAATACGAAAAAATGATGTAAGTAAACATTATTTTAATCAAGGTACTTACCACAAGATGCACACCTGTCCTATGTCCAACCACAATAGAGAAACCAAGAAGAATCTGTTAAGTGCAAAACAATATATTTTGTATTAGTTTTTTTTCACTTTTGTGTTACAACTAAGAATGAAAGACAAGATGCAAGAATAAGAAGAAAAATTACAAACATTGATTAAGAAGGGTTAAAAAAATTCATAACATGATGTGTCTTGTTTCACTTGAGCAACAACAAAGAAAGAAATAACGAAGTGAAGTCTAAATATATGAACCTATAACAAAAAAAAACATAGCAGAACATTATTTAAAAAAATACAGAGTTGAAGAACAAATTTTTTTTCCCTCATACATAACAATGAGAAGCCCATATAAAATACATACAAAAAAATAAACATGACAGGGAATGAAGAGGTGAAGTCTAACTGTACCTATAACAAACAATGAGTGGAAAAACTTATATTTTTTCCTCATACATAACGATGACAAGCCCATAAAAATAAGTTGAAGAACAACCAAAATAAACCAAAAAAGGGGGATTAAACGAAAAAAATTAACATTTGTGAATCAAAGTGTGCATGATATATACTGACCGCACCTTCGTAATGGCAATTTTTTTTTTCTACAGAAAGGAGAGATCGATGATGGATCCACATAAATAGGGACGGGGATGATCGTGCTTTGCCGGTGGAGCTCCTCGTGCGAATGAATGCGACCGTTTCTGGAAGAGCGTCGATTGACATGTCGGAGAAGATGAGGGTTTTAACGGCGGGATTTAATGGCTCGCGCATGAAAAGGAAGGTTTTATGAGGGGGAAAGATGAGAAGCCGAATGAGAGATTAAAGGGGACGCCCCTGTTCTTGACGGAGTGAAATAAAAGAGACCATGTCAAAAGGGATTTTATTTGGTTATGTATATGTTTATGTTCATATCAATAAAAATGAACAGGTAAATCATATATCAAAATAACTTTATATATATATATATATATATATATAAACTTATATATATATAATAATTTAATGTTGTGAACAATATACATATACAATTTTATAAATGCATCTTAAATTTATACATATACATAGTGACACAGTCTGTCAATTATCTGAATCTGATCCGAATTCATATTTGAAAAAATATAAATATCTGATATTCAAATATCCAAAGTGCAAATATGAATAGTTGTCTATAAAATTAATTAAATTATCCTCGTATCTGAAAGGATTGGAATCTGAAAATTAATATCCGTATCCGATTCAAAAATATAGGATATGGATATTACAATATCCAATCTATATCCATCTGATTCACAGACTTACATAGTATGACTTTTCGACAATGTACATTATCCTTATATAATAATTTTCAAAAAAATATATACTATTATATATAAAAATTTAATAATTTTTATATAATTTTATTAATTAAATTATATAAAGAAACATGAAAGGGGATTTTTCAAATAAAAAATAAACAAAAAATTCAACAAAAATTGAATAATAAAAGATCTTCAGAAAAAGGAAAAATAGTTGCGAAGCTTTTACTTTTATAAAGGATTAAAAATAAACAAATATTTAAATGGGATATGTTTTTATCATTTTATATCTTAAAGAAAGATTATTTTTTTTATGAAAACAAATCCGTATAAAAAATAGCAAATAGATAAAATCAACACAAATAAACTAAACCAGAAAAAAAAAATGAATAAGTTTTTTTAATATAATAAATCAGAAAAAAATATTCTTCATTAAGAGTATTTCATTTTCAACCAAAAAAAATATAAATACAAATTTTTTAATTTATTTTCAAATTTTTATAAAAAATATAATATATATATGAGATTTTTGCATATATACCCCTATTAAAATTCAATATTGTGAAAATGCCCTTGTCAAATTACACAGTGTAAAAAACCCTTAAAAAAACCTTTTAGTTTGTACAACCGTACCCTTGAAGTTAACTTTCGTCTGTCCTAGTTGATTTTCACTGTTTTCTCTCTGTTTGAGGGTGATAAATTACCGTTAAACCCTTATTCAATCAATTTTACATCCCAAATACACCCCCCCTCTTCAAAACCTCTCTTCTTCTTCCTCTTCTTACCATTTCTTCTTCATCTTCTCTACGATTTCTTCTTCTTTCATTTCATCTCTCTTGTACTCTTTTTTCATCTCATCTCTCATCCTCTTATACCCAAAATGTCCTACAATGAGCATCTCTTCACAAACTTCTTCAATGGTTGAAGGCCGACTGAATCCCACTTGCTATTGTGGATTCCTTTACAAGATGTGGATGGCTAGGGTTTCAGGGAGAGATCTTCCATGGGGGACAATTAGGGTTTCATGGAAGAGTATTTCGAAAAGCTCAATTAAATAGGGGCTAGGGTTAGGGTTTGTAACTTAGGTTTTTTTCTTTAGGTAACTTTGGGCATTTAGATCATTTTGTATGTTAGTTGGGGTTTTTAACCATAGGCAAACCAGAGTGCGTAGCTGCGTCAGTGATAGGGGTACAGTTACACAACTTAAAGGTTTTTTAGAAGTATTTTTGCACTGTGTAATTTAACAGGGATATTTTCATAATATTGAATTTTAATAGAGATATATATGCAAAAATCTCATACACACACTTTCAGGTAGGGGTGGTAAACGAGCCGAATGAGTCGAGCTTTGACATATTCAAGCTCGGCTCATTTATAAACGAGTCGAGTCGAGCCGAGCCGAGTCAAGCTCACAGCCTCAACGAACCTAGCATTTTTCTTCATTTTAGGGTTATAGGGTTAAAAATAAAATTTTAGCGTAAATGAGCCGAGTTCATGAGCCTAAATGAGCATAGTTTTGTATTGATTTAATGTTCTGATTTTACAAATGAGTTGAGTCAAGCTTCAACTACGTTTTTTGGTAACATAAAAACAAGTCGAGTTTGAACATAAAATACAACTCAATCCAGGTCCCGAGTCTAACCGAGCTTTAAAAATTGTTCAAGCTCGCTCATTTATCTAATTGAACGAGCCTGAACGAGCTCAAACCGAGTCGAACCCGAGCTAAACCCCGAGCAGCTTGGTTCGTTTATCAACCCTACTTTCAGGGTTGGTTTTAGGGCCCTCCCTCTATGGGGAGGGTGCCTGACATGGCATAAATAATTGCAGAAGAGTAAGAGTGTAAAACAGAGCAAAGTGAATGCATGTAGCCTTATGTTTGAATCTTGATATTATCATTGCACTGTGACTAAAACTTATGAAAAGTGGAAAAAACAAATTTATTAGCAATGTATCAGTGTCTCATCATGATTCAGACTGCAGATTACACCCAAAAAGAAAAAAGTTGACGCAGGTTGTTAGAGATGCCATAAAGTCTTGGCTGCAAAATCTCTATCAAACTATGCAAAACAAACAACTTGGTAATAAGCTGATACAGTCAGTTTTTGCAATCATCACACTAATGCAATATATAAAAAATTTGATGAGTATAAACTCCACTCTTAAAAAAACATAAAAATACAAGTATCATTTAATTCTACTTATTTTTTTTAATAAAAGATATTATTACCTCATTAGATAAATATTTACGTGAGAAAAAAAATTAAAATGTGTGCCGACCACAAAAAGGACAACATAACATTTTTCATTCTAAACTAATAGGGGTGAAGTTGGGTCCCCTACCATTGTCTTGATCACTTTTTTCAAAGTTTCACCACTATGGTTGAAATATTTGTAACCATCCATATATTTGACTGTTACATAAATGAAATTATCAGGTTCTATAGTTTCAAGACATTCCTATTTGAATAAAGTTAGGTGGGTGGGGTGTGATATTTTTGGAAAATTTTAACACTGACACACAACCCATGTTCTTCTAATTCATTGGCTACAATATGCAATTTTAGCACTATTGGACAACCTGATGTCAATGGTCTACCTCTCTCTCCTTTTCTTCTGTTCAAAAGCAAAAGATCCTGACCTAATTTTGGAGCTCACAAAGGTTGGCAGCAATTCCACATAACAAAGTCAACTCTAATGGAGTTCTTTGAACATTTCCCAACATATGCCAAAATGGTATTTTTGTATCAATTTATATTTTAACGAAAAAGATTATTTTCTTTATGAAAAAAATCCGTATAAAATAGCAAATAGATAAAATCATCACAAATAAACTAAAAGAGAGAAAAAAAAGAAATGGATAAGTTTTTTTTAAAAGGCAAAAAGTAGGCATATCTGATCTATTCCATTTAAGAAAATACAATTGATGATGTCTGGAATTAATGGTAAAGAGATGAGAGAACACAAGAAAACATAAAAGAAAAAGAGAGAAACCCGTGAGAACCATTGGGACATGGTAGAAAAGAAAAAAAGGTTAGTCTTCATTAACGAGTATTCATTATTTTCAACCAAAAAACATAAATTGAAATTTTTTATTTTAATTTCAAATTTGTTTAAAATATTATATATATATATAGAGTGATGATACCCAGGCCCCAACTCATAGGCCCCATTTACAGGCCCCATGAGGTGTCATCGCCTATTAGTTGGCTTGTTGACTTTTGAAAATGGATAAAATGACAAAATACAGATATGTCTTTCATTAAAAATAGATCAAACTAATCCAAATCCCCATTTTTTTCTCTTATTAATATTTCACATTAATTTAAATTTGCCTAATTTGAAATTTGTTCTATTTTAAAAAATATCTCTCTCTAAAATTTGTATATTTCAAAATTTGAATTTTTAAAATTCTTATGAATTTTACATCAAAACTTACATAACTTACACAAAAATGACATAAATTGTTTTTATCAAAATTACACCAAAACTTATCTACCAAAATTACCTAAATAAACACAAAAAAAATGTTCTAATTTTTTTATGATTATAACTGTTACAGAATCTAACAGTGTTGCACAAATGTAACAAATACAAAACTGTGTATTGCTTAAATGTGTCTCTTTCGAATCAAACCGCAATATTAATTATCTGTTACATGTATAAATGTAACAATATTAATCAATACACGATTTTCACAATGTAAATACAACAAAACAATACCTGACCTTACTTTCGATTTATTTCACCTTCTCTGTCTCCAATGACGACCTCATTTTGTAGTTATCCCGGACAGTCTTCATTTAAAGATAGGAAATTCTCCGTTCGTCCTCTCTGTCAGTCTCAACGCTTCAAAGGTTGGAATCTCATCCAATGAAAATGTAGCAGACTTCTCTGCAACAGCAAAGAAAAATAACAAAATGTAATAATTCCACATAATAATACACTTGTAGTATACTGTTACATTTTAGAATGTAACACCTTGAAATTATTTACAAGTCTAAACAAGTAAATCATTATGACTACTGTTACATTTAAAATGT
>CM060873.1:26619895-26670286 GCA_030737845.1 Acorus calamus
GTCATGTTATCTAAGTTTAAAAAGTGCGTGTGCAGATGATTTTACACGATTGGAGCGACGAGAACTGTGTGAAGATATTGAAGCAATGTAAGAAAGCGATCCCTCCGAGAGAGAAGGGAGGGAAGGTGATAATATTAGACATAATATTAGACATGATAACGATCCCACCCAACATGTGTTTGTTGGGTGGGAAGGGTTCGGGGAGTGTGTCAACTCGGATATAACCCATTGAATTAAAACATAAAAAATTGCTAACGAAGTATATATCTCATGTTAAGATGTAAATATCTCAATAATATAAACTGTTCTTACAGATCACATGTAACATCGCTCATAAATTATTTTCCTTCGTGATAATAATGTATTCAGTCATAAGCTTAACCAACCTTCTTATTGAGATTTATATTTCTCACCAACTACTTCTATTGTAATTTATATATGTGTATTCTAAATTTGCCACCGAAAAGAACCACTGCTGGAAAAAAGGACTGAAAATTATATAATTATATTATATATAATTATATCATCTGAGTGCATTGTAGATAAATTAAGCTAGTCAAGCCGGCCAAAGAGAAATAACTATAGAAAAATGGGGGCCATATTCCAAGAAACTCGCCTTGAATTGCTATGTGACTTTATTATTTTTATTTTGTACTTGAGAGATTCTTCTATTACATTAAAGTCATTAGACCATATAAAAATTTGCATGGTTCAGGGAGAATTTTCCATGTGGGAATAAATATTTTTCCCACTTATCTCGGAATCCATAGTGCCCGTGAGTGCATAGGTGTTATGGAGAACCCCAAACGAAGCTATTTTTCAAAAAAACTGCTTATATTACTAGAATACGTGGGACATGTTTTAGATTTGCATACACCAATGGGGCCGTTCATCGCCGGGGCGAGTGGGGTGAAACTCATTGACGGGTGCCTTGTGATTGATGAGTGAGAGTCGTTGTGTCGGGCTCATCTTCCACCCAATTAGATATCTCTTCTAACCGAAAAGAATGATATATGCCTTCCTGCCTCCACTCCCCCCCCCCCCATTTTCTTCTTTCTTCGATCCTTTTGGTTTTTCTTTTTCCATTTTTTTCTTCTCTCACCACTTTCAAATTTATATTAGGAATTCAATTAATAAAATCACGGTGGTAACATTTACCATTTTCAAAAAAAATAAAATTATATTATGCAATGTATACGAGGATATTACGATAATGTATTATAGTTATATATTTTATTTTAAGTAATCACATACAATTGAAAGATGGCACTGGGGTTTGAGATTGAGGGGTTTGAGATTGAGTCAAGTGACAGTGAAAAATTCTCCATTCAATCTCTTCATAGATGTAAAAAAAATTTGTCAAATCATTTAAATATAATACTATCTGATTTTGTGTGACAATGTGTTTGTTATCCATTTTCTATACTTCAATTCGGCAATGATATTCTTTTCAACAAAATTGACCTTATAATCTCTGTTTTAGACATGCATAAATTTACTCCATCATAAATTTATAGTGCTGTCATTGATTTTGATAACTAACATGTCAATTATATGAAAAACTTCTACGTTGAGTGTGAAGAGGAGGAAGACAATGAGGGTTGGCAGTTCATGATTTCAAATATGATAATAAATCAACCCAACTCATGAAGACCCCAACAACCAAGCTAGTTGTTATAATGAGATGACAACTTGATGTTTTTCGGTTGGTAGCAGACCCTCATTTGTATGTGAACATATAAGCTGCCGTTTTTGATGAACCGTCAAATTAAATTATATGTGAAACATATGATTTTCTTTTCATTTTAGTGCAGAAATTCAATAAGATTACAAAAAAATTGAGGATTTGATAACATTATGTTAGGTGATGATACCAGTCTTTAATTATGTTCATGATCTTGTTGGACCAATGCTGTTAAAAAAACAAAAAACTGATTTTTGAGTATTAATTCAGTGCATAATTTACAAGGAATTCCAAAATAATTAGTAAAAATGTGAATGTATGCGCAGAATCACCCATGAACCCTGCTCAATATTTGTGGTATTATAAAATTATGTTAAAGGTCTTTAATCAACAGATATAAATTCACACTCATTACTATATACTGTGTTTATCCTCACAGAAAAAAGAAAGAAAAAAATTAAAAAAGAAGTTCATAAGCATGAAATAAGTCATGGGTTTACATGTGCTGGGTCTAAAGTTCACCTAACAATCATGCAACTTGTTTTATATATGTCTCTGTCTCATTTCTATATAACCCATACATTGACTTAGTTCTGTATCACTGCATATAGACATAGTACTCTATCAATGCATATATAATATATTTTCTTTGTCAATGCTTATGTGTAAGATTAATTATAATTATCTGATATATGTACTATATATGCTTTCCAAATATATAACGATAAACCATGATCAAATCTCTCCCTACTTTTTGATGTTTGATTGTGCCTTGGAAGTGCTTGCATCATGCAGACCAATATTAATTTTTATTTTTAAAAAATTGATCTTAAACCCCTCCAAATTAAGTTTTATAAACAATGATCACACCTGTATAGTTAAAAATTAAAATAATCAACTGCAAAGTTTTAACAAATTCTAACAATCTCCTCCCATCACCTGTTTTTTATTTTAACCAAACCATGATTCCACTATTTAGGTAGACTTATAAGCAGATCCTGTAAAATCCACAATAAGAGGACTCTATCAGATTTTTAATTTATTTTTAGAAGTTTTCAGATTATTAATATTGAAAGATAGAACTCTTTCAATATATATTACTTACATAGATGTCAATGTAATTTATAAGACATATTTAGATGTCTTTACATGGTCGCTGCTACTTTGATTTTGTAATTCGCCGCTACCTAATACTTTTTGCAGTCAATTTTAAAGATACACACATGTTGATAATACATTAGTATACGAAATCACCTAACATAGTATGTATTCCATTATGCTAATATATATACACACACACAGTATTACGAAAAACATAAATACATATGCATTAAACTCTTATGAGTATGTAATTCATTATATATATAAAATTATCACAACTTAAACTTGTACCAATAATTAACATGTGGTTTATTTTATGAATAATAATAAATTAACCAAGCAAAAAAAATAAAAATAAATTAGAAGTCATCCAAATTTGACCAAAACCACACCCACTATACATGTGCTCTCAAGGTCTTCTCCACTTTTTTAAATCCCCAACTCTCCCTCCAACACCACCAACACGCCCCCCCCCCCTTCCTCCAGTACTCCACACCCTATAAATACCATCTCTTCCTTCTCCAACCTAAAAAACCATCCATTGCACCTCTAAATCTCTCATTCTCTCTTTGATTGGGTGTGCTGTTTCTCTTAATTAGCATATAATTAATTTCAATCATGGTTGCCGGAGTTCACACTGAAGAGTTCACGTCGACGGTCTCCGTCGAGAAGCTGTGGAAGGCCGGCGTCGATGACGCCCACAACCTGCTGCCGATGCTGCTGCCCCACATCATCACCAGCGTCGAAGTCATCGAGGGCTCCGGCGGACCCGGAACCCTCAAGAAGTTCACCTTCACTGATGGTTAGTTAGTGTTTCATTAATTTTTTACTAACCAATGTTTTACTCCTCATAAAATTGTGTACATACTTGTAACTGGATATAGGCACTAATGTTGTTAGAATCATAGTCACATAATACTCTGCATTTTTTCGAATATTTGAGAAAATATATTATGAAGGAATATGTACATTTAGTATATTCAAAATCCTGATATTCATTTATTTTGAATGATTAATCAATTTTTTAATTAAAAAATGTAATCCTAACTATGTTTGATGCTAAAACTAATATAATTCTCTCTCTATTTTTATCGTATTTATCGAGTCCTTCATACAAAAACTTTGTTATTATAAATAATATCATGTGACAATCAATTCTTTTTTGACAAATTGATAGAGATATGGTGAGTGCAAGTTTTTCTTCTCTTGACAAGGGAATATATTTAACTAAGAAAAAACACTTATATAAAAATACGTATTTTGTGTGCGCAGTTGTAGAATACAAGTCCTTGACGGACCGCGTGGACATCTATGATCCGGCGAACCATCTCTTCAAGCACTCGGTGGTGGAGGGAGGGCTCCTCGGTACGAAGCTAAAGTCATTAGTGTTTGAGATCAAGGTGGAGGCGGCCGGGGAGGGCGGGTGCCTCGTCAAGGTGAAGGCGGAGTACGACTCCATCGATGACGGCTTCCCCACTGCCGAGGAGGCGGCGAAGATCACCGGAAATGTGGTCGGCATGATCAAGGCCGTGGAGGGGTACTTGCTTGCCAACTAAAAAATATGGTTCCATATATAATGAATGGGAGGGTTTGTCATGTAAACCCTAAATTTTTAGTGGGAGTTGTGGTTTTATTTGCTTTGGGTGAGTTGATGTGGCTTTGTTTGTGCTTTGTATTATGAAAAGTGTGCTTTTGGGAATAAAGAGATTTGTGTTTTGGAAATGAAGGATGCACTCAATCACAACGGTTCAAATTATGCATTTTGAAATGGGTAATGTTCAAAATAAGTGAGATCTAAATATGTGTTTAGGCAATACATGAGACTATATTCATATTAAATATCTAACACAAATGTGATTATATTAACGTAGACTAATAATGCACTGGTCGGATCCCATCATAACTATGAGATTAAGCGCACTTAGACGAGAGTAGTATTTAGACGTGCGATCTCTTAGAAATACTCTCTGTATTGTACCCCTGGTCGAGTCATGTCCCCAGATAAAATTTAATCAAGAAAAATGAAAAAACATACAAAAATATTTACAACCTAAAAGAAAGAAATACCAGAGGATAATCAACCGCACTATATAGCACAACAATTTTTTTATATATAAGTGAAACATACATGAACATTGGATATGACACGTTTATTAAGATTTCGAGAAATTGATTATGATAGCACGAGGCAAGGGTAAGTATGAACTTTGAGGACTAAGTCATGGAGCACGTACGGACATGTGATGATCAGTTGGATTGTACCCTTGTAATTTTGTGGACTAAATCCATTGGATGATTATTCCAAATTGCCTTAGGACTCTGTGGATCTGTGGTAGCACTGATTTTGTCGAATGAACACGAAAAATACGCTAACGCAAATTCAAACATATTTTTAACTTGTGAAATCCAAACCATCAGGGAAAATATGCTTCTCACACCGTGGGTTGTTAGAGCTTTTCGGATCTTGGGATGCAATCAATCAAAGGAAAAACAAACAAATCGAAATCAAAGACACAAAATTTACGTGGTTCGGCAATGCTTGTCTACGTCCACGGAGCACACCAGAGATCAATCCACTATTTCTGAGAAGTCAAATACACCGAAGATGAAAACCCTAGAACCTAATGAAAAATATGAGATGTCCTTTTATACTGACATCTCATTAAGGGTAAAAAAGTCAATACACGAAAGACACCCCAAAAAAAATTTCTTGGGGCGCTGCCCCCAGACCCCGCGAGCTGACCGGGCAGCTCGATCCCCGCGAGCTCAGCGGGGAGCTCGACCCCCGTTCGCCCCTGCGTAGCGCCAACAATCCTCTGCGCACATCATCAGGCTCCACAATATATATAACATGGGTTTTCTCCCAGATTCTCATGGTAAATGCATCCCCAAACGTGGATGCACCCCCAAACGGGCTCAGAAACAATTTTTGATGGGCCATGTCGTTGGACCTACAGCAGGGTTTTCACATACCTTTGGAAAATGTTAGACTCAGTCATTTTTTATCAACCCAAACTCGATCCACATATGTTTTCAATTTTTTAAAAATAGTAAGCATCATCTAATGAGATATATGTTTTATAAAAAATGTGTATTAATTTATTTCGAGTTGAATGAATCCATTATTAGTAAGTGTAAGAAAAAATTTAGCGAGGTATATACATTATCTACCGAGGTATATATATCATCTACCGAGGTATATATGACTGTAATTTGAACTGTAAAAAAAATTGAGTGTAACAACATTCCAAACCTTTTATTTGTACAACGTTATTGGAGGGACAAAAACTAACGAACCGGGTTCGGGTCGAAATGATCTGTCTCCTTCACTTTTTCTGACGGGTTCTATTAAGTTGTCGGCGATCCTCCTCCTCGAGTGTCATTAGAAACATGGGTGGGAGTGGCCTGCAAAGACCTTCCGACGCTCAAGTCAGCTAATGCACAATTTAGGGTTTTGTGAAAAATAGTTTTTCACATACCTCAATATGGAGAACTTGTTCCCTAATACTTTGATGGGTGCTCTAGAATTAATGGTGAATCTTCTTCTCTATCCGATGGATGAGAGGAGATAATTGATTTAAGAGATTAAATACATGTCAGTCATTGAATATCCCTGGTTAAATATTCATATATTGTTGGGATTTTGTGAACCAATAATTCCAAATCTAATATATATTATCCCTTTGTCAAACAAGCAAATGTAAATACTGACTTGGTTATTGCTGGTCGTTGGGTATGGAGGGTTCAACAGGCCGGATCCACGTTCTGTGGGCCATTCAGATCGTGGGCCCTCGTTAATCGAGTTTTAGACCGCCGGTACGTGGAGCATAATTAATGGGCTCAGATTTTGGCCCATAAAGTTATTAATCATATCTAACCATCTTTGTAGTTGTTACTATTATATTTGTTATTTCCATTGACCCAAAACTAGATCAATTTAGTAATCTTGAAGATCATAGATTGATTATAAGATCCTTGAATTGGTTGTAGTTGTATTATGTTATTTTTTTTAAGAAAAATGTTACACTCAGTCCATTTACTGTCTAAAACATACTCTGCCCATATTTTTATTTTTTAAAAATTATTTATCTCATTTAACGAAATATATACGTTTATAAAAAGGTGAAATATATAATTTAATTAATCAAATGATATCATTTACAAAAAAAAAAAAAAATGATATGTATAACTCATTATAATGAGTGGGGGACATTAAAAGTTATTTGAGACTGCATTTAGATGGTGATGGGACGATGGCCTTCGGGTTAGGTTTGATGCATCTATCACTTCCTTAAAATGTATATATTTTTAATTGTAAAAAAAAGATAACATTATAATTTATGAGAGTCCAAATGAGACTCTCATTAGCGGTCAAACTCCGGCGTCTATAATGTGTAAAAAAAAAATCACTTCCCACCTATCATACACAAAAGGTCCAAAACCAAATTGTCCATTAATCGATTTCAAAGAGTGTTATTACAGAACAAAACTGTTATCATGTCATCAAGTCCACAGTCCCCACCAGAATTTGTCACAACTTTATCTATAAAAATGGCATCACCATATCCCCACCCACTCATTAGTTAAAAAAAAATCAAACATATATCCAACAACAACAAGAAGAAGAGAACAACAACAACAAAAACAACAACATAATATAAAATGATCATCAAGGGATTCAACTGCGAGTTCGTCTCCCCGGTCTCGGCCGCCCGAATGTTCAAGGCGGGCGTCGTCGACTCCCAGAACCTCGCACCCAAGATCGTGCCCACCATAATCAAGGACATCGTCATCGTCGAAGGTGATGGGAAAGCCGGTAGCACCATACGTGTCAACTTCACCAAAGGTACAAGATCTGGTTGCGTTTGAAAACGAGTTTGAAACTGTTTGAAAGTAGCTTTCTAAGGAGCACATTTTTGTTCTTTATAATTCAATTTTTTTTTCAGTTTTCTTCAAAATTTTGGAATGCTTGAGTGATTTGGAAATAAATTTGAATTAATTTTGATTTATGCAAAAGCAGAATATCTGAAAGTTGCACAAACTCATTTTCACACGTTGTCTTAGTATTGGATCTCATTAATGTTGGTCAGTCTCCAACTATATCTGGTTATTTGTTTTGTAGAGTCCAATTTCGGCTCAGTGAAAGAGCGCATCGACGTGCTCGATGAAGAGAAGTTCGCGTACAAGTACACGTTGGTCGAGGGAGGGCGAATCGGGGAGGCATACGAGTCGGCGACGTACGAGGTGAGGTTCGAGACGAGGGGGGACGACGGAGGGTGCGTGTGCAGGGTGGAGGGGGTGTTCGACGCGTACAGCGATGACGGGTTCGGTGAGGAGGAGATCGGCCCATTGAGGGATGCTGTGGTGGGGAAGTACAGGGCGGTGGAAGCTTTTCTGATCGGCAATCCTGAGGCCTATCTGTGAATTTGCTGGAGTTGTGTGAGGTGGTGTGGGGAGAGCTTGTGTGGATTTGTTGCTAATAAAAATGTGATGCTTTTGCATGGAAAATGAGTTGGTTTTTAAGTTATGGGTGGCTTGTCACATATGTTATGTGCGTTATTTTTGGTAACTCATTTTGGATAGCTTTTACTTTTCAATCAGAAAAAATAACTCCTAACGGGTTGCCAAATGCTTCTGATTAAGGTTCCGTTTAGAAACACATATTGAAAAGTAGTTTTTCGAATAAAACTGTTTTTTAAGATGATTTTGACCTTGACTTTTATTGGGATGCTTTTCTTTAATTCAAGAAACAATATTTGAAAAAAGTTGATGTTTGATAGAAAAAGTTGATTTTCAATTCAAAAATCTAAAAAATATTGTTTCTGAGCTTTTCAAAACACAGATTTCGAGATAAAAATTAAAAAGAATCTAGCTTCTGATTCTGTATTAATCTGTCCCAGTTGACTACACGATTTAAGCTTTTTAGCTTTTCAAAAAGCAGAATCTGCTCAATCGCGAAACCAAACAGAGCCTAAATGAAAAGCAATTGGTGGATTCGGGTATGCTTGGAATTATCCGTGTTCAAAGCGAGACATGGTCGGTCAAATGACCATTTCACCCATTGATGGGAATGTTTATTTGGATAGGACAGTGGCAATAATGTAATCAAACCTCTGCTTTTTTTTAATTGCTGATTTGTAACCAAACATCAAGTTGATTTGAAGTGGAAAAAAACAGTTGATCAAACACGTTCCTACTGAATAAGAGTAGAGCTACTGCAAGGCTCGAACCCTTCCCTTTCTACCAGCTTAGCAATGCCATGTGAGTTACGTTCATGGATATTCCAAAAGATAAAAGGGATTAAGTCCATACCTTACATAATCGTATACTAAACCAAAAAATATTTCTTACTTTCCCTTTAAAATCTGACTTAGTTATATTAATAATTAGGGTGACGTTATAGTCATTTTTTTTTCGGTCTAAAATACAGTCTGATATGCATAGTTAGAAATCCAGTAAAACATATACATCAGATAATGATGTATATATCTCTTTAATTTTTTTTTACACTTACTAAAAATTAGTTTATTCAACTCGAAATAGAACGATGTACACTTTTTATGAAAACATATAATTTATTCAATGATGTTTACTATTTAAAAAAATGAAATGATTTGAATTTTGGAATGTAGGAATAGGAATGACTAAGTCTAACATTTTCCTAAAAATTAAATTCTTGTTGAGATAACTTAATGCACATCGGATATTTTCACAAAAATAAAAATTACAAAAATAACACTTGTTGATTATTATGGATTTTTTTATAAAAAAAAAAGTTGTTTATTCACAACTTTTCCAATTCTGCTAAGTGAGCATTTGGAAATAATAAGTCTAGAAGTTTTTAAATGTCAAGAATAATGCATATTCAATACAAACTCATTTCAAAAATTCTCAAGTGGTCCCAACATTTTCAATAAGAAAAATCACTTTTAGTTATAAAAATAGTTTTGTAAAGATTCTAACAAAAGATAATTTCAAAAACTACTTTAAGTATAAAAAAATTCTAATAATTCAAAATTCTTGAAAATATTCTAATGTATTGTACGTCCATAGATGACTTATTTGGACATAAAGCAGTCATACCGGGATAGTGGGATAGAAGAGAATTAAATATATTTGACTGCTATTTCTTTTTTGTTTTTCTTATGTTTATTTTATTCAAATATAGTTATACCTTTACCCCCGTTTGGATGGGAGCATAAGGGTGATATAAGTTGAGATAAGAATGGATATGAAAAAATAGTCGTTTGCTTACAGAATATAATTTGGTATTACTATGCCAGTATAAATAAGTATGAGATAGTATAACTTCTAAGTAACCCATCGGATAGCTTATACCCAATTTATCTATTTTCATGGAAGGTGAAGCCCACCATTATATAAAAAAAGATCACATATCATCACATCAAATCACATATCATCACCTCTTAGACATCAATTGAGCTCACATGTCAAATCAATTTTTTACACCTTATTCACATTTTATTCTTTATTAACCAAACAACTCAACTTTTATTATTACGTTTTCTTATGTAAATAAAAAAACAAAAAAAACACAATAAAATAGAAAATCATTTATTCCATTGATAAAGTTATTCTTAGAATAGGTATAAACCCCATAATAATTTATTCCTCGATCCAAACGGGCTCTTAATGTGTAAACTGTAATTAAGTAATTAATGTGCCTCCTCTAATTATACCAATCATGCATGGTTTATTCTAATTTATCAACGTATAACTATTACAGTTTGTCCATACTAATTAAACGTAGTATTCCTCTAACCACCCTCTTTGCTCCGCAAACCGGGTATAAAATAGTTGTATGCATAATGGTACATGAAGACCAGATGATTTTCTGTTTGACTCATAATTTATCCATACTATAAACAATAAAGAAAACGATGGCTAAAAATCTAAACACCATTGCATGATCTCTCTCCCTCTCTCTCTCTCTCGTGCTGTACCTTATAATCTTATCTTATTCTATTAATCACAAATATTCAACAATCTTCCAGACACTTCGGTCTGTATTTTCCACAGCCCATACATGGAGTCCAAGGACCTCAATCTCCATATATGTCATTACCAACAGTACTCAACACTGTACTCATATATTACACATATATATGTAGGCAATCAAAGAACTTGCCATGCAAGGAATAGTCAGCCAGAATAAGAATAAGAAGAAGAGGAAAAAGAAGAAGAAGAAGAGATGATCACCAAGGGATACAACACCCAGTTCGTCTCCCCGGTCTCCGCCGCCAGAATGTTCAAGGCGGGCGTCGTCGACGGGCACAACCTCGTCCCCAAAATCATGCCCTTCATCATCAAGGAGATCGTCGTTGAAGGCGACGGCAAAGCCGGTTCCACCAAACGCGTCAACTTCACCGACGGTCTGAATTAAATACACTCTGCGAGCACAGAGCCTCTGGTCCTGTTTGGAATTGATTTTCAAAAACACTTTTTTTCCCACCGAAGTTACTATTTTTTAAAATTTATAGTTTTAAATTTCCTTTTAGAACTTATTACCTCAAAATTGATTTTGTAGAACTAGAGAAGCAATTTGGCAAATGCTTTTAAACGGGAAGCAAATAATTAGGTCCAACGCGAGTTGAATAATTTAATTTTTCAACGCATTTATAATCATCAGATCTTAATTTTCTAAATAGGAAAGTGTTAGAATTTAATTAAATGTTACTTTTAATTTTAAAATCTTTAAAGACAGAAAATGTCAACCATGGCTTTTAATATGGATATTTGTGTTGGATAATTAGATTATCCAACTCGTGTTGGACTCTAACCCGGCCCTTCAAACCAGTATGTATGATATTGATTAATCAGTTTTTGTTGACTTCTTAACACCTAAACCTAGAAGTCTACTAGACAAGACACCTCCCACCCCTCTATCAATTACCCCTAAATGACCTAACCAACTCCTCTTCTACCGCGGGCCACCGTTTTATGTATCTTTTTGTTTTCTTTATTCACGTAATTTGCGCTTAGCTTTTCTAATACAATGGCATATGCTTACTATTTCTCTCACTCAAAAAAATAAAGAAACGTAAACTTATAAACATTTGAAATCAAATGTGAAAATTCTATTATTTGAAAATTGATTACGCAGAATCAGAATCAGTTCAACAATTGGTTCCAAACAAATCCAGGTGATACACGAATTTGAATCTGGATTTGTTGTTGTTGTTGTTGTTATTGTTACAGAGTCAAAGATAGGCCACGTGAAGGAACGCGTGGACGAGTTGGATGAGGAGAAGTACGTGTACAAGTACACGCTCCTGGAGGGGGCGAAGCTCGGGGAGAAGTACGAGTCGTCGAACTACGAGATGAGGTTCGAGCCGACGACGGAGGGAGGGTGCGTGTGCAAGATGGTGGGGACGTTCAACGCGTACACCGAGGAGGGGTTCACCGAGGACGACATCAATGTGGGCAAGAACGGCGTGTTCGGCATGTACAAGTCGGTCGAGGCGTACCTCATCGCCAACCCTGAAGCCTACGCATGAGTTTCTGTGTTTCTGAGGGAGTGTTTGGGAGGAGGAGTTGTTGTGTGAGAGCTAGAAGAGGGTTTTGTGTGGATTTTGGACAATAAAGATGTGGTGTGAATTAGCTTAATAAACATGGAATTAAGGATCAGTGTGTCTTGTGTTTCAAGGGAAGATATTATATGTCACTTGTAGTAAGTCTACACATGTTATATTATTATTTATTATTATTATTGTTTGAAGAATATAATTAGCTGATGAAATATGTTTTTTTAATAAAAAATGATGTATATATATTTATATGAATTTAATACATATGTTATTACGTTTTTCTACGTATACTATATTAGTGATGTTGATGATTCTCGAAAAGGAGATGTAACTTAAGGATATGAAAGATAATAATCTCGTCACTCCAATCAAATCTGTCGGATCAAATGTAGAGGATAAGAGGTGCCCGCCATCTCCTACAATAGCTTAGGAATTTCAATTATCCGTTAGTCCCAAACAAACAAATCGACGTTTTGCGCAAGGAGTAGTAATGAAAAAATGTTTGAAGTTGGATACTTAAAATGTAATATGAAGAAGGGAATGATTGATCACTAAAAGTCATAGCTTACATAGATTTGAATTTTTTTTATTTTTTATTTTTACTGGTATTGGATCATGTAATTTTGTAATTTTTTTTTTACTGGTATTGGATCACGTACATGATGTCTCCTCCACATCTCCTCCAACATATTATGCACTTATAATTAGACATATGATGACTAGTCATGTTCTTTTGGGTCTATATCTGTTTGGTCTGCCCTGAATTCATGGGTGCACGTGTAACTGAGCCTATCGAGGAGTAGTGGCAACGTAACAGACCTTGTGCTTATTTACCCAACTATGTTATTACGAGGGTGTTGACGAGGGTCATTCACCATGTTATTATATTTTCTTTGATTTCTTTTTTTTTTTTTTCCTGTAACCCAATTAGAATATTGTGTGTTTTGATCTTTTAAAATAAATATGTTCACATTTTCTTAAAAAAAAAACAGACCTAGCCTTGTGCTTCAAGTCACTCTCCCCACATTTTGAATTGCATTGGTTGGGTTGTGTTGCTTTAATTCAAACTTAGGGTGCGTTTGGTTGCGCGATTGCAAAACTGATTCTGCAGGAATCTGCGATTGCAAACCTGATTCTGCAGGAAGCTCACTTTCTCAGCTTTTTGAAATCGCAGCTTTTTGGCACTATTTGCCTGCAATCGCTGGGTTTAAAACTGTGATTTCAAAACTGTTTGGTTGCGCGATTGCAAACGCAGCTTCCTGTAATCGCAATCGCAGCGCAATCGCGCAACCAAACGCACCCTTAGAGTTGTCGAATTTTATGAAATGCTTGAAGGGAAAAAATGTTTCAATCATCTCCAACTCCTACATTTTGTCAAATGTTTATTATCAGCTGAGAAATTGATTAGATCTAATTTACTAATGGATAATAGGATAACCAAACAAACGACTGGATAAATGGATTTGTTGTACACAAAAATATTAGAATAATCATTCAATTTTTAATTGAAAATAAGGATTTTTTTTTCATTTATAGATTATAATAATGTTTATCTCATCTTTTTATATTGATTTGGATAACATAAAAGAGAAAATAATTTATTGATTTTTATCCTAGTTATCCTCAAAATCTCAACCTCTTAACAATATGGACCTTGATCATGTGTTAATTGTAGGACCAATATAAAATAAAGATAGTAATTAATCTTTGTCTTAAGAGCCAACAAAACCTTCATAGCACATATAAAAAGGTCTAGGCACAATTCATTATATGTATATATCTTACAAAAATAAAATATATGATTTTTTTACTTTTTCAATAAATAGATTCATACAATTTATTATAATATATATATATATATATATATATATATATATATATTTCAATAAATATAAACTTCATTAAACACACATTTTAAAATTTTAAAATAAAGACTAGACATGAGAATCCTTTTTTGTTTTGTGTAGTCCTTTTTGGTGGCTGAACCCACGTGCTTCCCGTGTAGATCGAAGATACTATATATTATTAGATCATAATCAAACTAACACACCAAGTCAAAAACAGTGATTTCAGGTGAGAAGGAGCTGAGAAATTATATATATCTCCCAAGAAAACATCATCATTAATTCACTAGATTGTCAAGCATATAAGAACAGCTGCTGTACTCTTATCCCTCACAATAGCCCACCTCCACAAACCAAAACCAATTCTCTTCTCTTTGTAATATAATGACCCTCATCAAAGGTTTCAGCCATGAATTCGAGTCCCCTGTCCCAGCCTCTAAGATGTTCATGGCTGGGATCGTCGACGCCCACAACCTCGTCCCCAAGCTCATCCCCGCCGTCGTCACCGGCACCACAATCCTCCAAGGAGATGGCGGTGTCGGCAGCATTAAACGCACCGACTTCTCTGATGGTCAGTCTCACACAATCCAATCATGACTAAGAGATTACGTTTGGAAATGAGTTTGAAGAGCTTTTGAGTTTTCAAGTAGAAAAAAAGTTACAATTTAATTAAAAGTTTGTAGACATTTTTGTAAACTTGTTTTTTTTTCATAATATGTGGAGATGCACAGCTTCTTGTAAATTCAACTCAGTTTTAAACTTAACTTTTGAGGAAAAATTAACTCTAAAAAAAACTCAATTCCAAATGGTTACTAAATCTCATAGGATCGGCCTGGACACTGGCAACTAAGAAAATCGCCTAAGGTCCTCTACATCTCAAAAATTATATATAATTGAATTTTTCTCGGTTTCTTTAATTTGGAATTTTATTTTAACGTATCCATCTATCTTTATTCTCTCTTCTTTTTGTATGTTTGTTATTTACTTATTTTATTTCTATTTTAGGATTTTATTTGGTTTATCAACATGGATTATCTTATTGGGTTTATGTAATTTTTCATTTTTTCATTTTTTTGTTTTTCTTTACTTTTTTTAAACGTGTGTATTATTTCATTATTCATAAATCTATTTCTTATTTTTATTTTAGTGAGATTTGTTTTTATCTAATCTAAAAAATATTTTTGAAATAATTTTAAAAAATTCAAAAAATCATCATCAAAACAAAAAATTTGTCACACATGGAGCCCCCTTTTAAGATATGTGCTTCACTTAAATGACAATTTTTCAGTCGACCTTGAAATCTCATTAAAGAGATGTTACAAGAACTACGGTCTAACATCAGACTAACCAAATCTGATGAAATTCGTTCAGATTTAATTATACTTGATTAGATGATTCATATGTGTTTTTGTATAACATCATTCCAGTGATTCCTTTCAACTACGTGACCGATCGAATTGATGTGCAAGACGAAGAGAAATTCATTTACAAGTACACGATGGTTGAGGGAGGGCTACTGGGGAAGAAGTACGAGGCGGCGGATTACGAGGTGAGGTTCGAGCCGAAGGGCGACGGCGATGAGGGGTGCGTCTGTCGGATGAGTGCGCGATATCACGTCTACAACGACCATGCTTTTACCGACGATGACATCAAGGTCGGAAAAAATGGGTTGATGGGGATGTACAAGGCTGTTGAGGCCTACTTGTTGGCTAACCCTGAAGCTTATGCTTAATGTTGTGCTTGATCATATGTGGATGAATATTTTGCATGGATAATGAGAGCTGGATTGTTGATTTTGTTCTGATTTTCACTTATTTGGGGTGTTTGTTAAATCACAAAATAATGTTTGTCTATGGATGCCATATGGGGGGGGGGGGCAACAAAACTCACGGTTAAAAGATGTAACTCCACCTTGGAAAAAGACAAAAAGGGGGTGGGGTTTCTATCTTCAAGAAAGAAGGGAAAAGAGAGGGGGAAGAAAGAGGGGGGGGGGGGGGGGTGAGAGGGCGACGATGGTGAGATAGGCAGCGGTGGTGGGCGGCGGAGAGCAATGGAGGATGATGGTCGGTTACTTAACTCTTTCTCTCTCTCGCTTCATATGATATCTGAAAGATATAATAAACTTTAAAATCTCAATTTTAATATTATATCTCTCTATTATATCACTTGATTACCTAAATTAATGTTAATATTTAAAAATGTCAACTATCTAAAAAAATAACTGTATCTGATATCTGAAGAGATATGAATCTAAATATTAATATATGTATCTGAATGATTATGATAGATTGTGAATTTAACGTGATAGAAAAACGATAAAAAGATCTAATTTATGTAAAGATCTGATAAGTTCATTGAATTCATAAGGAAGATAATAAAATAGAATAACTCTTTTTTTAATTGAAAAAATTGTCTCATAAAAGTTTGTGACACTCATTTTATAAGCCACAATCAACTCTGACGGTACTAAAATAGTAACACAATTATAATAATAATTATTAAAATTTAATAATAAAAAAATATAAAATCCTAAATATTCTAAATTCATAATTCACAAATAAAATGTCAATAGGATTAATATGATTTTAAATAATAAGAATTTTCTTTTACGATAAATATTATAAAATTTTATTTTTAAGATATGTATATCTATATTGATTTCCTTTTGATATGCTAGATCAGGATATTAACAAAACGGATTCGTATTCCATCAGTTCAAAGGTTTACTGTTCCACACACTAGAGGGTAATATTGTCTTTTAGAATATTATCTCAAGAGAGTGGGCATTTCCGTCAATAAAAAAAAAAACAGCGCCTAACGTAGTTGTTGTGGGTTGGCCCCATCCGTTCAACAGGCACGTAGATCCGCTTTGGTCTCGCATCCTTGACCGTTCGATTAATCAGAGCGGTGAATCAGACGATCAGAAAACGAAAAATCCAAGCGATCGCACACGTCCAATTCTCACCGCGAGTGACCACTTTCATCCCTTCTCCCGCTCTTGATTCTTCCACGAATCGCGAATTTAAAATACATTGTGTTGTGACACTTCATTTTATTTCTTCCAAAACGTAATTTTATACGTTAAAAATTCAGTAAATATATATCAAGTTATATGTTATACATATCACATTAAATATTTTTTATTTTATAAAAATAAATTTATTCAATTTAAAAAAATTATATACATTTTTATCAATTATATATTAAATGATGTTTATATTTAAAAAAATAAAAATACATAAATTTTAGTTAGTGAATGTGAATGAGTGTAGCATTTTTATTGGCAGAATTCGTAAATAGTTGATAAATCAGGGGCATTCTTCATCAAGAATCCATTTAAAAACCTTTTTTTTTTTTCAGTATTTCAGAGAAATCAAAAGAAAAAAAAATCCTAACACACACAAGGTCTGTTTTGAAATTCAAAAAAATAAAATATTTTTTTTTAAATATAATTTTGTTTCGTTAACTCTTCTTCTGCTAACTTCACTCCTATTGAAAACTAGGGTTTGCGATCCTTGAAAACTAGGTCTTCTTCTGTAATCGGATTTGATCGGAAGCCATGTCGCTGAGGCCGAGCGCGAGGACGGAGGTCCGCCGGAACAGGTACAAGGTGGCGGTGGACGCGGAGGAGGGGAGGCGGAGGAGGGAGGACAACATGGTGGAGATCCGGAAGAACAAGAGGAGAGAGAGTCTCCTCAAGAAGAGGCGCGAGGGGATGCAGGCCATTCAGTCGTTCTCCTCCTCCCTTCAGCCCTCCGCCGTCGAAAAGAAGGTTTGTGTTTTGTCGATCTAGGGTTTTTTGATCGGGTCCGATCGATCCGTTAGGGTTTCGTTTGCTTTTGATCTGGTTGCTAGTGTTTTGATGTTTGTTGGAATCTGGTTGTTAGGGTTGTGGTTTGATTGTGATCAGCGATTCATGTTGGTCGTGGTTTTGAAAGGGCTTTATTGTAAATTTTTAATTTCAGCTCGAAAGCCTTCCGGCGATGGTGAAGGGGGTCTATTCGGATGACAACGCTCTTCAACTCGAAGCCACTACACAGTTCCGGAAGCTTCTCTCGATAGGTATCGATAGATCATTCATTTTATGTTTGTTTTGAATTTGAATGATTGATAGAGATGATAACTTTTGTTAATTTTATGGATTTGTTTATCAGAACGAAGCCCACCGATTGAGGAAGTTATCCAAGCTGGTGTTGTTCCGCGCTTCGTCGAGTTCCTTCAGAGGGAAGGTTTTCCACAGCTTCAGGTGCTGGGAATGTGATTGTATTTGGATTTATTTGTTTGTGTTACTTATTGATTCTATTTGTTCTTATTGGCTCTCCTGAACATGTGATATAATTGTTTTATTATGAGTAGTTTGAAGCGGCCTGGGCTCTGACAAACATTGCATCTGGAACCTCGGAGAACACCAAGGTTGTAATAGACCAGGGGGCTGTCCCGATCTTTGTGAAGCTTCTTGGGTCCCCAAGTGATGATGTTCGTGAACAGGTACGCATCATATATGCATTGAGGGAGATGTCGTTTTACTTGATGTTGTTTGCTTGTTAACCCATGGTGAAAATTGTAGCAGAATTATAGAGAAAGCAGTCTTTTTTCTTCTAAATGTGATTTGGATTTGTAATTCTATTTCTGCACTTGCTTTTGTAATCTCTAGGCTGTTTGGGCACTGGAAATGTGGCTGGGGATTCTCCGAGGTGCCGGGACCTTGTTTTGAGCAGTGGTGCACTGATCCCGCTCCTGGCACAGCTCAACGAGCATGCTAAGCTCTCTATGCTGAGAAATGCCACCTGGACTCTGTCGAACTTCTGCAGAGGGAAGCCACCGCCTCCATTTGAGCAGGTTGGGGTTTCTTCTTATGAACTATTTTGGGAGTTGTGCATTGATATAATTATTATGCCTTGATCAAGTGCAGCATGATAGTCATGGGAAGCACACCAACTTAGTTGATGTGCTTATTTTGCAAAGTGTTGATTTATGTGTAATGACATATTCAATGTTACTACTGTCTTAAGATTCTCAAATAGTCTCTAGGTAGCATTTTTATTAACAGGTTCTGATGGAATTTGTATTTATTTGCTTGTGGCAGACAAAGCCTGCTCTGCCTGCCCTTGAGCGCCTCATCCATTCTAATGATGAGGAAGTTCTCACAGATGCTTGCTGGGCACTGTCGTACCTTTCTGATGGAACCAATGATAAGATCCAAGCTGTCATTGAGGCAGGTGTCTGCCCTCGTCTTGTTGAACTTCTTCTGTAAGTGCTACTCTCTTCTCTTCTTTTTTTTTTCATTTTCTTATTGGCTTCTCTCTAATGGATCCAAGCTCTGAAAGCTTTGTTTTATCCGGATGTGAATTTTCCAGTCACCCTTCCCCGTCAGTGCTCATCCCTGCTCTCCGCACAGTGGGAAATATTGTTACTGGTGATGATATGCAAACTCAGGTATATTATACTTATGGACCCATTTATGGTGCTTCTTATGTGTTCTTTGATTTAATGACTGTTGATGTATTGCTTTGGTTTTTTCCGACAAGAAGAAGAAATGAGTGTTTCCATGAGATTTTATTAGTATAAACTGTCTCCATGATCGATAAGAAAAACAGGAAAACATCAGAATTTCATATTATACAAGTATCCTACTCTTTTCTTAAAAAAACACACTCCCCTCCTGTGGATTTTCAGCTTAGGAGCCCACAAAAATATGCTTTCTACATGTTCTTAAGTTGTCTAAAATGTTATTAAGGCGATGAACCTGAGTGTAAGCCTGTCAATTATCCGAAACAATATCCGTATCCAATCCGAATCCGTATCCGAAAATTTTCGGATCGGATCGGATATTGCCTATATCCGATCCGAAAAATATTCGTATCCGAACTGTTATTTTATTTATATATGTTAAAATTAGTTTCAACCCTTAGATAAAAATCAAATGGCTTATGATCTAGGACAAAACACAAACCTATTTAATCATGTTGGATACTTGTTTAACTATATTAGGATTTGTGTTTTTATGTCTTTGGTGGATACCTATTTAACCATGTAGAACTTAAGATTTTATAAATTTTTAAAAAAAATTCTGGTACAGATATTTCGGATATTATCCGAATCCGTATCCGGACTTTCGGATCGGATACGGATATGTGTTTTGAAATATCCGTCGGATATCGGATACGGATATTTTTTCGGATATTCAATTCAGATACGGATACAGATATGGTCTATCCAATCCGTATCCGTCCGATTGACAGGCTTACTGAGTGCATCCAACACAGGCCAGTTTGCCTCGTGTGCACCTTGTACACAAGGTATTGCGCCCGAGCATGCCTTTGTTGTGCGTTGCCTTACTCAAATATCAATGTGTTTTGTGTGCTTCTTTGTGCATTGCCTTGAATTCATTCCTCCTACACCTTGCAAGAGTTGAAAAAGAAAATCCATTTTTTCATTGTGCTTAATATTATGTACTGGTTATCTGGCTGCTTCACTATTTGGCCTACGTTGGTATTTTTTTAAAACTCTATTATTTGTCTTGAACTATTTTTGTTCAATTTCCTTAAAACATTTCTGTTACTCTGTGGGGGCTGGGAGTGTGAACTTTCAGGATGGTAATTTGGTGATCTGAGCGTAGTGGGGGGAGGCTTTTCTGTATTTTGCATAGTAGATCTCGAATCTACTATTTTCTTGTGTTTTCTTTTGCTTTGTTGGAAATGTAGTCTATATTTTTTGAAAATGAAGATTGGAACAATTCACAAGTGTACCTCAACATTAAAAAAAAAAATTGTGGTGAAAAAAATAAACGGATCCTCCTTTCTGGTGAAAAATTGTTAGCGGTAGGATTACTAGTTTACTACCAGTTCACTAAAAAAAATAAAAAACAGATTCTCTTTCTGGTTCCACTATGAACGGATCCTCCTTTCTGGTGAAAAAATTGTGAAGAAATTACTCCTTCCTTGTCACTGATCTGTTTTTGCTATTTTATTCTTTCCCTTATTCCTGTAATCATTATCTTCTTCTTCTTCCGTGATTTTGTGTTAAACTTGGTATCTGTAAAGGTTGGTATCTGTAAAGGTGCAAGTCTTGGCTGATGGTATCACTGACACGCTTTTGTGGTTATAGCTGTCAAAGCATGTTATCTGTCTATTGACTATGGCTTCTCACTTCTCAGTTATTGATACATATTATATTTAGATTATTGAGAATGTTACTAATATTGGAAATATGTCAGCAGACCTTCCAAACACCTTCAATCCATGTTTAACTTATGTTGGATGCATTCACAGCTCATAAGTGATTATTCTGTAGTGTATATGAACTTAGGGTGCGTTTGAATCCACATTTGAGTGGGTTCTGTGGTGGAAAGCCGCAAAAACGCAAATGCGGATCCAAAGTAGGTTTCAACTTGTGAGTCCCACTGCTATCCACACTGTTTCAGGCCAATTTTCTCTGTGTTTTAAAAACACCCAAAAGAATGCTTTTCAAACTCGCATTTGAACCCCCACAATATTTGGAACTTGAGCTTCCCCACCTCCACTTCCAAACATACCCTTAATGTATTGGGATCATCTCTGTTGTAAATCAACGTGAGTCATTGAATGGTAGATGATCTTTGCTTGGTGAATGAGCTGAAAATATTAAATATTTTGTATAAAATTAAATAAATGCTAGAACACCCATAATCTCTACCTGCTTTATTCTCAATGAACATCTAGTTTGAGGGTTTAAGTCCTTTTTTTTGTTTGAAGAAAAGTAGAAACCCTACCACTGTGAGTTTTATGTCCCACTGATTACTTTTAAAAACATTCTAATGGAGATTTTTGACACCCCTACTTTCATTTATCAGATTCACTTAGATTTCAAAATTTCCCTTTTTCATGACTATTTATCAAGTCAAGACAGATTATTATATATATTATAGACAAGTTTGACATGAAAATTTTGTTGAAAATTTTGGTTTCCAGAGTGGTGGTTCAGTGTCTTGGGAAGTGTTATGTGACATACAGTATACAATAGCGCACTGGTGATTTTCTTGGGCTGTTCAAGTGTCTCCAACACAGATTATAGCACTTATAATATTTGATGACATAAATATTCCTTTCCTGGTATAGCAGAAATGATTTTTGTTTGATCATAAGGTGTTCTGTGCATCAATAGGCATTCAATTGAATTTAAGTTACAATAATGGATATCTCTCAATAGTCTATTGAATTAAATTGAAGTTGAAACCTTCATTGCTAGTTTAGAGCTCTATAATTTTTTCAACCGACTCTAGGAAGGAGAACATTTGATGGGTACATAGCATGGTGAATTTGTCTTTCTTTGCAATGGTGCCTGATCAGTCAATTTTGATGATTGTTCAGTTATTTTGTTGATTGAATTCCTCCATATGGGTTGCATAAATTGGATATATTATATTGATTAATTGTGTATTCGTTGCTTGTTTTCAGTATATTATCAATCATAATGCACTGCCTTGCCTTCTAAACCTTTTGACGCACAACCACAAGAAGAGCATCAAGAAAGAAGCTTGCTGGACAATTTCAAACATCACTGCTGGAAATAAGGACCAGATTCAGGTATTGGAAAAATTGCTGTAGTTTATCTGCAACAAGCATTCTAAATTATCCGATCTTGCCATTCTGTTATCACTCTGCCTCTGCTTTTACTTATAGTCTACACATCAGTTTTCATGAATCGTGTAATTATTTTCTAATGACTATCAGTTGCTGTTTCTCATAATTCATTCACAATTACCCATGTGTTTTCTAATATCTTCGCTTGTGTCGTTGGGTTATGCAACTAGATGGAATAGATTGGTTATTTGAGCCAGAAAACTAATCTATGATGTATTCTTATCTGTCTAGTCAGCATTGATGCTATTCTTATTTTCTGCTTCATTGGCCACTTAGATGTCTGATAAGGAATATCTATGCAGGAATTAAACCACCTTCCCATAACATTTAAAGGTATCCTAGTTAAAAGCATTGTGGGTGATTGGACCTTATACATCTCAAACGAACAACTTTTCTGACATAAAGTTAATTCTGTTCACGATGCCACGCATTATTCTCCAAACAAACAGGGCGTAATGTCTGAATATAATTGGTCTTCTGCAAAATGTAGGTACTGTAAAAATAATTATTATCACACAAGTCAAATAGTGTGTGTTCAGATATATATATTATACTGTGTGCATATGATTTTTTTTTAAATGCAAGTCCTCCTGATGATCATATTGTCCTTTATATTCCCCCTCTTTAGCTTGTTTAATTACATTAGTGTCTGGCATTTATAAGTGTAGTAGATGTTCCCTCTTTCGGATATGTGAAACCTCATTTGTTTTGGCTTTCCCTATATCTATGTAGACTGTAGTTGTCGCTTTTCTTATGATCCCTGCCTTTTGAGGATTGATTTCTTCATCATTGGAAAACTTGCAGGCTGTAATTGCTGCTGAGATTATTGGTCCTCTAGTGCAATTGCTTCAGAATGCCGAGTTCGACATCAGAAAAGAAGCTGCATGGGCAATTTCTAATGCTACATCTGGTGGCACTCATGAGCAAATAAAGTATGTATGCCCTGCTCTTATTGTTAAATACCCAACCCCTATATATATACATATTTTTTATTCTCATGTTGGATTATTTTTTGGTATAGGTTTCTGGTGAGCCAGGGCTGCATCAAGCCATTGTGTGACCTCCTCGTGTGCCCCGACCCAAGAATAGTGACTGTTTGCCTGGAAGGGCTGGAGAACATCTTGAAGGTTGGCGAGGCCGAGAAGAACCTGGGCAACTCTGGTGACGTGAACCTCTACGCACAGATGATAGACGAAATGGAGGGTCTGGAGAAGATCGAGAGCCTACAGAGCCACGACAACACAGAGATCTACGAGAAGGCGGTGAAGATCCTTGAGACATATTGGCTGGAGGAGGAAGACGAGGCCATGCCCACCGGCGATGCTGCCCCTCCCCAAGGTTTCGACTTTGGGAGCGGTGGGGTTCCAGTTCCTTCTGGTGGATTCAAGTTCGGTTAGGCGTGTAAGTACAGCTCACATATATATATGTTTTTTTAATGTCATTAATCATATAGATTTGGTTGCGCTCATGTATGGTTATGGTGGTGTACTTGCAGGGTTGTTTGTTGGAGTTGTGATGGAACCGTGTCTGAGATGGTCGGGGGTCTGGTTGTCATGTTTGCTTGTCAGGGTCCTGTTGGTCCGGTCCAGTCCAGGTCTGGTTCAGGGTGGTGAAATGGGTCCATTGATGGTCTGTTAAAAAGGAGGCGCTTTTGTTTTCTTATTTTTAAAAGTGGACCATGGGATTCATTTTTATTGTACTAGGGAGGTTGTCTGGGTTTTCCCAAAAAAAAATTTTAACCCAACTTTGCATCACATTTGTTGTGGTCAGAGGCAACAAATAGAGGAAGATTACTTTGTTGTTGTTTGGTCATGGTTTTTTTAGAGTTTTTTAAAAACTGTAAATTGTTGGGTGTATTGTCACTCAAAAAAGTCGCAGGTCATGTATTTGTCATATCTTGCCTAGTGTATAGCAAGAGCGGAAGAGTTTTTGAGTGTTGGTTTTTCGAGTCTCTTCTGGGATAAAGATTGGTTTCTATATTCTTATTAATGGTCTTTAGACAAATGGATGTCTTTTTGCTATTTCTATGGAGTGCTGTCACACAGTTTTATTTTGTCAGCCCCAGCTCAAGTATTATATGGGTTGATGGAAAGTTGTCGTAGCGTATACTCAAATTAACACTAATTAACGACATATATTTTTTGGTAAATTTTTTTTATATATTTTTTAAATGTATCTATGCGATTTATTAGATTATATGTTTTATTTTTTAGAAAAATATGTATCTCATCAAATAATAAATATTATTTAAAAGAAAATTAAAAAATACATGTAGATTAGAATTGGGTTAGAAATAGTGTTGTACATAACATTTTCTTGGTTATATGTTGTTTTTTTAAAGCTTCTTGTAATTTGAAGACAATTTAATTCAGTAAACAATTGCATTGTCGAATTACAGTTTTGCTTTTCACTGAGTTGTATGGTGGTCTGCCTTTTACTAAATCCAAATTACTGCATGATGTTACAACCAGGGAAGGATTTTTATGGATTATTTAACAAAAAAAAGCAGTCCAGCAAATCGAGAAGCATCACCCAGTCTAATAGCATAGGAGAAGAAAATAATCTTACTTGATGTGTGTATTCTGTTATTGATTTATGTGAATGAATTAAAAATATTGGGGACAAAACTGTCAATAGCACAGTTGTAAATATTTATCCTCAACTTATTCAATATTGATCTACAAGTTAATCATGGTAACAGAATAATTAAAAATACAATCACATATAAAATGATTTATTCAATTGATATATATATCCATTCAAGAATAACTAAGGTCACTACCTAGATGGTGAATGATTTCATATATGATTGAGAATAGATTGTGTATCAGCTCCCAAAGAAGAAACCCCACTCCTATAATATCTAATACAAAATAGAGCGTTGTTACACGCAGTCCACAAGGTATAATTACGCGGATAATCTATATACTTTAATAGTTGTCTAACGAGGTAGACCTCATTATTAATTTTTCGTATTTTTTCTTATGAGTCCATACAATTCCTCATGATAATTTATACATTTTTTATAAAAATAAAAAATACGAAATTTAGCTAAATTGGTTTATTATTTAAAAAATAAAAAAACCGATATAATTCCATGGAAATTTAGTTAAATTGGTTTTAATCCCTGTAAAATTTAAAAATCGCCGGACTCCCCAAAAGTATGTATGGTTAGGGTTAACTTGGAATGTGTAGTTAGGGTTAATCATATACCTAACTAAGGGGTGACAATAAGGGGTGAGGGTATTCTGGTAACTTTTAATGTGTAGTTAGAATGAACTATATACATGGTTAGATGGGGTGGTGGTATGGAGTGAAACAATATTTTTCTAATAATATAAAATTTTGTAGCAATGTTTCAATTTCACATAAACTAAAATCGATTTAGCTAACTTTGTAGAGAGTTATATCGATTTTTTCCTTTAAAAAATCATGCATTGATTATATGTGAAGCTGTCTCTAACATTAGTCAATACAAATGAAAAATATTACGCACAATCTCTTTTACCGCCTAATTACAGTATGCACATGTTCTCATTCTTTTTTAAACTAGTGTATCTCATCTAATTATAAGATATATATTTCTATAAAAAATAAAATATATATTTCAATGAATTGTATGTATCAATTTATAAACAATATGATTTTTCTAACTATACATATATTTCATTAATGTGAGTATAACACTATTGAGACATATAAGATTGAAATTGGGCTGAAATAATAACAGTAAATACGGTCATATAAAAAAAACACCAAATCCTTACAAAGGTGACCTCCACAACTGTGTTTAAGAGCGTTGATACATTCAATTTATTTTATGGTCTGTTTTGCAGTTCCATACACTAAGATAGCATAGTGCTAAGATAACATAGTGTATATTGCGCTAGCTATCATAGTGTATGGTGTTCTATAACAATGCATGAAATTATTTTTTTCACTTTTAAAAAAAAATATTATTGTATCTCAATATGCATGTCATTTCGTGTAACAATATGTATTTTAATGAAAGTATAATTTTTTTAAAAATAAAAAATAAAATAGTGTATAAATCAAGCACATTCACATGAGCAACATATAGCATTGCACGTACCAACCTAAATCTTGTATTGCTTTTCGGTTTTATTTTTCCTTTTCTCTATCCCTCGTTGTTATCAAATTCAAATATCATCTATTTTGATTTTATTGAAATAGATACCTACAAATTCTTAAAAATAAATAAATAAATATGGAGCATAAATAATACTGCACAAGTGACTGTACATATATTTTTCAATGTTTTATTATGTATCAAACATAGGACACACTGAACTGCGAACATCAAGACAGCCGGATTTGTTCTCTTATTAATCTTTTTATTATTTCCTTGGTGTACCAACCCATGTGTCACTCCAAAATCTCATCCATCAATTTGTGAATCCAAATTGAATGGAAGTCCTGGTTTTTTTTCACTGCGGATTGAATCAATATATATTTTTTCTTCCACCTGGAAAAGCCAGGCTAATAACAATAGAATGTCTTGCTGTTTTTGTGTTTTTTTATTTCCTGGGTGTCTATGGGACCGGATGGTGAGAGTAGAGCAACATCAACCAGTGAATCAGAGTTTATGCTGGTTTGTTCAGATATAATCATTAGAGTTTATGTTTTTGCCTTTGTGTATGCTTATTATCCGTTTTTGCAACCCCATTTGGGGCGTGGAATAAAGGTTTGATAGGATGGTAATAACTAGAAAAATTTGTTTGTTTAGGATGGATATCACTGATAGTTATTCTTGAGATAAGTAAGCATAAGCTTTCATGATAATTTCAAAAGAAAATTTAAATGGGATAATCTATCCATACATTATAGAGCCATAATAATAAAAATAATGATGACGAAATAAAATAAATATAACTAAATAACAACTATTTTGATAGCTATCTAATCTAGAACATGATCAATCTATGATCTATCTCAAATAAAGCTATGTTGCATATATCTCGAACGACAACTTGGAATATGTGGACCTAATGGAAGATTAACATGTGATACGGGGGATCAGGTTAGGTCTAACGTGGGTTAAAAATTTTGATTGTTTAACGCGATCTTAACCGTCCGATTTTATAAAGACATTATAACTGAGATATTTCGTTAGATTTCAAAATTAAAATTAGGATTGATTAAATTATAACTCTTTTTTATAAAGTTCGATTAAATTGTATATTTCAAAGTACTAAGATTGGACGGTCACGATTTCGTTGGATATTCAAATTGTTCAACGAGTGTTGGACCTAACCCAATTCCAAGATGTAGTGTGTTTTCGCATATGCAATCATTTTTTTTTTCCCTTCATATCACATCTTCATATCTGAAATCTGAAGTAATAAAAGGTATTGTATAACGATCCGGTTTTAATGGAATCTGTATGGTATAACGATGTAGACCTAAAAGCGAAAAAAAAGTCAGTTGGACTCTTACAACACACACAACTTTGCCATTTGTTTTGCCAAAGTGTTCCAAATAAATTCATTATTATGGCTTCATCTCTCCCTTCGCATGCAGCGATCGTGAAGAAATAAAAGGTACTTAGGATACAATAATTTTATATTTCATTAGCTGAGCTTATGCTTTTAAAAAATACAAAATGACTGCAAATATAATATGACATATCATTTTCTTTACACAATTTTTCACAAAAAAAAAAAGCATTATTACACGCAACTCATTTAAAAAATGTCATACATCTTATGTCATTTACATTAACTGTAATGGGGTATATAATTTGTTAGAATTTCTTTACACATTGGATAAATGCTTATACAATCTATTAAACTTTATATTTTAGATTTTTTTATATAAAACAAATACATAAAACATTAAATGATATATACAAAAGAGTGTTTGCTGGGCCTAAAGTTTTTTAAAAAATCTTATTCCTAAAATAAAAATAAGTGATGTCTAACTCGATCTTGTCCCACTCAGCCTCTCCAAGACTCCATCACTAATTATTCTTTTAAATAATAAATAGAAAAATCCAAATAACCCCCTATAAACTGTCTTAAATCCATATAATCCCCTAATTTTTTGTGAAATCCATAAAATATTTATTTTAATCCAAATAACCCTCTGAATTAAATTTTGACAGATGATGAATATTATATAAATATTCTCTTTGGTTAATTCTAACTGAAAACACAATATATTTAAAAAATCACATACAATCGTCATTTACAGAAGGTTTTTTTGTATTTTTAACGTTTTGTAGGGATTTTGGTATACTATATTTTTAGTCAAAGAATACTGTGAATATTCCATAACAATCAAGAGAAATTTAACTTAGGGGGGATACACAATATGAATTTATATAAATATTTTTAAAAGGTTATATGAATTTTTAAAAAGGGGTTTTATGGATTTCGGGAAAATGAGACTGTGAGAGGGTTGAGGATTTCAAATAGTTTACAATGAGTTGCACAGAGTTTTCCCAAAAATAATATAAACAAATAAATACAAGCACACACAAAAAGAGGGGCATTTTCGTCATACAAAAACAGTGATCCTTGGCTAGGGTTTCATCAGATGGGTTTGATGTGGCGGCCCCTATGTTAATGCATCTCTCTCTCACTCTGTGAAGGTCTGTTTTTTTATTTGCACAAAAAACCCATTTTTTATGGTTTTCAATTCTCTCTCTCTCTCTCTCTCTCTCTCTCTGAATCTTAATTTTTCTAACCCCCAAAAAAAATCTCTCTTTCCCTCCATATTTTCCCTCCATAATTTTCTCCTACACATTCTTCTCTGATTTTAAACCCTTTCAATAACCAGATCCGACACTTAAATGCTTCAACTCTCCCTCTCTTTCAAACACAACACTCCTTCAACCAATCCCAGATTCGAACCCAGATTCGGATACCCTTTTAGCGGATCTTACGTGGGTGTGAAGTGAAGTGATGGATCTGATCGAGCAAGTTAGTGATTCAGACCCACTGTTCACATGGGTTTCCTCCGATTCGCTTCCCTTTTTGATCTTGTACTGATCGATCGAGATCGAATCTTTTTGGGTTCTTTTTTTTCAGGGATTTATGTCTACAGATCCGGATCTGCGAAACCCAGAAGCGATTTCGGCGGAGGAGGCGAAGAAGAGCTGCTCGGATTGCAGTACGACCAAAACCCCCCTTTGGAGGGGCGGTCCATCAGGACCCAAGGTGAAAGCTTTAAATGCTCAGATCGATCCATTTGAGATTCTCTCGATTGGTTCTCTTCGTTTCTCGTTATTTCAATCTCTCTCGATTGGGTTCGCTCACTGACCCTCTGATTCCCCTGTTTTTGCAGTCTCTCTGTAACGCGTGTGGGATCAGATACAGGAAGAAGAGGAGGGAACAACTCGGACTAAACGATGATCAGCAAATGAAGGTGAAGAAGAAGACGAAAGGGAAGAGAAGCGTAGGTGGAGAGAAAGACAAGGTTTCGTTGTTGAAGCTGAGGCTTCTGGGTTTGTTGAAGAGATCGTCGGAGCAGAAACAGAGGGGGAGGTGGAGCGAGCTTGAACTGGGTGAAGAAGAAGAGGCTGCTGTGCTCTTGATGTCTCTCTCTTGCGGATTCATCCATGCTTGACCTGGATCACACTTTGACAGAGAATGTTTAGATTTGATTATAAAAAAAATGTTATCTTATTTTTTTTTTGGTGGGTTTGATTGTGGTGATCGAATCAAGTGCGCCCCGCCCCAGATGAATGAATGTAATGTTTGTAGTTCTAACGAATAATAATAATAATAATAATGTAATGAAGATGAGATTTTTAAGTTTTGTTGATCAGTTCATCTAGTTTTGTTTCATGTTTTTATGAGATTTTTTTGTGATGGTGGTTGTCAATTTTGGAGTTTGAGGAAATTATGATGTGATGATATGATTGTGTGACTGAAAATGATGATGGGATCTTTTCGGATGTTGGATGTCGGTGGCGGTAGGTGGAATAACTATGAATAGGAATATAACTAGAATAGGTTTTTACTTCTTATTAGTCTAATTACACAAATATTACTAAACTAATGTTTATTCCTATTTTTATTCTACGTCTGTGAGCAAAAATAGTTATAGAAGAGGAGAGACTGGAATAACTTTACATGAGTCGTCTATTCGAGTCAAATCCAGCTTGCATACTGTGTTATACATAGTGCATTTGTTCTGATATATATCTGTGGTCCCATAAAAAAGGGAGATCAACTCTAATTATATTATAAGGACAGATATTTCCACCCCAATTTTCATGTTCTCCATCCTATTATTATCTATCTCACACCACCCCACGCATATGTTGTTTTACTCTTTAATCCACCCCATTTATTCTCCCCCCCGGCAGCCTCCTTTGCTCACCCCTCACCATTACCATCACAGGTGTCATGGTCGCATACCACAACCACATCTCTATCTCTCGCCTCTTTTTCTCCCTTTCTCTTCACTTCCCTCTCTCCAAGGCATCCTTCACCCTTTGCTCACCAATACCACATTGCATATCATCACCATTTGTTGAAAAAGATTGTAATATATAGAGTGGGTGTTTGGATACTAGTCTTACATAGGAAGATAGAAAATATTTTTTTCACTTAATATGTTAACTCATTTCTATAATAATATCTTAGAAAAAACAAAGGAAAGACCACACATGCTACACGTGTACGCGTTTAGCGCATTATTAGGCGCACGTGCGCGCATGTGAAAATAACATGATTAATTTTTTTTATACTAAATTTCATATATGTTTTGAAATGCGAATTGTTTGGCCAACATGTACTTCCCCAATGAATGCATTTTTTCATATTTTCATAACAAACACATATTCAATGGCGATAACTAAAATTATAAAAGATTGCTAAGGCATCCCTTCAAATCTTATTTAAAGTGTGTTCATGGAACAGTTTGATTATCAGTTTTTACAGACTTTCTAGAGTGTTGGGAACAGTTTGATTATCAGTTTTTACAGACTTTCTAAAGTGTTGTGAGAGTTCTTCAAAGTTGCTATCTACAGACTCTATAAGTTTATTGTATCCTAGAAGTAAATTGCTAGAACCTCTTAGCAAACTCGTTTGAATAGGGGCAATTATCATTTTAAGGAAAACGATCTTCGCATCTCAAACTCCAATCATCCTCCATGTTCCCTAAATTGTTCTTTCACCACTCGCATCATCTCTCCCATTCTCTCTCTCACCCTCTCTCTCCGTTTCTCTCCCCTATGCTCCTCACCCTCCTCTATTGATCGCTGCCACCACTATACTAAATTCCACCACCACTTATCTCTCTCCCTCTCTCTCTCTCTCTCTCTCTCCTCTCTTCCTTCTTTCTCCTTTTCTCTCTCTTTCCCCTCCCTTCCCTAGCCTCCTTCGCCCTCCTTCATCTACCACCAAACGTCCTTCACGCCCTCCTCGATCTGTTGCAATCACTCTCTCTCTCCCTTTGTCTCTCACACCCTCTCTGTGTCCTACTCGTTGTTGCTATGACATTCTCGTCACCGTGCCCTCCTCCATTGTTCTCGCGTGTTATTGTTGTCGTGAGAGAGCGATGCAAATTATTTAAGATGTTTTATGGTTAGGATTTGTTTTTTTTTAATTTGATAATAAGTTGGCTAAGATTTATTATGGTTAGGATCGATACTATGTTGAGGAATAAGTTGATTGAGATTTGTTTGAGTTAGGATATTATGTTGAAGGTGGTTAGAGTTCTATTCTAAACAAATTTTTAGGTCCATAAACAGAATCATTGTTAAGGGGAAATGCATCAAGTTTTAGTATTTTATTTTGTAAGTCTGAAAGAGGCACTTCAAGCTTTTTTTGCTTTTGTTTAATAATACAAATTTTGTTATATATCTCCCTTGTCTATTGAGATTCTCTTTTTACATTTTTTTTTTCATATTTTGATGCCTACCCGGGCTTCCATAAGGAAAGTTGGGGGTGGGGTTAATGTTTGGAAAAGCAAATGGGTTGGCTTTTTTTTGTTTCGGGTGGGGTAAGCAAATGAGAGGATCGGGAGAAACATAAGTACTTTTATTCCTAATTTCTTTTTAGATTTGTCATCTTTTTAGCTTATAAAAAGTAATCTTAAATTAGCAATTCTATTTCTTTTATATGTATTCCTGCTCTACTAAAACAAATTTTCTTATTCCATCTTATTCAGGTTTCCAGAACCAAAGGAGACCAAAAAACATTAAAATAGAGTTATCACAAGTTCAAAAGGGTGTGAGACAAGACACCAATAACAAGGGTTGGAGAGTCTGTGCCTATCAGAACCTGTTTTGTGGAATCTATATGTGCATTATTTGCAAATCACTTTTTAGAGAGCTTTGTCTGGATTGATTTGGGAAAAAGTTTGAGAGAATATGATGAACTGGCATAATAAAAGTGTTGTCAAATGAACCCTTTTTTTCTTTTTAAAACTTTTGGTGAGTCTTACGCATCACCTTTGTGGCTAAATTACCATCAAACAAAGTCATATATATTTTTTATATTGATAATAAAAATACATCTTAGGTTCTTTAGGGGTTGGTTTTTCAACTAACATTTTATGAAATACAAGGAATTAAGGTTAGTTTGGCATTATAATCCTGCATTCTTATGATCACCCCTAAAATTTTGAGATAATTTTTTTTAATTTCTCAATTTTATAAAATCTAAAATTGGATTATTAAAAAGGAAGAATCTTCCTTTACAATTAGAGCTACCAAAGTGCACGGCGGAGCCATCACATTATTATTATTATTATTATTGGCGGGGGGGGGGGGGGGGGACCCAACTGAGATTGTTAATAAAGTTGTTCTCCTTAGAAACAAATTTTTTTTTATATAAATCAAACAAGTTGATGTTCATGTTAAATGTGTCTTATTTCTAACAGTTCAAAATTGATTTAAAAAGTTAACTTCATAAATGTCCTAATCAAAATGGCATGTATGTGTACAAAAGAGACTATAAAACAAATGCTATTGAAATTGAGTAATGATATTTTATGATTATGTCTTACCAGTTTCAACTAATATTAGATAAGAAAACATTTCATTTTACAGTTCAAAACACATATCACACATATTTTTATTTTTTTTAAATAGTAAACATCATCCAGTGAATTATACGCTTTGATGAAAAGTGTATATCGTTTCATTTCGAATTGAATTAACTTTTTTTTAATAAGTGTAAGAAAAAATTTAATGAGGTACATAAATTATTGCACTAGATGGCTAATGATGTATATAGGACTGTGTTTAAGACTGTAAAAAAGACTGAGTGTAACATCATGCGCCATGTTTAATATTATTAAGAAAATAGTGACATTATGAAACCTTTGATAAGATGACTTATGTATAGGCTTGTCAACGGGTCGGGGTGGACCTGGACCCGACCCATGGCAAGACTCGATGGATCCGGGTCCAATCTAGGACCCGACGGGTCCGGAGAAATGTGGACCCGGACCCGTCGGACCCAGGTCGGATTCGGGTCCGACCCGACCTGGATGGTTGGCAAAAAAAAAAAGAAGAAGAGCTCATGTATTTGTTTGTCTTATTATTCTATTTGAAAAATTTTGTACTAAAACATTATTATTAATGAGACTATGTTTGAACATAATTTTATACAATTCAAAAGAAGTAAATGAATTATTAAACAATATGCAAAACAATAACCACTAACATAAAAAAACATATTAACATAAACAATAAACATAACTAATTATACAAACATTCAAAACAATATTAACCTAAACAACATTCAAAACAATAAACACTAACATATTAACTAAAATAATAAACATAAATCATGCAACAAACTAATTAATTATACAAATTCAAAAACTAATAAGTTAATTGTCCAAAACAAACCGACGACAATATATTACTAAGTTTATTACATATTAAACAATCAAGTTCTTGCAAGTTGTAACATCAACATAACGAAAAAAATATTATGATTATGATTTATGAACTTATGAAAACAAACATAAGTTAAGTAAGAAATAAAATTATGTATCAACTAATACTAATAGTCTTATAATATATGAGCATATATTAATAAAACAATCGGGTCTCGGGTCCAACAGATCGGGGCGGGGTGGACCCGGACCAGACCCGTTTGTTTGTTCGGGTTCAAATCGGGCGAGGTATATTACACATGTAATCGGATCCAGGTCTAGACCTGACCCATTGACGGGCCTACTTATGTATCTACTACTTTATAATTTAGATAACATAGGTGGATTGCTAGATAAGATTTGAATATCATGATTTGAATTGTTGGGGTTTATTTGAGCTATTCAAATATATAGTTTATTTATGAGGATGAAATTTAGTTTGTGATGGAGATTGGTCTGTTAGGTTGAGTTTTAAGATGTTATTTAATTTAAATTTTTTTTTTAAATCTCAATCGATGATTTGAAGAATATGATGAATTTAATCTTCCTTTTCTCTTGTATGTCTTCTCATCCTGTAACTTTATTGAGCATAAAATTTTAAATAAAACTAAAAACATCATTAATAATTTTGAAAGATTTGAACTTTGAAGGGATCAGTTAGATTTAAAGCGCGTTTTGTTTAAAGCGACTTTCTTCCTTGAATCAAAATAATATGTTAGATTTAATATATTTTCTATATATATATATATATAAATTGCATAATTCAAAAATATAAATATTTCCACATATATTGTCAAAAAAAACTATTTGAAAAATCCTATCAATGTATTTCAAAGTAATTTTTTTTATTGATTAAAACATTTCATTAATGTTTTTTATATATATATTTTTTATGGAAACTTAGACTATATAACAAAATTAAACCTATCTGTTTAACACCAGGCACTGTATACATGAAACATAGTAACTAACATTGTGGGGGATGGATTTTGTTATTCTAAAGAAAAGAAAAAATCTTTTGTGAAAAAGTGTAAAAGAATGATTGTTATATATCTTTCCTCATTTTATAAATAGTTATGATTTTTCACGTTGCATGACTAGTCTTTACAAGTGATTTAGTTAAAAATATTAAACATGATTATGTTAGAAAGTACAACAAAACATACACATCAGTTTTTTTAAAAAGATTTTGTGCCTTGATAAAAGATTGGTTTGAAAGAGAGCATTTTTCACCCACCCAAGAATGTGGATCTTCCCAGAGAAAAATGTTACACCTAATTTATTTTAATGTCCAAAACACAGAACACACGTGTTTTCATTTTTTTAAATTAAATATTTAATCTAATGAGACATATGTTTTTATAAAAAGTGAAGTATATACTCCAATCAATTTAATGATATCATTTATAAAAATGTATATATCTTATTACAGTGAGTAGATTGTGTTAACAAGCTATGTATGATTGTATTTTGAACTGTAAAAATGACTTAGTGTAATAGCACAGGTTGGTTCAGCTTTAAGCATCAACATTAGTAGGTCTGAAGTCTAAATACGTAGTGCCAAAATCCAGCACGGGTCTGACCCACGGGCCACCCGATCCTGCCAGACTTTCCAGTCCATAGCCAACCCACTGGCCAGGCCCGTGGGCCCATCTGCCAGACGATAGCTACCTTATCTTCTAATTTTATATAATTTTGGAAAAAAATTTTAAAAAAATTAATGTCATTTTTATTTGAGTTGACTTCGAATTAACTAAATGATTGATATACATTTTATGTAGTGGTACAACAATCTCATCTCAATTTACCTTTTCTTTTAGTAAGGTATGGATAAATGTAAATGTTTTTTTCTACAATAAATAAAATACATTCAACCATATGCATTTTTATGATTTTAAATTTTAGTGTACCTAGTTAGCTTTTTTTTTCTTTCTAAAAATGTATATATTAGGCTGCACAGCCCAGATGTCTGAAGCCCACGTCCGGCCCGTTCAGACCGGAGCGTCTAGACGGGCCTAGGTCCTGGGTTTTTTTTCAGGGGTCCCTCTAATTGCACTCTTTATTTTGTGGTGCACACTCCTATAATTGCACACCCAACATAAATTCATCGTGTTCTTTAAACACCCCTTTGAAAACATTTTGAAAATACAAGCACTCTAGATTTGTCTATCACTCCCTCTCACGGTCGCATGCTCTCCCTCAGTGTCCACTCATGTCTCATTCTCTCTCTTTGTCGAAATCTCGTCTCGTGTTCTCCCTCTCCATCAGTATCTCACGACCTCTTGTCTTGCTAATAATTTCTTGAAAGACATGTATCGATCTTGTGAAACCATTTTTTTTTTTTTTTGTGATGGATCTCGTGTGTTTCTGATTTTTAATTTATATTTGTAAATATGCTTATTTTCATGGATTGATCTCATATATTCATTGATAGAGTTACATATTCTTTTTGCATTTCAACTTATATATTATTGTGCATTATGTGTTAAGGGTTCATTTTTTAGAATGTTTAAATATTTGAACCACCTAAAACATTGAAGAATAAGCTTTTGCTGTTAGTAATGACATTGCCAGTGTCGAGATATATCACATCTGCTGAAATTTTTATTATCGACTGTCCTAAAAATTGAATGAACGTTCAAACAACCTAGATGAAACTGAAACTGTCAAGATAGTTTTACTCTATCAACAGTTATTATGTCGATACGCCAAAAAAAAAGTTTGAAAGTACTAGTTGATGCATCGACCAACCTTGTGTTGAGATATTCTATTTCACTCAACATCACGTATGTCGACGAAGGTACCGAATTTTCAGTTTCACTATCTGTCTACTTCGATTCTAAAATAGTTGGATAAGAAACATTTGCTTGACACTCCGAATGTCAAACCCATTCTAGAGATGTTATTTTTAATTTTGTGTCATTGTCGACATATTTGATGTCGAAAGAATGGGCCATCATCGATGGTATATGTATCCAACCATTTAAATAAAGGGGTGTGAATCATACACAATTATAAATGAATCTCTTTCAAACAATATCCATTAATAAGTGTGAATCATACCCAATTATAAATGAATCTTTTCAATCAATATCCATTAATAGGGGTGTGCACCAGAAAACATGAGATACAATTAGAGGCACCCTTTTTCCACCGGGCCGGATGGACCCATTTGCCTAGTTTAATTTTCGTATACTATTGATGCCTAGTTCAATTTGTGTGTAATATATCTATTTTTTTACATACATTGGACATTTGATTTGAGTGCACGTGTATGCTTGTCAATAGATCAAAAATGTTAATATCCATATCGATATTAATTTTCAGATTTTTATCTCTTTAAATACGGATCATAATATTTTTTTGATAATTGACATATTTAAATATTAACATTAATTTGAATAATTATGTGATATATTAGAGAAATATAAAAATTAAAATATATGTTTTAAGATTTATTATGTCTTTAAGATATCATAAATTAAAAATTATTATAAATTGAATATTTCATAATAAAATAGTATATCATGATTATAATTAATCGTAATTATAAATTGAATATTTAATAATAAAATAGTAACCTTGATGGTAATTGTGAGCTCTACTGGAATTAAAATCCATCAGTGTAAAAAAATAGGGTGGAAGCAGATTCTCACCCTTCGTGGTGGTAATCTCAAATTCCATCAGTAATCCTAAATTAGATCATTATTATAACATTTACAAATGAATGAAATTACTATGTATCTTCGTTCTAAAATAAATAGCATTCTCTTCTTTTTTTCCCACCACCCATATAATTGGTTTATATAATCATTTTGATTTTTTAACTAAAAAATTATATTATGATTTTTATATGTGATGTGAAAAATCATAAATGTGTATTAGATATTAATTTATATTTTTAAATTTAGTTTTTATTTTTGTAGATGGGTTTATATATTATTATAATTGGTATAATATGTGATGTGTGATGTGGATTTAGGCTTAAAACAATTACTTCAAATCCTAACTAATAAAATTGGTTATTTAGTTTTTAGGAGAGTTAATAATATTCAACTAATTTAGAAAATTATTATTATTATTATTATTATTATTATTATTATTATTATTATTACATATTTAATTACATGATTGGTTATTTTATTTATTTGCATTCATTAAATATTTATAAATTTTTTTTTATTATTGTGATATAAATAAAGAAATAAATTTTATAAGCATATATATAATAATAAGAATATTTTATATATTTAAATCAAATTCTTTATAATTTTTCATTCATGAACCAAACACTTAAAAATGATTTTTTTAAAAAATCTATTTGCAAATTAAACAGTCTGATAGAATCAGGATTCCTGATAAAATCATTCCATAAAAAGAAAAAAATGAAACGCGTCACACTTGGCCTAAATGTATTTCAAAAAAAAAAAAAAAAAAAAGAAGAACTAGGTCTCTAATCTAATGTGACAAATGATATCAACCGCCGAATTCATGAACCTTACACGCGTCATCAGATGCTCTCACTTTACGTATAACGGAATCGGAATGACGAAATCACTCACACGTGCGTGAATTCACACACGGGTGATCTATTATTTTCAACGCATTTTCAACGAAAGCGACTGAAAAGTGAAAGGAGACAGAGAAAACCTTCACATCTTTTAAAATCGCTATCATTAAATCCCTCCTTATTAATTATATCATAAATAAAAATCGAAATTCACCCAAAAAAACCCCATAATGTACAATAAAATTACATAATCAGTCCCACCTACAGTCAGACAAAGAAAAAATACCTTCTGTTCTTAAACAGGGGCATTTCGGAAACCAAATCTTCAACGTCCCCAGATCCGCCGATCCCCTCCATCAAAACAAGCAGAGCAAGATCAGAGAGAGCACAATCGAAACTGAGAGACTCGCCGGCGCTTGCCGCGGTGAACCGGAGTGGTAAATCGTGGTCCCCGGCGGCGCGTAGAAGTAGTACGGGAAGTACGGCACGATCGGGTTAGGCGGCGGCGGAGACCCGGCGGATGAACCCCCGGACGGCAGCGGAGGCGGCGGCGACGCGTAGATGTACGAGCCGGACGGGTTCGCCGGGGGTGGCGGGGAGGAGTAGTAGACGGCGGGAGGGGTCGGCGGGGCCGGCGGAGGGGGCAACTGACGGCGGCGGGGGAGGGCGGCGGCGGCGGAGGAGAGGGGATGGGCTGGCAGGGGTTGTCGCAGGAGGAGCACATTTCGCAGGTGATGGAGTATTTGATCCTGACCGTCGGTGCGGACGAGACGGACGGTTGAGATTTCAAGACGAGGAGGAGGAGAGGGAGTGCGCTTAGGAGGCGAAGAGAGGGTGATTCGGTGAGTTTCATTTTGATTTTGAAATTAATGGGAGATGAAATTTTGTTCAGAGAGAGAGAGAGAGGTTGCGAGTGTTTTCTATAAGCTTTTCTACGGTTGAGTTTTTTTGTTTGAGAGGGTTATACGTGGAAGTCTCTGATTGGTTGGGGCGTGTGACGTGGCAGGGAAGAACGTCTGCGGTCCGGAGACGCAACGGGCACGTGCGTGGCGTGTGGAACCGACGCCGAGACGGGGAGACACGTGCGGAATTTCACTGTGAGGTTTGACTTGCGTTTATATTATCCTAACCTCCAGTAAACTATCCTCCGAAATCCATATAAAGCCTCATGAAAATACTCATGTAAATAACTAAATACAAATAAATCCAAATAATATTGTCTCATGAGTTAAATTTTTATTGATAGATGAGGAATATTATATGAATATTCTGTTTAATTAACCTTGATTGAAAACATAATGTACCAAAAAATTATTACAATGCATTAAAAATGTGAAAAATTATTTGTAAATGATTATTGTACCTCTCCGACTAGGGTTTATAATCTATTTGGAGAGGTAAATTTATCATTTATAGAATATATTTTACATTTTTCACAAATTATAAGATTTTTTTGGTTAATTGTTTTTTCATATTTTTTTGGCAGGAATGTATCCCTGTTGCTTCGAGTCGTTCTTGTTTTGTTGCTACAAGAGTAGTTTCTACTTCTTTGTTGTTCATTTTTTTTCTTATCCCTATTTTGATCTTCTATTATCCCCTTGTTCGGTCCATTTATAACTTCAAATTCGTTTGTAATGAATGAACTACGACTTCTCAAAAAAAAAAATTTCTCATATGTGAATGAAAGTTTAACTCAAATGGTTATTTGAATTTATATAGGTGTTTTCGGAGGATTATATGGATTTTGGGTAGTTTACAGGGGGTTATTAGAATTTTCCCTATTCATCAATGAAACGTAGTTTTTTTTTTTTTGTTGAGGGAAAAATTTAATAACCCATAAAAAATTTGACTCAATTCACCTTTTATAGAATGTTAAAATTTAAATCACAGACTTAGTTGATCAACACTCTTATATAAACTGGTTTAACTAACATGACTGATACTTGCTGGTTGCAAGGATCTAGACCTTTGTGTATATATTTAGAATTCTTAGGTTTGAGTATGTTAATGGGGTAAAATTGGGTATTAGAAGCAACACCTTTTTAATTTCCAGGCTGTGAAGGGATGGTCCACACATAATGACACCAAAACAATTTGTGTGTGTGTTTTGATAGCACTGGAGATTGAGAGCATGGGAGCCACGTAGTCATTCGCTTTACAATTTTTTATATAAAGATTTCATGAAGATTTCAGACATTTGTCAATGTTTCATTGAATAGTGATAATCATTAATTGATGGAATCCAATACTCACCTAATTGGAGCCTATCTTTTTGCTTCTATAGCTACACTCGTTCATCTATTTTTTTTAGAGGTTTATATTTTTAATATTAATGGGGATGTCTACAAAAGATATGATAGGTATATATAGGGGCTGTCTGGATATACATATAATGATATAAAGTTGGATTAAATTATTTAGCTTATTATAGCTTGTAGACACATGGGGTTAGTTGGTTTTACTTTATAATCTGTCCCATGGTAGTATTTATTAAACACGGCTAGAATTAATGAATTGTGCTACAAGACATTTTTTTAGAGAAAGTAGAACATTTATGAATTATTATTGTAAAACCCCATGATAGATGGACTAGGATTTATATTTTTTCCACTTATTGATATAAATAAAACATTTGTAATAAAAAAATATATTAATCACTCCTCTCTTCTTTTTTATATTATCATGCATTTGCTTAAGGATAATATATAGTGTGTGTGTGTGTGTAAAATGTGCAAGTTATACAAATCTCAATCAAATATAAATGTGGGTCTAAGTTGTTGGGTATTACAATAGCTTATATATGTATATAACAAAAATATATATATATATATATTAACCTACTGTCAAAGGGTACCATACTACCATAGAATAAGTAATCAGTGCCCAATTATTAATATACTTATAAAATCTATATGAAATTTAATTTAAAACTCAATTGCATAATACTTTGAAAAGAGTATATTTAACCTACATAGATTATTGTAATACTCCGCATGTAAAAGTTAAAAAAAATGTCATTGCGCTTGCATAAAATTTCCTCCACCCCCATAAGAGCATAAAGAAATTCTGTGTATAATTCATTTTTAGTGACGTGTGACCAAACCCTAGAATGCAAGACATAAATCTATTATTTTGCATTCTAACAAATGGGATCATTTTAATAATTAATTAATTAGTTCCTTCTCTCTTTTATGGATTTAAACAAATGATCAAATCATGTAAATGTTCTATTGTGTAATTTTGATTTTGCATGCGTCATTATTCTATAAGCATTAAGGTTGAACCCAAAGACTTCAAATTACGCTTGAATAATCTTTTCAATTTGGCTATTTTTTTCCTTTTCACTATTTATAACAAAAGTTGTCATTAAATATTCATCAAACGTTGGAATGGATGGGGGTATTTGAAAACATGTTTGTGTAAATAATTTACTGAAAAAAAAATCGAAACATCTTTACAAATGCAGCTTTAGTCAATTCATAAAAAATAAAATAAAAAAAGCTTCAATCAATGGTCCAAATTTTTTTTTGTTAGGTTATTGGAGAACGGCCCAAAGTTGGACCAGCTAGGCTCGTATCCAGTGCCACACAATAATGAGAAGAAAACAAAGTACAAATAATGTAATATATATTTGTGGAGTATTGATGATGGTAGACTGTGCAAGGAATGAGTGCCTAGTATCATATTCAGTGCCAGTTGAGAAAACTGAGGATCCAGATCATCCTCAATGAATGGCCTCTTTTCGCATCTATAAACAAACTTCATTTGCAGTGCAAGCATTAAATGATGGGGGAGAGTGGGAAACCAAATTCCATTGTCATCATGAAACCAACTTCAATTTGGTTATTATAAATTATTTTAACGAAAATGAAGTTCTCATTGTATTTTTATTTGAACAAATCAAAATCCAATGACTCTAGAATGTGGATGAGAGGACGTAAACAAAAATGATACTCATCTTCCCAGTGGATAATATACCATCTGAAAAAGAAATAGATAAAAAATGATACTTATCTTCCCAGTGCATAATATACCATCCGAAAAAGAAATAGATAAAAATTGATATTCATTTTCCCAATGGATAATATACCATCCGAAAAATGGAAACCGACATTACCTCCGATTACACCCTGAAGCCAACCCCCACCCCCCTGGGGTCTCTGTGCATGGGCGTCGGCCACTTTGCGCTATATATTCTGGTCATGAGGTGCCTCTGGTACATTGGCCATAATTTAATTTTTTCAAAACCTTATTAATATCAAAATCTGGGCTGGATGGTTAGATTCACCCCATAAAGATGCAAACCCACCCCTATTTTTTTCTGGGTGGGTTTTGCATCTAAAGAACAACAAAAAAGGAAGAAGTGGGGGGGGGGGGGGGGGGGGGGGCGTGGGGGGCGGTAGAGGAGAAAGAGATAGGTGGAGGAGGTGGTAGTGACCAGGGAGAAAATGGTGGAGGGGAGGGCGAAAGAGCACCGAGAGAGACAGGAAGAAACAGAGAGAACGAAGGAGGGCAAGGGCGGAGGTGACGGTGCGCGGGGGGAGGGGGACAAAAACTTGTATACACTCTCACTTTATGTTTCTATTGTTACCTGATACAAACTGGACGCATAAACCATTTGATTGAGGTTTTCATAAGGCAAAGGAATAAATCTGAACCCTTTTATCACTTCTCTATGTGATGCATTGTGGCTCTCTTTCTTTCTCTATGTGATGCATTTGCAAGTGGCTCGATTTGATTCTATTTTCTATAAATCTAAATCAAATTATAATGACATCTAACCTGAAAACGATCGAACTGAATTTCTAAAACCATAAACCGAAACAATTTTTTTTATCACATTGGACCAAACCGAACTAAACTAAAATTGAATGATGGTTATTAGCGGTTCTTTTTAATGGATATTAGTGGCATAATGGACAATAATTAGAATGGTTTAAATTTAGTTCGGTTTGATTTGGTTAATTCAAGTTTTTATCAAGTAATAGCAAAACCCAAATAAAAATAAATTGATTTATTAGTTTTTCAATGCATATCCGAACCAAACCGAAAACATTTACTGGCCTAAACTAAAAAAAAATCAGTTTAGATTAGTTCTGATTCAATCTAATCAATCAAAGTTGCACCCCTAAATAAGAGCAGTGGTGACTCTCATGTTAAAGCATATAAAGGTGAAACAAACCTCTTATATATAACAACTACAAAATTATTCGACATTAATATATACCCAATCATTCATTCCTACATGAAACCTCATGTAAGGTGTGTACACCGCTAGGTTAGTATACTAGAGAAAATGCAAGAAGATATATATGTCTTCAATTCAATCAAGTAAATATTTCATTTTATTTTGTGAAAGTCTTGTTCTTAATTAGACAAATATAGATCTTCAAAAATATAAAAACAACCTTGAGATTGTAAAAGTGATGACAAAAACGATTAGGAATATCATTTTATAATTCTACATTTAACAAAACCATGTACAGACTCATCACTGTAGCCGACTCATGTGGGCTAACACTAGTGTAACGTCTTACAATTTAAAGGGAACAACTGAGCCCAGTGAGCCCAGGTCCAATCAAAATACATGGTGGCCCAATTTGGCCCCAACATTCACTGATGTAGCATTGTTATGCCGAGGTTACGTTTAGTTTGGTTTGGTTGCACGATTGTAAAATTGAATTTAGGCAAAAGTTGAATTTAAAATTGATTTTGCAGGAAGCTGCTTCTCTACAACTTCTATAAAACTCAGGTTTTAGACACTTTTTAACAGAAATTTTTCTACAGCTTTGGGCCCCAATCTTTTCAATCTGGGAAAAGCAACTTTCAGCAAACTCAAAAGTTGTCTACACCGGTTTTCAAACGAGCCTTTAGTTTTTTTACAGTCTCAAATGCAGTCTCATATATCTTATTAGCTCATCCACTTAATGAGTTATATACATCATTGAATTTTTTTCATATTTTCTTAATGATATAATTATATATATATATATAGGGAGCCGATTCAGTGCGGGAATGCGGTCGTGAGGGAAGCGATCACGGGCCGTCGATCACGGGTCCATCGCATCGGACGGTCGAGTGCGATTCATCTCGACCGTTGGATGCGATGGACCCGCGATCGAACGATCGACGTCGTTTCCCGCATTCCCGCACTGAATCGCTCGCGTGTATATATATATATATATATATATATGACATGGTTTGTAATATATAAAAATAGTTAGTAAATTTGTATTGCATCCCATTGATGTAAACTAGTGGGATGTACGCACTTCGCGCGTAATTGTATTTTATGTAACTGGTTGAACTATGATAGTTATATCAATTGTATCCGATGAAGATAAATATAATTTATTCATGTTTATTTATTAAAAATATATAATTATACTCTATTTATTAAAGATATATAGTTATATCAAGTGTGTTTATAACTTTAATTCAGTTTTTACATGGAACCTAGTTCATATTGTTTGTCCGTAGATGTATGCAGATCTATAAGAAAACCAGAAGAAAAAAAATTCCATGAAATATGTGATTCAAATATGATTCACTATTCAGAGAAAAATCTTTGTTTTTTACAATTGAAAAACAATATAATAAAAGGCTTGTAACTGCATAATTTTATGGTTCATTGTTTATTTGCAGTCAATTGTATTTTAATATACAAGCAATCAATGTAAAATATTTTTACGACATGAAGTTTTTTGTTTTTAACATTACAATTAAAACATATACATGATATTCACTTAATGTTTGGTAGAGTCCTAAATATAACCTCAAATGCACTTATCATGTATATATTTTAATTTTTTTAAATAATAAACATTGCACTATTTCAAATTTAATATACTCAATTATAAAATTGTAAGAAGAAGACAATTTTATTGAGAAAATATAATATTTTTTTTATAAAATGGACAGTATAATGTAGATACTATTGAATGAAGATAGAGTTTCAATTACCTATTTTTATTTGATAGTCTATTGCTGAGAAGATGGTAGATTTAGATATGCACAATAACAAAAGTGAGGAAGAGATATATAACAATTTTTTAACATTTACTAAAAATGAGTATATTAAATTCGAAACGGTGTGATGCTTACTATTTTAAAAAATTAAAATATGTGATAACTACATTTGAGATTGTACTTTGAGACTGTACCTAACATTAAGTAAGGATCAACTCAAAGTTATATTAAATATTAAAAAAAAATTATCCATTCTCTTTTATGGACATTAATTTTTGAAAAGTTTTAGACTTAAACATTTTTACATATCAAAATTAAGACAACCAAAAAATCCACCAAATATTTGAATATCTTAATGGTATGAAAAACCATCAAATGAAATCTGAAGTCTAGTGAGTGAAGGAGCTGTTTGTAAATCTTAAAATTTGAATAAGAGGTCTGCGGGTTTGCGCATAGTAATGTGAAAATTACAAATATGGCCTTGTTAGTTGAATCCCGAACTTAAAATTTAATTAAATGTCATTCAATGGTTTTTCAGACCATTAAGATACTCATAAAATTATAAATTAGAAATATTTTAGTCACGTTTAATAAATACAAAATTTATTTTTTATATAATAGTTCTTTTTACTACTCGAAAACCTTCATATACATTTTTAGTAATTTAAAAATCATCTTATGATGTATATACGGGTATGTGAGATATATATACCTTGTTAATTTTTTTTCATATTTACTAAAATTGAGTGTATTAAATTTGAAATAGTGCAATGTTTACCGTTTTAAAAAAATTAAAACATATACATGATAAGTGCATTTGGGTTTGTATTTAGGACTGTACCAAACATTAAGTGAATATCCATTTAAAGTTCTTTTAAAAAAAAACCAAAAAACATTTATTCATTCTCTTTTAAGAACAATAATTTTTTGAAAGTTCTATACTCAACTATTTTTAACAACTACCACTCATTAAAAAAATAAATAGATTACCAAAGCCTCTAAAAACAATCTAATCAATAAAAAAAATATTTACTTTCACATTTGTAGAAAAATTGATACATATAGATTTAAAATCAATAAAAAAATAAATAAAATAAATTTTAAATTCAAAAGTAAGACAACAATAAATAATTTTATATGCTCAAATGCGTTCGATTACATTTGAAATTTTTGTATTTATTGATTCAACTAAAATACTTATATTTTATCATTTTATGGATATCTTAATGATCTGAAAAATCACTGGATAGATCAAGTTTCATGAAATTTGAAGTCCGAGAAGTCATTTTTTGGGTTTAGGGACTTGTTTATAAATCTTCAAAACGGATGAGGGACCTGCTTGTAACTCTGGTAGGGTTTAGTTGTGAAATGGATAGAACCTAAGCTTTGATTTGCTAAAGGCCCAGGTAAGGACAAAACCAGCCGTTTTTTCTCGGTGACATGTCCGTAAATATAAGGGACTGGTTTATGAATCTGGTAGAACCTAAGGTTGGATCTGCAGAAAGCCCAAGAAAGGACAAAACCAACCGTTTTTTCTCAGGGGACCTGTCTGTAAATATGAGGGACTTGTTTGTTCATAGCACATGCAGGGGTCATTTTGTGAAACGTATAGAAACTGGGGATCTATCTAAAAAATGTCCAGCTCGTTTGTGTGTTTGATTAAAGTGTTCCGCATTTGCGTTAACGTGGTTATCATGAAATTTATAACACATACAAGGGTTGTTGTATAAAATTTGTAAACCTGCGGGTCTATCTGCAATACGCCCCATTGTTTCACCATAATCTCTTCGGCGATAACATGGACTGCTGGGCGACGACCTGGCTGCTTAACGCGCATTATAATAGACTATAGATAAGCTCTTCTTGAAGCACATAATCTAACTTGTGTGATGTGTGCATGTTTTTCAATAAATTCCACTTGGGGTAATGTCCTGTCTTTCAATATTTTTTTCCAATTTTAATGAAACCTAAACAATTAAATAAAGTAATATTCATCTGGGTCGATCAAATTATTGACAAAGGTAAATGTGAAACAAATTTACATCCATTAATTTCTTTTTTTGGTTGGCATTCTATATAGGAAGTGTGTCATAAATACTTGTCATTATAAACAAGTTTGTAATAAATTCTTACCATCCAAAGAACTGCATATTGAAAGAAAAATAAAACTAGCAACCAAAAGGGACACATATGTTATAAAAGATGAGATGATATCCATCTATAATCAAAGATTGACATGTATTTTAATTCTACATAAAATCTTGTATGGTAAAACTTTTTAGTTTTAAGCTATGTTACAATCCCTAGTTAGCCCAAAATAGATATTTTTTTGATAATATTTATATTTTTTCATAAATAAGATCATTCAATTCATTGACTATATATTTCATTTTTTATAAAAACATATATCTGATTATAGAAAAAAATATATGTTAGAAAAAAAAACATGTAAAATTTGCGATTTGGACCATAAATGTACTGTATAACTTTTACCTTTACCTTTTTATTGGATAATAACAAAAAAGTAATGGGCCTACCACTAGATCCCATCTCATAGCACATGTAAAATGAAAAACAAATAAATCATAAGATCAATTTAGGTTAATTATCACATCATCATTTGACCGTTCAATTGTGATTTTCCCACTGGATCCCATTCCATAGCAGATGTAAAATAAATAATAAATGAAAGGGTAAAATGCATCTGAACTCTCTTATATTTAAGAAACCTACAAAAACACCTCTGTCATTATATGTTTATGTTAAGATGAAACAAAAATAATTCAAAATGTTTTACTCTTAATTCTATAAATATTCATATAAAATCAATTAATTAATTTTAGATATGTTTTATGAATATTAACTTATTTAATGATTAACTTTTTAATTGCGTTTGGATGCATTTTTGTGACAATTAAATCACAAAATAGTTTATTAAAAAGATAAAAATAACACATCAAAAAAATGGTGAAGATGATTAAGATTTATTTTAAAAAGTAAAATTGTATTTTTATTCTATCTTAATAGAAAATCTAATCGTTAGATGGTGTGATTGTATGATTTTGAACTGTAAAGGGTATTTCTGTAGATTTAAAAATAATAAATCAATTTTACTTTAATCATCGTGATATCACAACCGTTGTTCTCGCAAAGAAACAAAAACAGATAAAAGGACCATCCGATCAAACTATCAAAACGAACAGGAGACGTCTGATCCGCATCTCACGAAAACCAAAACAACAACCCGACAGCAGACGCCACTCAAACAGAAACTTCTCCCGATCCCCCCATCTCAAAACAATCAACGGCCCAGATTCTTCGGCGCCCCTCGATTTCCTTTCATGTCTTCTCCCCCAAAAACATAACAACCAAAACAAATTCGATAGCGTTCGAGAGAGAGAGATGGGATTCGGGATCTACAGAGGAATCAAAGGCTACTGGCGCCGGAGGAAGTACGAGCGTCTCGACCCCGCCTCCGGCCGTCGCAATGGGAGGAAGACGAGAAGGCTCTGGAGGGTCCGGGTGGGGCGGCGGAGGCTGAGGATCCTGCGATGGGCGTCGCCGAGGCGGATCCTGGCGAAGATCCGCGACGGGTACGTGAAGATGATGCTAGGGTTCGCGAACTCCCGCGTCTTCGGCGGAGGAGCGGGATCTCGTTCTCGGCCGGCGCAGCCGGGGACTTCGCCGGGTTCGGGCGGCCGGCGCTGAAGGAGTACGACGAGAAGATGATAGTCGAGATCTACAGGTCGATCGTCGCCCAGGGGAGCTCATCGCCGGCGAAGGCGCGATCGCGGCGGGCGATCCGATCGCCGTGAAACGGTGAGGCTTTCATTTCTGTTTTTAATTTTGTTAGTTTTTTTTTTTTGAATAATGTGTGAATAAATCGCCGAAAATATGCCTCGAGATTCGTGTACATCGGTGAAAATGACTAGAGTACCCCTGGGTAGGCTTACAATGGGGAGCTCGAGAGGCTCCTGGGGGGAATGGATGACGTTGGTCTGATTGAAGATGGACGGTTTAGAAAGAATGTTGTTGTTGTACGGTGTTCCTGGTTTTATGGGGCACGTGTTCTTTAGAATAGGGAGTGGAGGCGCATAAAATGAGGGTGCATGTATTTCGCTTGAATTTATTAATTTTTGGGACATCTTCAAGTATACAATCATCAAAATTATAAATGGATATTTATAATTTTTGTAATTTTTTTAACATAATTTGAGAGAATGTTAGTAAATTGAAAATTCACCCAATTTGA
>CM060873.1:26680286-26866387 GCA_030737845.1 Acorus calamus
CTCACCAACTACTTCTATTGTAATTTATATATGTGTATTCTAAATTTGCCTCCGAAAAGAACCACTGCTGGAAAAAAAGGACTGAAAAATTATATAATTATATTATATAATTATATCATCTGAGTGCATTGTAGAAAAATTAAGCTAGTCAAGCCGGCCAAAGAGAAATAACTATAGAAAAATGGGGGCCATATGTGACTTTATTATTTTTATTTTGTACTTGAGAGATTCTTCTATTACATTAAAGTCATTAGACCATAAAAAATTTGCATGGTTCAGGGAGAATTTTCCATGTGGGAATAAATATTTTTCCCACTTATCTCGGAATCCATAGTGCCCGTGAGTGCATAGGTGTTATGGAGAACCCAAAACGAAGCTATTTTTCAAAAAAACTGCTTATATTACTAGAATACGTGGGACATGTTTTAGATTTGCATACACCAATGGGGCCGTTTATCGCCGGGGCGAGTGGGGTGAAACTCATTGACGGGTGCCTTGTGATTGATGAGTGAGAGTCGTTGTGTCGGGCTCATCTTCCACCCAATTAGATATCTCTTCTAACCGAAAAGAATGATATATGCCTTCCTGCTCCACTCCCCCCCCCACCCCCCCCCCCCCCCCCCCCCATTTCTTCTTTCTTCGATCCTTTTGGTTTTTCTTTTTCCATTTTTTTCTCCTCTCACCACTTTCAAATTTATATTACGAATTCAGTTAATAAAATCACGGTGGTAACATTTACCATTTTCAAAAAAAATAAAATTATATTATGCAATGTATACGAGAATATTACGATAATGTATCATAGTTATATATTTTATTTTAAGTAATCACATACAATTGAAAGATGGCACTGGGGTTTGAGATTGAGTCAAGTGACAGTGAAAAATTCTCCATTCAATCTCTTCATAGATGTAGAAATTTTTGTCGAATCATTTAAATATAATACTATCTGATTTTGTGTGACAATGTGTTTGTTATCCATTTTCTATACTTCAATTCGGCAATGATATTCTTTTCAACAAAATTGACCTTATAATCTCTGTTTTAGACACGCATAAATTTACTCCATCATAAATTTATAGTGCTGTCATTGATTTTGATAACTAACATGTCAATTATATGAAAAACTTCTACGTTGAGTGTGAAGAGGAGGAAGACAATGAGGGTTGGCAGTTCATGATTTCAAATATGATAATAAATCAACCCAACTCATGAAGACCCCAACAACCAAGCTAGTTGTTATAATGAGATGACAACTTGATGTTTTTCGGTTGGTAGCAGACCCTCATTTGTATGTGAACATATAAGCTGCCGTTTTTGATGAACCGTCAAATTAAATTATATGTGAAACATATGATTTTCTATTCATTTTAGTGCAGAAATTCAATAAGATTACAAAAAAATTGAGGATTTGATAACATTATGTTAGGTGATGATACCAGTCTTTAATTATGTTCATGATCTTGTTGGACCAATGCTGTTAAAAAAACAAAAAACTGATTTTTGAGTATTAATTCAGTGCATAATTTACAAGGAATTCCAAAATAATTAGTAAAAATGTGAATGTATGCGCAGAATCACCCATGAACCCTGCTCAATATTTGTGGTATTATAAAATTATGTTAAAGGTCTTTAATCAACAGATATAAATTCACACTTACTATATACTGTGTTTATCCTCACAGAAAAAAGAAAGAAAAAAATTAAAAAAGAAGTTCATAAGCATGAAATAAGTCATGGGTTTACATGTGCTGGGTCTAAAGTTCACCTAACAATCATGCAACTTGTTTTATATATGTCTCTGTCTCGTTTCTATATAACCCATACATTGACTTAGTTCTGTATCACTGCATATAGACATAGTACTCTATCAATGCATATATAATATATTTCTTTGTCAATGCTTATGTGTAAGATTAATTATAATTATCTGATATATGTACTATATATGCTTTCCAAATATATAACGATAAACCATGATCAAATCTCTCCCTACTTTTTGATGTTTGATTGTGCCTTGGAAGTGCTTGCATCATGCAGACCAATATTAATTTTAATTTTTAAAAAATTGATTTTAAACCCCTCCAAATTAAGTTTTATAAACAATGATCACACCTGTATAGTTAAAAATCAAAATAATCAACTGCAAAGTTTTAACAAATTCTAACAATCTCCTCCCATCACCTGTTTTTTATTTTAACCAAACCATGATTCCACTATTTAGGTAGACTTATAAGCAGATCCTGTAAAATCCACAATAAGAGGACTCTATCAGATTTTTAATTTATTTTTAGAAGTTTTCAGATTATTATTGAAAGATAGTACTCTTTCAATATATATTACTTACATAGATGTCAATGTAATTTATAAGACATATTTAGATGTCTTTACATGGTCGCTGCTACTTTGATTTTGTAATTCGCCGCTACCTAATACTTTTTGCAGTCGATACACACATGTTGATAATACATTAGTATACGAAATCACCTAACATAGTATGTATTCCATTATGCTAATATATATACACACACAGTATTACAAAAAACATAAATACATATGCATTAAACTCTTATGAGTATGTAATTCATTATATATATAAAATTATCACAACTTAAACTTGTACCAATAATTAACATGTGGTTTATTTTATGAATAATAATAAATTAACCAAGCAAAAAAAATAAAAATAAATTAGAAGTCATCCAAATTTGACCAAAACCACACCCACTATACATGTGCTCTCAAGGTCTTCTCCACTTTTTTAAATCCCCAACTCTCCCTCCACCACCACCAACCCCCCCCCCCCTTCCTCCAGTACTCCACACCCTATAAATACCATCTCTTCCTTCTCCAACCTAAAAAACCATCCATTGCACCTCTAAATCTCTCATTCTCTCTTTGATTGGGTGTGCTGTTTCTCTTAATTAGCATATAATTAATTTCAATCATGGTTGCCGGAGTTCACACTGAAGAGTTCACGTCGACGGTCTCCGTCGAGAAGCTGTGGAAGGCCGGCGTCGATGACGCCCACAACCTGCTGCCGATGCTGCTGCCCCACATCATCACCAGCGTCGAAGTCATCGAGGGCTCCGGCGGACCCGGAACCCTCAAGAAGTTCACCTTCACTGATGGTTAGTTAGTGTTTCATTAATTTTTTACTAACCAATGTTTTACTCCTCATAAAATTGTGTACATACTTGTAACTAGGCCTCGGCAACGGGCCGGGCCGGGCCAGCCCGGCCCGTTGAAATAGGGCCCAAGCCCGCGGGCCTGTCTGGCCAACGGGCCCGGGCCGGGCCGGCCCGTGGCCAGATATTCAAGCCCAGGCCCTACCCACGGGCCCGGGCCTGAACGGGCTTGCCGGGCCGGGCTCGGGCTTCGGGCCTACGGGCGGGCTTGCGGGCCCATATTTTAAATAAATTTGTTTTTTTTTAAGTGGTGTATTTGTAAACTAATGTTGAAATAACACAAAAATTAAGTTTAGGGGTTGGATTTTACATTCAAATTTATATTTCTTCTATTACTTGAAAACAATACCATATCATTAAGACACAAACAAGATAATATATGAAATTTAAATAATTCAATGATGTCTTTTAATTTAGTGGGATTGAGTAATTAAAAACTATACAATATATACTTTTATTTTTATTTAAAAAAAAAACAGAGTTACAGAGAAGAAGAAACAAATATTGCATTAAAAAAAATTCATTAATGTCTTTTAAGGTACACCTCACAATCACATCCCATTGGAATATTGGATAGTATCCAGCCGTGACCCATGGAGAGAAATATAAATGATGTGAAAAATTAAAACAAACCCCCTGTCATTTTTTTTCTTTTTAAGTTTTTAACCCTTTCATGTAAAATAAAATATTTTTAAAAATAAAAGTTTAAATAAATTAATTAGTTGAGAAACTGCATCACTACATGATATGTACATCCCAACTAGGTTGGCACCTACATATATGTCAATCATTTGCATATCACAACTTCAATTAAAAAAAATTACATAAAATTATAAAATCATTAAAAAACTGCTATTCCTCAGGAGAACTGTCACCCATCCATGAGGGTCTCGATAATCGCATATTTGCTAATTCATCTGCAATTTGGGATTCTCGTTCAGCTTCTTGCATTCTTTCATCAGCTAAATCCCAGTCCTTCAAACAAATTAATGCTTCAATAGTGTCTTCACTCAAACTGCTCCTCTTTTCTGAAATAACACGACCACTTGCACTAAATGCAGCTTCTGATGCAACAGTAGAAACTGGAACTGTTAGTATATCACGTGCCATAATGGAAAGTACAGGATATCTTGATTCTTGTGCTTTCCACCATGACAAAATATCAAATTCCTCATCATCATATGTTTCAATGACTGCTTGGTCAAGATAACGTTGTAAATCAGATAAATTTGAAGCAGAAGAAGTAGATGACATTCTTCTACTTTTAATAAAAGCAAAAGGTCCTGCACGAGAGGTGGATGAAGAGCTCGAAGATTGCATTGTATTTGCTGTTCGATCTACACCTACTGTCATTTTATAATGTTCATATAATTCAAATAATTTAGATTTTACCAAATTAATATTAGTTTGAAGTTTATCATTATCATTATATATCACTTCTAACCATCCTTCTAATGCATCAATTTTTAATCTAGGATCTACAATAATAGCAAAAGAATATATCAAAGGCACAGTTCCCCAATATTTATCAAATTTTGTTTTCATGAGAAATAAAACATTATCAAAAATATCATTATAATTTTCAAAATAATTATTAAATGTTGAAGAAATAGAAAATAATTGTGGAACTACACGAGAAGAAGTTGGATAATACACACCACAAAATATTCTTGTAGAATTTTCAAAAACTTCCAAGAAATCTTTAACAAGTTTAGCCATGGCCCAATCACAATCATCAGGGACAGATAAATTGCAACTTCTGTTATATGATAATTGTTCAACATACACATTTAAAACTCTTCTATATCTACAAGCAATTTGTAAAAGATTATATGTGGAATTCCATCGGTGAGGTACATCATTATTAATGTTTTTTCTTTTCATAGATAAATCTTTACAACATTTAATATACAGTTCATGCCTACCTTGAGAAGAATTAATATTACGTACTATATCTTTTATTTTTTGAATTGAAGGTGATAAAAGTGATAAACCATCTTGTACAATTAAATTTAAAATATGGGCACAACAACGAACACGAAATAAATCATTTCGAATCGGTTCTAAAGACAAAAAACGTTTTAAACGATCTTCAGCTACATCATTGTTTGAAGCATTATCTAGTGTAACAGAAAAATTTTATTTTGAATACCCCAACTTACTAATTCTTCATGCATTGCATCTGCAATTGTTAAACCAGTATGTGGGGATTCAAGCATTTTGAAAGATATTATTCTCTTATTTAATTTCCAATCTTGATCTATATAGTGTGCAGTTATACATAAAAAACCAATATTTTGAATAGATGTCCATAAATCTGAAGTTAAAGAAATATTGCCTTCATAATTTTGAAAAAAAGTCTTTATTTTTTCCTTTTCAACTAAAAAACGATTTATTACATCTCTTTTAGCAGTAGAAGCGGAAAAACCTTTATATTGTGGAGCTAAACCTCTTTGTACCATTCCAGTAAAATCATGCTTTTCTACAAAAGTAAATGGTTGTTCAGCTCTAATCATGTAATCTACTATTTCTTGACGTGCACGTGTTTCATCATAATTATATGCAGTTAAATTACCACTAGCATTTTTATTTAATAACATTTGATCCTAATATCAACTTTATTTTTTACTAAACATTTATCCTTATGTCTCTTAAGATGACTAGTACCTTGAGATGATGATGCACTTAAAAGTTTATTACACAAAAAACATTTTGCTTTTTGAATTTTTTTTCCATTTTCCATAGTTTCAATAAATTCAAAAAAATCCCAAATTGCAGATTTTGTTTTTCTAGATGAAGATGCTAATGCACTAGTAGAAGAAGATGCTGGATTTGAAGATTGTATAGTAGGAGATCCGGTTGAATCATCTACTGGATTGTGGGCCATTATAATAACTATAATTATATAATAACTACTAAAAGAAAATAGAAATCGAAAATGTCACCGATGTAATAAAAAAAGAGCTTGTTGAAATCTTGAAAGAGAGCTTGTTGAGAGCTTGCTGAGATCTTGAAAGGGAGCTTGTTGGGAGCTTGCAGGAAGACTTTTTGAGAGTATGATGGCTTGAGAGAAGACTTCTTTAGTGTTCGGCGTGAGATTTTTTTTTGCTGAATCACTGAATGTATTTGTTTGTTCGGAACTTCGATAGTAGATAGTGTGATGAGAATTAAAGAACATATGATATCCTATTTATAAAAAAAAATCTCACCGTTGAAGATTTCTATTTTTATTTTCCGACCGTTGGATTTGGCTCCAACGGTCAAAAATGTGTACGTGGGGGGCGTGGGCCCCCCACTTAATTAAAATCTCTGCCATGTCTCTGCATGGCAGAGAGTCTCTGCCATGGCAGAGACTTTAATAAAGTCTCTCGGAGAGACTTTAATAAAGTCTCTTCCGAGCAGAGACTTTAATAAAGTCGGGCGGGACTTTATGTCCCCGTTTAAAATTTTTTTTTTATATCCCCTTTTAAAATTTTAAAACGAGCAAATTTATTTCTACGGGCCTACGGGCCCGGCCCGTGGGCGGGCCTACGGGCCAGCCCGAACGGGCCCAATTCGGGCTGGCCCGTGGGTCGGGCCGGGCCTCCAGAAGCAGGCCCATGCCCGGCCCTCCCTCAAAACGGGCCGGGCTGGCCCGGCCCGTGAACGGGCCCGGGCCGGGTTTTCGGGCCACGGGCCATTTGATGACCCCTACTTGTAACTGGATATAGGCACTAATGTTGTTAGAATCATAGTCACATAATACTCTGCGTTTTTTCGAATATTTGAGAAAATATATTATGAAGGAATATGTACATTTAGTATATTCAAAATCCTGATATCCATTTATTTTGAATGATTAATCAATTTTTTAATTAAAAAATGTAATCCTAACTATGTTTGATGCTAAAACTAATATAATTCTCTCTCTATTTTTATCGTATTTATCGAGTCCTTCATACAAAACTTTGTTATTATAAATAATATCATGTGACAATCAATTCTTTTTTGACAAATTGATAGAGATATGGTGAGTGCAAGTTTTTCTTCTCTTGACAAGGGAATATATTTAACTAAGAAAAAACACTTATATAAAAATACGTATTTTGTGTGCGCAGTTGTAGAATACAAGTCCTTGACGGACCGCGTGGACATCTATGATCCGGCGAACCATCTCTTCAAGCACTCGGTGGTGGAGGGAGGGCTCCTCGGTACGAAGCTAAAGTCATTAGTGTTTGAGATCAAGGTGGAGGCGGCCGGGGAGGGCGGGTGCCTCGTCAAGGTGAAGGCGGAGTATGACTCCATCGATGACGGCTTCCCCACCGCCGAGGAGGCGGCGAAGATCACCGGAAATGTGGTCGGCATGATCAAGGCCGTGGAGGGGTACTTGCTTGCCAACTAAAAAATATGGTTCCATATATAATGAATGGGAGGGTTTGTCATGTAAACCCTAAATTTTTAGTGGGAGTTGTGGTTTTATTTGCTTTGGGTGAGTTGATGTGGCTTTGTTTGTGCTTTGTATTATGAAAAGTGTGCTTTTGGGAATAAAGAGATTGTGTTTTGGAAATGAAGGATGCACTCAATCACAACGGTTCAAATTATGCATTTTGAAATGGGTAATGTTCAAAATAAGTGAGATCTAAATATGTGTTTTGGCAATACATGAGACTATATTCATATTAAATATCTAACACAAATGTGATTATATTAACGTAGACTAATAATGCACTGGTCGGATCCCATCATAACTATGAGATTAAGCGCCCTTAGACGAGAGTAGTATTTGGACGTGCGATCTCTTAGAAATACTCTAAGTATTGTACCCCTGGTCGAGTCATGTCCCCAGATAAAATTTAATCAAGAAAAATGAAAAAACATACAAAAATATTTACAACCTAAAAGAAAGAAATACCAGAGGATAATCAACCGCACTATATAGCACAACAATTTTTTTATATATAAGTGAAACATATATGAACATTGGATATGACACATTTATTAAGATTTCGAGAAATTGATTATGATAGCATGAGGCAAGGGTATGTATGAACTTTGAGGACTAAGTCATGGAGCACGTACGGACATGTGATGATCAGTTGGATTGTACCCTTGTAATTTTGTGGACTAAATCCATTGGATGATTATTCCAAATTGCCTTAGGACTCTGTGGATCTGTGGTAGCACTGATTTTGTCGAATGAACACGAAAATACGCTAACGCAAATCCAAACATGTTTTTAACTTGTGAAATCCAAACCATCAGGGAAAATATGCTTCTCACACCGTGGGTTTTCTCCCATATTCTCATGGTAAATGCATCCCCAAACGTGGATGCACCCCCAAACGGGCTCAGAAACAATTTTTGATGGGCCATGTCGTTGGACCTACAGCAGGGTTTTCACATACCTTTGGAAAATGTTAGACTCGATCATTTTTTATCAACCCAAACTCGATCCACATATGTTTTCAATTTTTTAAAAATAGTAAGCATCATCTAATGAGATATATGTTTTATAAAAAATGTGTATTAATTTATTTCGAGTTGAATGAATCCATTATTAGTAAGTGTAAGAAAAAATTTAGCGAGGTATATACATTATCTACCGAGGTATATATATTATCTACCGAGGTATATATGACTGTAATTTGAATTGTAAAAAAAATTGAGTGTAACAACACTCCAAACCTTTTATTTGTACAACGTTATTGGAGGGACAAAAACTAACGAACCGGGTTCGGGTCGAAATGATCTGTCTCCTTCACTTTTTCTGACGGGTTCTATTAAGTTGTCGGCGATCCTCCTCCTCGAGTGTCATTAGAAACATGGGTGGGAGTGACCTGCAAAGACCTTCCGACGCTCAAGTCAGCTAATGCACAATTTAGGGTTTTGTGAAAAATAGTTTTTCACATACCTCAATATGGAGAACTTGTTCCCTAATACTTTGATGGGTGCTCTAGAATTAATGGTGAATCTTCTTCTCTATCCGATGGATGAGAGGAGATAATTGATTTAAGAGATTAAATACATGTCAGTCATTGAATATCCCTGGTTAAATATTCATATATTGTTGGGATTTTGTGAACCAATAATTCCAAATCTAATATATATTATCCCTTTGTCAAACAAGCAAATGTAAATACTGACTTGGTTATTGCTGGTCGTTGGGTATGGAGGGTTCAACAGGCCGGATCCACGTTCTGTGGGCCATTCAGATCGTGGGCCCTCGTTAATCGAGTTTTAGACCGCCGGTACGTGGAGCATAATTAATGGGCTCAGATTTTGGCCCATAAAGTTATTAATCATATCTAACCATCTTTGTAGTTGTTACTATTATATTTGTTATTTCCATTGACCCAAAACTAGATCAATTTAGTAATCTTGAAGATCATAGATTGATTACAAGATCCTTGAATTGGTTGTAGTTGTATTATGTTATTTTTTTAAGAAAAATGTTACACTCAGTCCATTTACTGTCTAAAACATACTTGCCCATATTTTTATTTTTTAAAAATTATTTATCTCATTTAACGAAATATATACGTTTATAAAAAGGTGAAATATATAATTTAATTAATCAAATGATATCATTTACAAAAAAAAAAAAAAAAAAAAATGATATGTATAACTCATTATAATGAGTGGGGGACATTAAAAGTATTTGAGACTGCATTTAGATGGTGATGGGACGATGGCCTTCGGGTTAGGTTTGATGCATCTATCACTTCCTTAAAATGTATATATTTTTAATTGTAAAAAAAGATAACATTATAATTTATGAGAGTCCAAATGAGACTCTCATTAGCGGTCAAACTCCGGCGTCTATAATGTGTAAAAAAAAAATCACTTCCCACCTATCATACACAAAAGGTCCAAAACCAAATTGTCCATTAATCGATTTCAAAGAGTGTTTTACAGAACAAAACTGTTATCATGTCATCAAGTCCACAGTCCCCACCAGAATTTGTCACAACTTTATCTATAAAAATGGCATCACCATATCCCCACCCACTCATTAGTTAAAAAAAAATCAAACATATATCCAACAACAAGAAGAAGAAGAGAACAACAACAACAACAAAAACAACAACATAATATAAAATGATCATCAAGGGATTCAACTGCGAGTTCGTCTCCCCGGTCTCGGCCGCCCGGATGTTCAAGGCGGGCGTCGTCGACTCCCAGAACCTCGCACCCAAGATCGTGCCCACCATAATCAAGGACATCGTCATCGTCGAAGGTGATGGGAAAGCCGGTAGCACCATACGTGTCAACTTCACCAAAGGTACAAGATCTGGTTGTGTTTGAAAACGAGTTTGAAACTGTTTGAAAGTAGCTTTCTAAGGAGCACATTTTTGTTCTTTATAATTCAATTTTTTTTTTCAGTTTTCTTCAAAATTTTGGAATGCTTGAGTGATTTGGAAATAAATTTGAATTAATTTTGATTTATGCAAAAGCAGAATATCTGAAAGTTGCACAAACTCATTTTCACACGTTGTCTTAGTATTGGATCTCATTAATGTTGGTCAGTCTCCAACTATATCTGGTTATTTGTTTTGTAGAGTCCAATTTCGGCTCAGTGAAAGAGCGCATCGACGTGCTCGATGAAGAGAAGTTCGCGTACAAGTACACGTTGGTCGAGGGAGGGCGAATCGGGGAGGCATACGAGTCGGCGACGTACGAGGTGAGGTTCGAGACGAGGGGGGGCAACGGAGGGTGCGTGTGCAGGGTGGAGGGGGTGTTCGACGCGTACAGCGATGACGGGTTCGGTGAGGAGGAGATCGGCCCATTGAGGGATGCTGTTGTGGGGAAGTACAGGGCGGTGGAAGCTTTTCTGATCGGCAATCCTGAGGCCTATCTGTGAATTTGCTGGAGTTGTGTGAGGTGGTGTGGGGAGAGCTTGTGTGGATTTGTTGCTAATAAAAATGTGATGCTTTTGCATGGAAAATGAGTTGGTTTTTAAGTTATGGGTGGCTTGTCACATATGTTATGTGCGTTATTTTTGGTAACTCATTTTGGATAGCTTTTACTTTTCAATCAGAAAAAATAACTCCTAACGGGTTGCCAAATGCTTCTGATTAAGGTTCCGTTTAGAAACACATATTGAAAAGTAGTTTTTGGAATAAAACTGTTTTTTAAGATGATTTTGACATTGACTTTTATTGGGATGCTTTTCTTTAATTCAAGAAACAATATTTGAAAAAAGTTGATGTTTGATAGAAAAAGTTGATTTTCAATTCAAAAATCTAAAAAATATTGTTTCTGAGCTTTTCAAAACACAGATTTCGAGATAAAAATTAAAAAGAATCTAGCTTCTGATTCTGTATTAATCTGTCCCAGTTAACTACACGATTTAAGCTTTTTAGCTTTTCAAAAAACAGAATCTGCTCAATCGCGAAACCAAACAGAGCCTAAATGAAAAGCAATCGGTGGATTCGGGTATGCTTGGAATTATCCGTGTTCAAAGCGAGACATGGTCGGTCAAATGACCATTTCACCCATTGATGGGAATGTTTATTTGGATAGGACAGTGGCAATAATGTAATCAAACCTCTTTGCTTTTTTTTAATTGCTGATTTGTAACCAAACATCAAGTTGATTTGAAGTGGAAAAAAACAGTTGATCAAACACGTTCCTACTGAATAAGAGTAGAGCTACTGCAAGGCTCGAACCCTTCCCTTTCTACCAGCTTAGCATGCCATGTGAGTTACGTTCATGGATATTCCAAAAGATAAAAGGGATTAAGTCCATACCTTACATAATCGTATACTAAACCAAAAAATATTTCTTACTTTCCCTTTAAAATCTGACTTAGTTACATTAATAATTAGGGTGACGTTATAGTCATTTTTTTTTCGGTCTAAAATACAGTCTGATATGCATAGTTAGAAATCCAGTAAAACATATACATCAGATAATGATGTATATATCTCTTTAATTGTTTTTTACACTTACTAAAAATTAATTTATTCAACTCGAAATAGAACGATGTACACTTTTTATGAAAACATATAATTTATTCAATGATGTTTACTATTTAAAAAAATGAAATGATTTGAATTTTGGAATGTAGGAATAGGAATGACTAAGTCTAACATTTTCCTAAAAATTAAATTCTTGTTGAGATAACTTAATGCACATCGGATATTTTCACAAAAATAAAAATTACAAAAATAACACTTGTTGATTATTATGGATTTTTTTATAAAAAAAAAAGTTGTTTATTCACAACTTTTCCAATTCTGCTAAGTGAGCATTTGGAAATAATAAGTCTAGAAGTTTTTAAATGTCAAGAATAATGCATATTCAATACAAACTCATTTCAAAAATTCTCAAGTGGTCCCAACATTTTCAATAAGAAAAATCACTTTTAGTTATAAAAATAGTTTTGTAAAGATTCTAACAAAAGATAATTTCAAAAACTACTTTAAGTATAAAAAAATTCTAATAATTCAAAATTCTTGAAAATATTCTAATGTATTGTACGTCCATAGATGACTTATTTGGACATAAAGCAGTCATACCGGGATAGTGGGATAGAAGAGAATTAAATATATTTGACTGCTATTTCTTTTTTGTTTTTCTTATGTTTATTTTATTCAAATATAGTTATACCTTTACCCCCGTTTGGATGGGAGCATAAGGGTGATATAAGTTGAGATAAGAATGGATATGAAAAAATAGTCGTTTGCTTACAGAATATAATTTGGTATTACTATGCCAGTATAAATAAGTATGAGATAGTATAACTTCTAAGTAACCCCTCGGATAGCTTATACCCAATTTATCTATTTCCATGGAAGGTGAAGCCCACCATTATATAAAAAAAGATCACATATCATCACATCAAATCACATATCATCACCTCTTAGACATCAATTGAGCTCACATGTCAAATAATTTTTTACACCTTATTCACATTTTATTCTTTATTAACCAAACAACTCAACTTTTATTATTACGTTTTCTTATGTAAATAAAAAAACAAAAAAAACACAATAAAATAGAAAATCATTTATTCCATTGATAAAGTTATTCTTAGAATAGGTATAAACCCCATAATAATTTATTCCTCGATCCAAACGGGCTCTTAATGTGTAAACTGTAATTAAGTAATTAATGTGCCTCCTCTAATTATACCAATCATGCATGGTTTATTCTAATTTATCAACGTATAACTATTACAGTTTGTCCATACTAATTAAACGTAGTATTCCTCTAACCACCCTCTTTGCTCCGCAAACCGGGTATAAAATAGTTGTATGCATAATGGTACATGAAGACCAGATGATTTTCTGTTTGACTCATAATTTATCCATACTATAAACAATAAAGAAAACGATGGCTAAAAATCTAAACACCATTGCATGATCTCTCTCCCTCTCTCTCTCTCTCGTGCTGTACCTTATAATCTTATCTTATTCTATTAATCACAAATATTCAACAATCTTCCAGACACTTCGGTCTGTATTTTCCACAGCCCATACATGGAGTCCAAGGACCTCAATCTCCATATATGTCATTACCAACAGTACTCAACACTGTACTCATATATTACACATATATATGTAGGCAATCAAAGAACTTGCCATGCAAGGAATAGTCAGCCAGAATAAGAATAAGAAGAAGAGGAAAAAGAAGAAGAAGAAGAGATGATCACCAAGGGATACAACACCCAGTTCGTCTCCCCGGTCTCCGCCGCCAGAATGTTCAAGGCGGGCGTCGTCGACGGGCACAACCTCGTCCCCAAAATCATGCCCTTCATCATCAAGGAGATCGTCGTTGAAGGCGACGGCAAAGCCGGTTCCACCAAACGCGTCAACTTCACCGACGGTCTGAATTAAATACACTCTGCGAGCACAGAGCCTCTGGTCCTGTTTGGAATTGATTTTCAAAAACACTTTTTTTCCCACCGAAGTTACTATTTTTTAAAATTTATAGTTTTAAATTTCCTTTTAGAACTTATTACCTCAAAATTGATTTTGTAGAACTAGAGAATCAATTTGGCAAATGCTTTTTAACGGGAAGCAAATAATTAGGTCCAACGCGAGTTGAATAATTTAATTTTTCAACGCATTTATAATCATCAGATCTTAATTTTCTAAATAGGAAAGTGTTAGAATTTAATTAAATGTTACTTTTAATTTTAAAATCTTTAAAGACAGAAAATGTCAACCACAGTGGCTTTTAATATGGATATTTGTGTTGGATAATTAGATTATCCAACTCGTGTTGGACTCTAACCCGGCCCTTCAAACCAGTATGTATGATATTGATTAATCGGTTTTTGTTGACTTTTTAACACCTAAACCTAGAAGTCTACTAGACAAGACACCTCCCACCCCTCTATCAATTACCCCTAAATGACCTAACCAACTCCTCTTCTACCGCGGGCCACCGTTTTATGTATCTTTTTGTTTTCTTTATTTCACGTAATTTGCGCTTAGCTTTTCTAATACAATGGCTCGGGGAGAAGTACGAGTCGTCGAACTACGAGATGAGGTTCGAGCCGACGACGGAGGGAGGGTGCGTGTGCAAGATGGTGGGGACGTTCAACGCGTACACCGAGGAGGGGTTCACCGAGGACGACATCAATGTGGGCAAGAACGGCGTGTTCGGCATGTACAAGTCGGTCGAGGCGTACCTCATCGCCAACCCTGAAGCCTACGCATGAGTTTCTGTGTTTCTGAGGGAGTGTTTGGGAGGAGGAGTTGTTGTGTGAGAGGTTTTGTGTGGATTTTGGACAATAAAGATGTGGTGTGAATTAGCTTAATAAACATGGAATTAAGGATCAGTGTGTCATGTGTTTCAAGGGAAGATATTATATGTCACTTGTAGTAAGTCTACACATGTTATATTATTATTTATTATTATTATTGTTTGAAGAATATAATTAGCTGATGAAATATGTTTTTTTAATAAAAAATGATGTATATATATTTATACGAATTTAATACATATGTTATTACGTTTTTCTATAATGTACTATTTATATATCTCATTAGATATAAAATTTGTGTTGGGTGATTGATTTCATACGTACACTATGTTAGTGATGTTGATGATTCTCGAAAAGGAGATGTAACTTAAGGATATGAAAGATAATAATCTCGTCACTCCAATCAAATCTGTCGGATCAAATGTAGAGGATAAGAGGTGCCCGCCATCTCCTACAATAGCTTAGGAATTTCAATTATCCGTTAGTCCCAAACAAACAAATCGACGTTTTGCGCGAGTAGTAATGAAAAAATGTTTGAAGTTTGATACTTAAAATGTAATATGAAGAAGGGAATGATTGATCACTAAAAGTCATAGCTTACAGATATTTGAATTTTTTTTTATTTTTATTTTTACTGGTATTGGATCATGTAATTTTGTAATTTTTTTTTTTACTGGTATTGGATCACGTACATGATGTCTCCTCCACATCTCCTCCAACATATTATGCACTTATAATTAGACATATGATGACTAGTCATGTTCTTTTGGGTCTATATCTGTTTGGTCTGCCCTGAATTCATGGGTGCACGTGTAACTGAGCCTATTGAGGAGTAGTAGCAACGTAACAGACCTTGTGCTTATTTACCCAACTATGTTATTATTAGGGTGTTGATGAGGGTCATTCACCATGTTATTATATTTTCTTTGATTTTTTTTTTCTGTAACCCAATTAGAACATTGTCTGTTTTGATCTTTTAAAATAAATATGTTCACATTTTCTTAAAAAAAAAAACAGACCTTGTGCTTCAAGTCACTCTCCCCACATTTTGAATTGCATTGGTTGGGTTGTGTTGCTTTAATTCAAACTTAGAGTTGTCGAATTTTATGAAATGCTTGAAGGGAAAAAATGTTTCAATCATCTCCAACTCCTACATTTTGTCAAATTTTTATTATCAGCTGAGAAATCGATTAGACCTAATTTACTAATGGATAATAGGATAACCAAACAAACGACTGGATAAATGGATTTGTTGTACACAAAAAAATTAGAATAATCATTCAATTTTTAATTGAAAATAAGGATTTTTTTTTTCATTTATAGATTATAATAATGTTTATCTCATCTTTTTATATTGATTTGGATAACATAAAAGAGAAAATAATTTATTGATTTTTATCCTAGTTATCCTCAAAATCTCAACCTCTTAACAATATGGACCTTGATGATCATGTGTTAATTGTAGGACCAATAAAAAATAAAGATAGTAATTAATCTTTGTCTTAAGAGCCAACAAAACCTTCATAGCACATATAAAAAGGTCTAGGCACAATTATTCATTATGTGTATATATCTTACAAAAATAAAATATATGATTTTTTACTTTTTCAATAAATAGATTCATATAATTTATTATAATATATATATATATATATATATATATATTTCAAAAAATATAAACTTCATTAAACACACATTTTAAAATTTTAAAATAAAGACTAGACATGAGAATCCTTTTTTGTTTTGTGTAGTCCTTTTTGGTGTCTGAACCCACGTGCTTCCCGTGTGGATCGAAGATACTATATATTATTAGATCATAATCAAACTAACACACCAAGTCAAAAACAGTGATTTCAGGTGAGAAGGAGCTGAGAAATTATATATATCTCCCAAGAAAACATCATCATTAATTCACTAGATTGTCAAGCATATAAGAACAGCTGCTGTACTCTTATCCCTCACAATAGCCCACCTCCACAAACCAAAACCAATTCTCTTCTCTTTGTAATATAATGACCCTCATCAAAGGTTTCAGCCATGAATTCGAGTCCCCAGTCCCAGCCTCTAAGATGTTCAAGGCCGGAATCGTCGACGCCCACAACCTCGTCCCCAAGCTCATCCCCGCCGTCGTCACCGGCACAATCCTCCAAGGAGACGGCGGTGTCGGCAGCGTTAAACGCACCGACTTCTCTGATGGTTAGTCTCACACAATCCAATCATGACTAAGAGATTACGTTTGGAAACGGGTTTAAAGAGCTTTAATTTTGAGTTTTCAAGTAGAAAAAAAAAATTACAATTTAATTAAAAGTTTGTAGACATTTTTGTAAACTTGTTTTTTTTTCATAATATGTGGAGATGCACAGCTTCTTGTAAATTCAACTCAGTTTTAAACTTAACTTTTGAGGAAAAATTAACTCTGAAACAAACTCAATTCCAAATGGTTACTAAATCTCATAGGATCGGCCTGGACACTGGCAACTAAGAAAATCGCCTAAGGTCCTCTACATCTCAAAAATGATATATAATTGAATTTTTCTCGGTTTCTTTTGGAATTTTATTTTAACGTATCCATCTATCTTTATTCTCTCTTCTTTTTGTATGTTTGTTATTTACTTATTTTATTTCTATTTTAGGATTTTATTTGGTTTATCAACATGGATTATCTTATTGGGTTTATGTAATTTTTCATTTTTTTGTTTTTCTTTACTTTTTTTAAACGTGTGTATTATTTCATTATTCATAAATCTATTTCTTATTTTTATTTTAGTGAGATTTGTTTTTATCTAATCTAAAAAATATTTTTGAAATAATTTTAAAAAATTCAAAAAATCATCATCAAAACAAAAAATTTGTCACACATGGAGCCCCCTTTTAAGATATGTGCTTCACTTAAATGACAATTTTTCAGTCGACCTTGAAATCTCATTAAAGAGATGTTACAAGAACTACGGTCTAACATCATACTGACCAAATCTGATGAAATTCGTTCAGATTTAATTATACTTGATTAGATGATTCATATGTGTTTTTGTATAACATCATTCCAGCGATTCCTTTCAACTACGTGACCGATCGAATTGATGTGCAAGACGAAAAGAAATTCATTTACAAGTACACGATGGTTGAGGGAGGGCTACTGGGGAAGAAGTACGAGGCGGCGGATTACGAGGTGAGGTTCGAGCCGAAGGGCAACGGCGATGAGGGGTGCGTCTGTCGGATGAGTGCGCGATATCACGTCTACAACGACCATGCTTTTACCGACGATGACATCAAGGTCGGAAAAAATGGGTTGATGGGGATGTACAAGGCTGTTGAGGCCTACTCGTTGGCTAACCCTGAAGCTTATGCTTAATGTTGTGCTTGATCATATGTGGATGGATATTTTGCATGAATAATGAGAGCTGGATTGTTGATTTTGTTCTGATTTTCACTTATTTGGGGTGTTTGTTAAATCACAAAATAATGTTTGTCCATTGATGCCATATGGGGGGGCAACAAAACTCACGGTTAAAAGATGTAACTCCACCTTGGAAAAAGACAAAAAAGGGGTGGGGTTTCTATCTTCAAGAAAGAAGGGAAAAGAGAGGGGGAAGAAAGAGAGAGAGGGGGGGGGGGGGGGGTGAGAGGGCGACGATGGTGAGATAGGCAGCGGTGGTGGGCGGCGGAGAGCAATGGAGGATGACGGTCGGTTACTTAGCTCTTTCTCTCTCTCGCTTCATATGATATCTAAAAGATATAATAAACTTTAAAATCTCAATTTTAATATTATATCTCTCTATTATATCACTTGATTCCTAAATTAATGTTAATATTTAAAAATGTCAACTATCTAAAAAAATAACTGTATCTGATATCTGAAGAGATATGAATCTAAATATTAATATATGTATCCGAATGATTATGATAGATTGTGAATTTAACGTGATAGAAGAACGATAAAAAGATCTAATCTATATTACTATATAAAAGTCTCTTATCACAAAAAACTGTCAAATGACCATTTTATCCCTATCAATCCATTCAATCCCATCATAGTCCACTTATATCACTTTAATCACAACCAAATCACCATTTTACCCCTATTCAATCCCATGAAAATATATTCACATCATTGTAATCTCATTCATAATTTATTTTTAAAAATACATTTCAAGATATCTTTATATGATGAATAATATAAATAGATCATAAATTAATATTAATAATTTAAATCAATGTATTTGAATATTTTTTAAATCAATGATATGTATTTGAATATTGTTTTATATACCGACTAAATTTACATTAATATATTTATTAACTTATAATTAAATTTCAATATCATAATATTTGAGGATAAAGGGATGCTTATAAAATGAAATTGTTTTCAATATTTTTATATATACCAACTAAAATTACATTAATATATTTATTCACTTATAATTAAATTTCAATACCATAATATTATGAGGATATAAAAGGATGCTCACTCTTATAATATATTTTATATTATTAAAATTATGGTGTAACATATCTATCAATAAATTCGTATTAAAACATATGAGGCATGTCCTATTCGTTTAAATAAACCTTTCATATGATACATGCCATTTCTTCAAACATATGATGTATGTCATATTAAAATTTTAAGCCTTACATATGATGCATGGAGTTAGTGTTCAATTATTTCACTTAAATTTTTGTTATAGTAATTTATTTCTATAATTTGTTATTATTTATTTCCCATTTAGTGCTCAATTCAATTATAGGCCATGCCATTTATTGGCATAGGATCCCTAATATTTTAATGTTAACACCATTTATTGTGCATATATGTGTGTAAAAACCGTTGCTTTTATATATACAAGCAAAAGCATGTTATATAATATGTCCTATTATATTTATACATGAATAAAATAATTTTATTTATAAATAATTAATACAATGATATTTACATAATTCAATCATTATTAAAAAAATAATTATTGAAAAAGTCAATCTTTTTCATGCGATGTGTTAATTATTTTATTTACTCCACGTGTCATCTTAGGGGATTTACTTATTTGGACATGAAAAATGTAGATGTGTTTATTAGACATTTAAAAATGACAAATTACAATGAGATCTATTTAAAAAATAACAACTAAATATCATATAGATATAACACAATAATTCAAATTTTTAACAACTAAATATCATATAGATATAACACAATAATTCGAATGGTGTGATGTGAAGATCAGAAAATCCCCACACAAAATCAATGGACATATGGTTTTCATACTCTCAATTCAGCATTACACATAGCCCATCAACTTCCCTCTCATAAACCACCACCCTCATATTCATCCCCTCTCTATTCAATACTCTCATCATTTATCCCCTCTCCATTCAATCCCCTCATCATCTTCGAGAGATGCCGGCTGATGCTCTTCCACAAACCGCCACATTCATTCTCGCAACATTGAATATTCATTTATTCTCATCCCCATTCCTTTGGATAAATGGTTCTATTATCATCTCTCTCTTTTTTCTTCTCTCCTGCATTTTTTTTTTCTGACCTTAGGAAGGTGGGGGTATCTTCAGTATATATGATGCTTAATTTGGTTCGTCTAATCCATTTTGTGTTTCAATTAAATTAATATGTTACTTTTCTTTTTGTTCCTCGTTTATTTAAATTTTGTCTGTTTGACTATCAAAAAAATAAATCTCATATAAATAAATTGTTTTTCCCTTAACTGATTCTTCTTCGATTTTCAATCCTGGTTGGAAGTAGCGCAATGGATTTGATATTTATTCATAGATCTTTTGCAAAGTAATTTCATTCTGATATTTTCATCATCAAAATGAAGTATTGATATCTTCCAAATCCTTTCATTTTATAAGCACCTCATAATCATGAGAATATTATGATATCTGAATTTAATTATAAGTTAATAAATATATAAATTGTTTACCCAATTTAATAAATGAATTCACCTATCAAAATTTTTTCCTCGATTTAGCTCTTCATGGAACAGGATATGTAGCCTGTTGATTTTTTCAGTTTTAAAGTTTAATAGATGTTTATAGACTTAAAGTAAAAAATGAGAGGATTTGTTGGAATTGGGTATTTTTCAATTGTTTGGATTTTATAGTTTTTATGAATTTTTAAAAGATTTTCTGATCTTTTAATTGATATTCGTAGATCAATAGTAATTCTATCTTTTAATGAATTTTTAAAACATATTTTAATCTTTTTATTATTATCATTTTTTATTTATGGAGTTGGAAGGTCATTTTTTTAAAAAAAATGTGTTTTATTTTAGTGATTTGCCAACTCGAGTTGATTTTCATTTTAAAAAAATTGAATTTTTAGATTTTTCATTTCATGTGAGTTTGTTAGATTTAGTTGTTTTTGGATTGTCATTTGAAAAAATATTAATCAATTTGATTTTCTATTTTTTTACAAACTTTGAAAGTAATCTATAGATGAATTCACTCATTTAAATGGAACTCATTTAAAGGGTAATTAAAATCAATCAATAATCAATCCATTTATTTAATTCCCTCATTTAAAGGCAAGTAAAATTCATGGAAACTTTTGGTAAGCGACAATCACAATTGATTATACAAGAATATTAAAGGCATATAATAATTAATGCAAAGTGTGAATTGAAGAGGCATGATAACATGTATGTGTGTGTGTTAAAAATTCAACCTAAAAATAAAATGAATAAAAGTTAACCCAATGTCCTCATTTATTCTTTCATAACTTTTTATAAATTATCCTCTCTGGAATGATTGTTTACCTCACATCTTGTTTTCAATCCTTTTTTTGGTTATAGGCAAAACAAAAAAGTCTGAGAATTATTACACAATGAGCTATCCTAGAGAAGAACAAAATTAGAAAATTTTGCGTCTAATGTATGTTTAGGAGTAGGATTTTTATTTGGGTGATTTAAATTTTTTCTATGAGTTTATTAGGATTTTAGTTTCGATGTAATTATATTCAAATTTATTTTTATTTTTTTAAAAAATTAGTTTTTATAAAAATAGAAATTCAATAACAAACAACCTGAACAAGTTCAATTTAACTTTATAAAAATGGTCATCCTAAATGAACATATATCCTTACAAGTAATATAGTCTTTTATTTATAAAAAGAATATATATAATAAAAAATGAATTATCCCTTTCATCACTGCATAAACACTATAAAAATAACAACATACTTTAAATATCAACTAAACTATGTTATGATGAATAAAAAATTTGGACTATGATATGATGTGACAATTGAAAAAATCATGTATTGATCACGTTAAGTGGTTCAGGATTACATTTCTGCGTAAATATATTGTTAAAAGCTAAAAAGATTAATATAAGTTAAAATTCATAGTAGAAATGAATTTAGAATAAAAAACAATCTTGTCTAATATTCATTTACTACATTTTAATAAATAAATATTATGTAATGCTTAGGGGGGAAATTTCATCTATTACATAACTTGGCTCTTGGACGCTCATCAGTGATAACCATATTTCTAATAAAAACTTTTTGGTTTTTTTTTTAAATTTTTTTTATCAAATTCATCCATACATATGGAAAAAAATGATTTTAATAATAAAACTAACATTTAAAATAGTCACAATTATTAATTCCCAATTGTCTAACAATGTTATTGGATCTTTGTAATGATGAAATCGTTAATGGATGACAAGCAAAGACTCATTAAGTTTTATAATAAAAAATAATATTCATCACACTGAGTAATTATTATTCCAACATATACATTTGTTTGATTTTAAAATTGATTAAATTAATATGTGCATTTACCACTACATAATGAAGAAAGAAAAATGAATAAAGTCATATAACATTAAAATCCTCAGTTTCTTATAAAATGTTTACTTTTCCTCTTCTCCCATTCATCACAAAAAAAAGAATGTAGATAATTACAATGCATTCAATTGATACTTTTTTCCTTTGTGAATTATATAATACTAATCATTTTATCTTTTCATTGTTATCCTAGCAATTAGTTTTTTCATAATCTATCTATTTTTCTTGTTTGTCATCTTCAATTGTGACATATATGATTTATCAGTCATTTCACAATCCATTAGTCAGCATGTGATCTATATGATTATATGATTCATTTATAAGATATACAATTTTTTTTTATGCATTTTTAAATTTTTTTCATGTAGGATTTTTAATAAACACTCATCATAACATTTTCTTCTATCACAGCTTTCAAGGCGAGGTAGTGGTTTAACCAAACAAATAACAAATCCAAAAATTGTGAGTGTGGGGCTTCACTCAATTTCTATTTTTTCTATTTCTATGGTTCATTGTTTTGATTCTATTTTAGTAAGTTTTATTTCAAGCACATTTTTTTTCCTTTGTATGTAATTCAGTAACAAATTTAGTTTAAATTGATACATTATGACAAAATATTTTAATTTTTAACATAACTATGATTTATGTCGATCCACTAAATCCATAAACCTTAAATCTATGCCTAAGGGAAAATAATACAATAATAAGTATTAGAAATATTTTTATGCTATTTATTTTTACTATAAAAGCGTCATGATGTGGACAAAATTCATCTAACATGGCAATTGGATCATTTTTTCACTTATAAAAAAATAAAATATTCAGAGAAAAAAGAAAGGGATGAGAAGGTCACTGCATCCTACTGTGTCATGTATAAAAATTTAATCAAAAGGAACATGTGTATAAATATTTATCAAGAGGACAATATGTGTATTGTTAAGAAAATAAATAAATAAATTGAATCAAACCATGTGTTTCTAGAAGTGTGAATACACAATTTGAAAAACTTAAATGAAAAAATAGCACCATAAATTAAGTAATGCTAAAAAAAATTATGCAAATGTGAAAACTATGAATATCAATTACAGTTATGCAATATTTGGATCATATATATAAAAAGGGATTATTTGGATTATTAAATATTTGTGTTGTTATATATTGATTTAAAAAATAGATATTATATTATCAATCGTGTATTTTTGTGTGTGGTGGTGGTATGTTCCGTCAAATTTGTTTTGTGTTGTGTTTTTCAAGATCAAATGATATCTAATATATCTTAAATTGTCTCTAACAAAAATAATTTTTTATAAAAAGTTATTCTTTGTGTCAATTTGATTGTCATTAGCATATTTACTTCTATTTTTGTGGTGTATTTTCAACCATTTGTTATTATTATTTTGGGTGTTAGTGTTTAAAAATAAATAAACTTGTTTAAAATTAAATTTAGTACATGAACTTTTTAAACCAAAAAATATATTATATGCAATTTGTTAATGTTATGACCTTATAAAAGAAAAGGAAAAAAGCATCATTTTCATTTGGGTTTTGCATTTCATAACAAAATGGTTTTTGAAGTGAAAAGTTACACCAAAATCTTATATAAAAAATTGTACAATATAGCTATGAGTGATGTCAATCAATACAATCTTAACTTTTGAATTCTAAACCCTAAATCCTAAACACTTGCTTATAGGAAAATAATACAATAATAAATCTTACAAATATTTATGACAAACACAACATGACTATTCATAAGAAATAAATAAGTAAATTGAATCAAACCAAGTTTTCCAGAAGTGTGAAACATAAATTGAAAAATTAAATAACAAAACTAACAACACAAAGTAAATAATCTTAAAATATTAATAAGAATGTAAAATCTATACAAATCGATTATAATTATGCTATATTAATATATAAAACTTTGGGTGTGTCATTGTAATATTTATCAAATGGTGGATTCTCTATATATCTTGTTATATATAGATTAAAAAGTATTGAGGATAATATCAGCCATGTATTGCACTGTGTTCCATCAATATATAATTATTTTTTTTGTGTTGATTTTTTCTCAAATGATATCTAATCTATCGTCTCATATTACTCTAAAAAAAATTACTTTAGAATTTTTTTTTACTTGTGTTGTTTAGATTATTACCATATTTACTTTTATTTTTCTGGTGTGTTCTCAATCATTTTTTATTATCCTTTTCCTTATTTGTGTAAATAATAAATTTAATATATATTAAAAACAATTAAAATCACTTTCAAATAAAAAATATTTTTTATATTAATGTTATTTTTCAATTACATGATAATGTGAAAAATATATGTTTTAAAGATTTTTTTATATTTTTCCTTCCTATAATTTATTTAGATTTCTTTTCTTTTTTATTTATTTTTCTATTGTTCACTTTTACATTTATCTCGAATGGTAATCCACTAAATCGATTCATTTTTGACATGAGACAAATCGTTTTAATTAAGTTTGAATATCTCTCACTAAAAGTTTAAGATTATTTGATTATTTTGAATTGATTAATTATGTATAAACATTAGCTTCATTTCATTTTTTATGGGACTAATATACTTAACAAGGGTAGTTTGCTTTTTTGGTACTCGTATTTTTTCTCAACTTTTTAATATTTTTTTAATATTTTTATTAGAAAAAAAACATATGAAACATTGTCTACTATGAATATATGATTGTTTTTTTTTCATGTTTGACACCATTATTTACATCCTTTGATTGAATAAAAATAATAAACAATAAATTTCTTACATTTAAAGTCAATATTATGAAAATATTATTGTACTAATTTTTTTAACATTATATATATTACATTTTGTCTATGTGCATTTGCACATACACAACAACTAGTTTATATAAAGATCTGATAAGTTTATTGAATTTATAAGGAAGATAATAAAAGAGAATAACTCTTTTTTTAATTGAAAAAATTATCTCATATAAAAGTTTGTGACACTCATTTTATAAGCCACAATCAACTCTGACGGTACTAAAATAGTAAATACACAATTATAATAATAATTATTAAAATTTAATAATAAAAAAATATAAAATCCTAAATATTCTAAATTTATAATTCACAAATAAAATGTCAATAGGATTAATATGATTTTAAATAATAAGAATTTTCTTTTACGATAAATATTATAAAATTTTATTTTTAAGATATGTATTCTATATTGATTTCCTTTTGATATGCTAGATCAGGATATTAACAAAACGGATTCGTATTCCATCAGTTCAAAGGTTTACTGTTCCACACACTAGAGGGTAATATTGTCTTTTAGAATATTATCTCAGACGAGTGGGCATTTCCGTCAATAAAAAAAAAAACAGCGCCTAACGTAGTTGTTGTGGGTTGGCCCCATCCGTTCAACAGGCACGTAGATCCGCTTTGGTCTCGCATCCTTGACCGTTCGATTAATCAGAGCGGTGAATCAGACGATCAGAAAACGAAAAATCCAAGCGATCGCACACGTCCAATTCTCACCGCGAGTGACCACTTTCATCCCTTCTCCCCGCTCTTGATTCTTCCACGAATCGCGAATTTAAAATACATTGTGTTGTGACACTTCATTTTATTTCTTCCAAAACGTAATAATGCGTTAAAAAATCAGTGAAATATATATCAAGTTATATGTTATATATATCACATTAAATATTTTTTATTTTTATAAAAATAAATTTATTCAATTTAAAACAAAATTATATACATTTTTATCACATTATAATTAAATGATGTTTATTATTTAAAAAAAATAAAAATACATAAATTTTAGTTAGTGAATGTGAATGAGTGTAGCATTTTTATTGGCAGAATTCGTAAATAGTTGATAAATCAGGGGCATTCTTCATCAAGAATCCATTTAAAAACCTTTTTTTTTTTTCCAGTATTTCAGAGAAATCAAAAGAAAAAAAAATCCTACACACACACAAGGTCTGTTTTGAAAATTAAAAAAAATAAAATATTTTTTTTTAAATATAATTTTGTTTCGTTAACTCTTCTTCTGCTAACTTCACTCCTATTGAAAACTAGGGTTTGCGATCCTTGAAAACTAGGTCTTCTTCTGTAATCGGATTTGATCGGAAGCCATGTCGCTGAGGCCGAGCGCGAGGACGGAGGTCCGCCGGAACAGGTACAAGGTGGCGGTGGACGCGGAGGAGGGGAGGCGGAGGAGGGAGGACAACATGGTGGAGATCCGGAAGAACAAGAGAGAGGAGAGTCTCCTCAAGAAGAGGCGCGAGGGGATGCAGGCCATTCAGTCGTTCTCCTCCTCCCTTCAGCCCTCCGCCGTCGAAAAGAAGGTTTGTGTTTGTCGATCTAGGGTTTTTTGATCGGGTCCGATCGATCCGTTAGGGTTTCATTTGCTTTTGATCTGGTTGTTAGTGTTTTGATGTTTGTTGGAATCTGGTTGTTAGGGTTGTGGTTTGATTGTGATCAGCGATTCATGTTGGTCGTGGTTTTGAAAGGGCTTTATTGTAAATTTTTAATTTCAGCTCGAAAGCCTTCCGGCGATGGTGAAGGGGGTCTATTCGGATGACAACGCTCTTCAACTCGAAGCCACTACACAGTTCCGGAAGCTTCTCTCGATAGGTATCGATAGATCATTCATTTTATGTTTGTTTTGAATTTGAATGATTGATAGAGATGATCACTTTTGTTAATTTTATGGATTTGTTTATCAGAACGAAGCCCACCGATTGAGGAAGTTATCCAAGCTGGTGTTGTTCCGCGCTTCGTCGAGTTCCTTCAGAGGGAAGGTTTTCCACAGCTTCAGGTGCTGGGAATGTGATTGTATTTGGATTTATTTGTTTGTGTTACTTATTGATTTTATTTGTTCTTATTGGCTCTCCTGAACATGTGATATAATTGTTTTATTATGAGTAGTTTGAAGCGGCCTGGGCTCTGACAAACATTGCATCTGGAACCTCGGAGAACACCAAGGTTGTAATAGACCAGGGGGCTGTCCCGATCTTTGTGAAGCTTCTTGGGTCCCCAAGTGATGATGTTCGTGAACAGGTACGCATCATATATGCATTGAGGGAGATGTCGTTTTACTTGATGTTGTTTGCTTGTTAACCCATGGTGAAAATTGTAGCAGAATTATAGAGAAAGCAGTCTTTTTTCTTCTAAATGTGATTTGGATTTGTAATTTCTATTTCTGCACTTGCTTTTGTAATCTCTAGGCTGTTTGGGCACTTGGAAATGTGGCTGGGGATTCTCCGAGGTGCCGGGACCTTGTTTTGAGCAGTGGTGCACTGATCCCGCTCCTGGCACAGCTCAACGAGCATGCTAAGCTCTCTATGCTGAGAAATGCCACCTGGACTCTGTCGAACTTCTGCAGAGGGAAGCCACCGCCTCCATTTGAGCAGGTTGGGGTTTCTTCTTATGAACTATTTTGGGAGTTGTGCATTGATATAATTATTATGCCTTGATCAAGTGCAGCATGATAGTCATGGGAAGCACACCAACTTAGTTGATGTGCTTATTTTGCAAAGTGTTGATTTATGTGTAATGACATATTCAATGTTACTACTGTCTTAAGATTCTCAAATAGTCTCTAGGTAGCATTTTTATTAACAGGTTCTGATGAAATTTGTATTTATTTGCTTGTGGCAGACAAAGCCTGCTCTGCCTGCCCTTGAGCGCCTCATCCATTCTAATGATGAGGAAGTTCTCACAGATGCTTGCTGGGCACTGTCGTACCTTTCTGATGGAACCAATGATAAGATCCAAGCTGTCATTGAGGCAGGTGTCTGCCCTCGTCTTGTTGAACTTCTTCTGTAAGTGCTACTCTCTTCTCTTCTTTTTTTTTTCATTTTCTTATTGGCTTCTCTCTAATGGATCCAAGCTCTGAAAGCTTTGTTTTATCCGGATGTGAATTTTCCAGTCACCCTTCCCCGTCAGTGCTCATCCCTGCTCTCCGCACAGTGGGAAATATTGTTACTGGTGATGATATGCAGACTCAGGTATATTATACTTCCTTATGGACCCATTTATGGTGCTTCTTATGTGTTCTTTGATTTAATGACTGTTGATGTATTGCTTTGGTTTTTTCTGACAAGAAGAAGAAATGAGTGTTTCCATGAGATTTTATTAGTATAAACTGTCTCCATGATCGATAAGAAAAACAGGAAAACATCAGAATTTCATATTATACAAGTATCCTACTCTTTTCTTAAAAAAACACACTCCCCTCCTGTGGATTTTCAGCTTAGGAGCCCACAAAAATATGCTTTCTACATGTTCTTAAGTTGTCTAAAATGTTATTAAGGCGATGAACATGAGTGTAAGCCTGTCAATTATCCGAAACAATATCCGTATCCAATCCGAATCCGTATCCGAACCAAATTATCCGCATCCGAAAATTTTCGGATCGGATCGGATCGGATATTGCCTATATCCGATCCGAAAAATATTCGTATCCTGTTATTTTATTTATATATGTTAGAATTAGTTTCAACCCTTAGATGAAAATCAAATGGCTTATGATCTAGGACAAAACACAAACCTATTTAATCATGTTGGATACTTGTTTAACTATATTAGGATTTGTGTTTTTATGTCTTTGGTGGATACCTATTTAACCATGGTAGAACTTAAGATTTTATAAATTTTTTAAAAAAAATTCTGGTACAGATATTTCGGATATTATCCGAATCCGTATCCGGACTTTCGGATCGGATACGGATATGTGTTTTGGAATATCCGTCGGATATCGGATACGGATATTTTTTCGGATATTCAATTCAGATACGGATACAGATATGGGTCTATCCAATCCGTATCCGTCCGATTGACAGGCTTACTTGAGTGCATCCAACACAGGCCAGTTTGCCTCGTGTGCACCTTGTACACAAGGTATTGCGCCCGAGCATGCCTTTGTTGTGCGTTGCCTTACTCAAATATCAATGTGTTTTGTGTGCTTCTTTGTGCATTGCCTTGAATTCATTCCTCCTACACCTTGCAAGAGTTGAAAAAGAAAATCCATTTTTTCATTGTGCTTAATATTATGTACTGGTTATCTGGCTGCTTCACTATTTGGCCTACGTTGGTATTTTTTTAAAACTCTATTATTTGTCTTGAACTATTTTTGTTCAATTTCCTTAAAACATTTCTGTTACTCTGTGGGGGCTGGGAGTGTGAACTTTCAGGATGGTAATTTGGTGATCTGAGCGTAGTGGGGGGAGGCTTTTCTGTATTTTGCATAGTAGATCTCGAATCTACTATTTTCTTGTGTTTTCTTTTGCTTTGTTGGAAATGTAGTCTATATTTTTTGAAAATGAAGATTGGAACAATTCACAAGTGTACCTCAACATTAAAAAAAAAAAATTGTGGTGAAAAAAAATAAACGGATCCTCCTTTCTGGTGAAAAAATTGTTAGCGGTAGGATTACTAGTTTACTACCAGTTCACTAAAAAAAATAAAAAACAGATTCTCTTTCTGGTTCCACTATGAACGGATCCTCCTTTCTGGTGAAAAAATTGTGAAGAAATTACTCCTTCTTCCTTGTCACTGATCTGTTTTTGCTATTTTATTCTTTCCCTTATTCCTGTAATCATTATCTTCTTCTTCCGTGATTTTGTGTAAAACTTGGTATCTGTAAAGGTTGGTATCTGTAAAGGTGCAAGTCTTGGCTGATGGTATCACTGACACGCTTTTGTGGTTATAGCTGTCAAAGCATGTTATCTGTCTATTGACTATGGCTTCTCACTTCTCAGTTATTGATACATATTATATTTAGATTATTGAGAATGTTACTAATATTGGAAATATGTCAGCAGACCTTCCAAACACCTTCAATCCATGTTTAACTTATGTTGGATGCATTCACAGCTCATAAGTGATTATTCTGTAGTGTATATGAACTTAGGGTGCGTTTGAATCCACATTTGAGTGGATTCTGTGGTGGAAAGCCGCAAAAACGCAAATGTGGATCCAAAGTAGGTTTCAACTTGTGAGTCCCACTGCTATCCACACTGTTTCAGGCCAATTTTCTCTGTGTTTTAAAAACACCCAAAAGAATGCTTTTCAAACTCGCATTTGAACCCCCACAATATTTGGAACTTGAGCTTCCCCACCTCCACTTCCAAACATACCCTTAATGTATTGGGATCATCTCTGTTGTAAATCAACGTGAGTCATTGAATGGTAGATGATCTTTGCTTGGTGAATGAGCTGAAAATATTAAATATTTTGTATAAAATTAAATAAATGCTAGAACACCCATAATCTCTACCTGCTTTATTCTCAATGAACATCTAGTTTGAGGGTTTAAGTCCTTTTTTTTGTTTGAAGAAAAGTAGAAACCCTACCACTGTGAGTTTTATGTCCCACTGATTACTTTTAAAAACATTCTAATGGAGATTTTTGACACCCCTACTTTCATTTATCAGATTCACTTAGATTTCAAAATTTCCCTTTTTCATGACTATTTATCAAGTCAAGACAGATTATTATATATATTATAGACAAGTTTGACATGAAAATTTTGTTGAAAATTTTGGTTTCCAGAGTGGTGGTTCAGTGTCTTGGGAAGTGTTATGTGACATACAGTATACAATAGCGCACTGGTGATTTTCTTGGGCTGTTCAAGTGTCTCCAACACAGATTATAGCACTTATAATATTTGATGACATAAATATTCCTTTCCTGGTATAGCAGAAATGATTTTTGTTTGATCATAAGGTGTTCTGTGCATCAATAGGCATTCAATTGAATTTAAGTTACAATAATGGATATCTCTCAATAGTCTATTGAATTAAATTGAAGTTGAAACCTTCATTGCTAGTTTAGAGCTCTATAATTTTTTCAACCGACTCTAGGAAGGAGAACATTTGATGGGTACATAGCATGGTGAATTTGTCTTTCTTTGCAATGGTGCCTGATCAGTCAATTTTGATGATTGTTCAGTTATTTTGTTGATTGAATTCCTCCATATGGGTTGCATAAATTGGATATATTATATTGATTAATTGTGTATTCGTTGCTTGTTTTCAGTATATTATCAATCATAATGCACTGCCTTGCCTTCTAAACCTTTTGACGCACAACCACAAGAAGAGCATCAAGAAAGAAGCTTGCTGGACAATTTCAAACATCACTGCTGGAAATAAGGACCAGATTCAGGTATTGGAAAAATTGCTGTAGTTTATCTGCAACAAGCATTCTAAATTATCCGATCTTGCCATTCTGTTATCACTCTGCCTCTGCTTTTACTTATAGTCTACACATCAGTTTTCATGAATCGTGTAATTATTTTCTAATGACTATCAGTTGCTGTTTCTCATAATTCATTCACAATTACCCATGTGTTTTCTAATATCTTCGCTTGTGTCGTTGGGTTATGCAACTAGATGGAATAGATTGGTTATTTGAGCCAGAAAACTAATCTATGATGTATTCTTATCTGTCTAGTCAGCATTGATGCTATTCTTATTTTCTGCTTCATTGGCCACTTAGATGTCTGATAAGGAATATCTATGCAGGAATTAAACCACCTTCCCATAACATTAAAAGGTATCCTAGTTAAAACATTTTGGGTGATTGGACCTTATACATCTCAAACGAACAACTTTTCTGACATAAAGTTAATTCTGTTCACGATGCCACGCATTATTCTCCAAACAAACAGGGCGTAATGTCTGAATATAATTGGTCTTCTGCAAAATGTAGGTACTGTAAAAATAATTATTATCACACAAGTCCTCCTGATGATCATATTGTCCTTTATATTCCCCCTCTTTAGCTTGTTTAATTACATTAGTGTCTGGCATTTATAAGTGTAGTAGATGTTCCCTCTTTCGGATATGTGAAACCTCATTTGTTTTGGCTTTCCCTATATCTATGTAGACTGTAGTTGTCGCTTTTCTTATGATCCCTGCCTTTTGAGGATTGATTTCTTCATCATTGGAAAACTTGCAGGCTGTAATTGCTGCTGAGATTATTGGTCCTCTAGTGCAATTGCTTCAGAATGCCGAGTTCGACATCAGAAAAGAAGCTGCATGGGCAATTTCTAATGCTACATCTGGTGGCACTCATGAGCAAATAAAGTACGTATGCCCTGCTCTTATTGTTAAATACCCAACCCCTATATATATACATATTTTTTATTCTCATGTTGGATTATTTTTTGGTATAGGTTTCTGGTGAGCCAGGGCTGCATCAAGCCATTGTGCGACCTCCTCGTGTGCCCCGACCCAAGAATAGTGACTGTTTGCCTGGAAGGGCTGGAGAACATCTTGAAGGTTGGCGAGGCCGAGAAGAACCTGGGCAACTCTGGTGACGTGAACCTCTACGCACAGATGATAGACGAAATGGAGGGTCTGGAGAAGATCGAGAGCCTACAGAGCCACGACAACACAGAGATCTACGAGAAGGCGGTGAAGATCCTTGAGACATATTGGCTGGAGGAGGAAGACGAGGCCATGCCCGCCGGCGATGCTGCCCCTCCCCAAGGTTTCGACTTTGGGAGCGGTGGGGTTCCAGTTCCTTCTGGTGGATTCAAGTTCGGTTAGGCGTGTAAGTACAGCTCACATATATATATGTTTTTTTAATGTCATTAATCATATAGATTTGGTTGCGCTCATGTATGGTTATGGTGGTGTACTTGCAGGGTTGTTTGTTGGAGTTGTGATGGAACCGTGTCTGAGATGGTCGGGGGTCTGGTTGTCATGTTTGCTTGTCAGGGTCCTGTTGGTCCGGTCCAGTCCAGGTCTGGTTCAGGGTGGTGAAATGGGTCCATTGATGGTCTGTTAAAAAGGAGGCGCTTTTGTTTTCTTATTTTTAAAAGTGGACCATGGGATTCATTTTTATTGTACTAGGGAGGTTGTCTGGGTTTTACCAAAAAAAAATTTTAACCCAACTTTGCATCACATTTGTTGTGGTCAGAGGCAACAAATAGAGGAAGATTACTTTGTTGTTGTTTGGTCATGGTTTTTTTTAGAGTTTTTTAAAAACTGTAAATTGTTGGGTGTATTGTCACTCAAAAAAGTCGCAGGTCATGTATTTGTCATATCTTGCCTAGTGTATAGCAAGAGCGGAAGAGTTTTTGAGTGTTGGTTTTTCGAGTCTCTTCTGGGATAAAGATTGGTTTCTATATTCTTATTAATGGTCTTTAGACAAATGGATATCTTTTTCTTTGGCGCTATTGCTATGGAGTGCTGTCACACAGTTTTATTTTGTCAGCCCCAGCTCAAGTATTATATGGGTTGTTGGAAAGTTGTCGTAGCGTATACTCAAATTAACACTCAAATTAACGACATATATTTTTTGATAAATTTTTTTTATATATTTTTTAAATGTATCTATGCGATTTATTAGATTGTATGTTTTATTTTTTATAAAAATATGTATCTCATCAAATAATAAATATTATTTAAAAGAAAATTGAAAAATACATGTAGATTAGAATTGGGTTAGAAATAGTGTTGTACATAACATTTCTTGGTTATATGTTGTTTTTTTAAAGCTTCTTGTAATTTGAAGACAATTTAATTCTGTAAACAATTGCATTGTCGAATTACAGTTTTGCTTTTCACTGAGTTGTATGGTGGTCTGCCTTTTACTAAATCCAAATTACTGCATGATGTTACAACCAGGGAAGGATTTTTATGGATTATTTAACAAAAAAAAGCAGTCCAGCAAATCGAGAAGCATCACCCAGTCTTAGGGCTGCAACTCGGGCGGGTTGGGTTCGGGTTGACCCCAACCCGAACCCAACCCGAATTCCAAACGACCCAACCCTAACCCGACCCAACCCGATTTTCAACCCGAATTGGACCAACCCGAACCCAACCCGAAATTAAATAAATCAACCCGACCCGACCCGACTTAACCCGAATTGGACCAACCCGACCCCAACCCGATTTTCAATCCGAATTGAACCAACCCGACCCAACCCGAATTTCTAACATAATGTGTAAATTAAATAAATCAACCCCACCCAACCCATAAGATTAGCTAGGTTTACCTAAAATTTGGACTACCCATATTAGAAGTTACAAAATAAACGGCCATGATTTTTTTTAAATATTAATTTTCGGGTTCGGGTTGGGTCGGGTTGGGTCGGAGGCCAACCCGAACCCAACCCGATTTGTGACCCAACCCGATTTGGCCAACCCGAACCCGAACCCGAACCCGATTTGATCAACCCAACCCATGTAAAAATCGGGTTCAACCCGTCGGGTTCGGGTTCAACCCGACCCAAGTTGCAGCCCTACCCAGTCTAATCGAGAAGTATTCTGTTATTGATTTATGTGAATGAATTAAAAAAAAATTGGGGACAAAACTGTCAATAGCACAGTTGTAAATATTTATCCTCAACTTATTCAATATTGATCTACAAGTTAATCATGGTAACAAAAATTTTAATATTACTATTTTAATGAGAATAATTAAAAATACAATCACATATAAAATGACTTATTCAACTGATATATATATCCATTCAAGAATGATTTCATATATGATTGAGAATAGATTGTGTATCAGCTCCCAAAGAAGAAACCCCACTCCTATAATATCTAATACAAAATAGAACGTTGTTACACGCAGTCCACAAGGTATAATTACGCGGATAATCTATATACTTTAATAGCTGTCTAACGAGGTAGACCTCATTAATAATTTTTCGTATTTTTTATCTTATGAGTCCATACAATTCCTCATGATAATTTATACATTTTTTATAAAAATGTATACCTTATTAGATGAGGTTTATTATTTAAAAAATAAAAAAACCGATATAATTTCATGGAAATTTAGCTAAATTGGTTTTAATCCCTGTAAAATTTAAAAATCGCCGCAACTCCCCAAAAGTATGTATGGTTAGGGTTAATTGGAATGTGTAGTTAGGGTTAATCATATACGTAACAAAGGGGTGACAATAAGGGGTGGGGGTATTCTGGTAACTTTTAATGTGTAGTTAGAGTGAACTATATACATGGTTAGATGGGGTGATGGTAGGGAGTGAAACAATATTTTTCTAATAATATAAAATCTTGTAGCAATTTTTCAATTTCACATAAACTAAAATCGATTTAGCTAACTTTGTAGAGAGTTATATCGATTTTTTCCTTTAAAAAATCATGCATTGATTATATGTGAAGCTGTCTCTAACATTAGTCAATACAAATGAAAAATATTACGCACAATCTCTTTTACCGTCCTAATTACAGTATGCACATGTTCTCATTCTTTTTTAAACTAGTATATCTCATCTAATTATAAGATATATATTTCTATAAAAAATAAAATATATATTTCAATGAATTGTATGTATCAATTTGTAAACAATATGATTTTTCTAACTATACATATATTTCATTAATGTGACTATAACACTATTGAGACATATAAGATTGAAATTGGGCTGAAATAATAACAGTAAATACGCTCATATAAAAAAAACACCAAATCCTTACAAAGATGGCCTCCACAACTGTGTTTAAGAGCGTTGATACATTCAATTTATTTTATGGTATGTTTTGCAGTTCCATACACTAAGATAGCATAGTGCTAAGATAACATAGTGTATACTGCGCTAGTTATCATAGTGTATGGTGTTCTATAACCGTGCATGAAATTTTTTTTTTCATTTGAAAAAAAATATTATTGTATCTCAATATGCATGTTGTTTCGTGTAACAATATGTATTTTAATGAAAGTATGTATAATTTTTAAAAAAATAAAAAATAAAATAGTGTATAAATCAAGCACATTCACATGAGCAACATATAGCATTGCACATACCAACCTAAATCTTGTATTGCTTTTTGGTTTTATTTTTCCTTTTCTCTATCCCTCGTTGTTATCAAATTCAAATATCATCTATTTTGATTTTATTGAAATAGATATACCTACAAATTCTTTAAAATAAATAAATAAATATGGAGCATAAATAATACTGCACAAGTGACTGTACATATATTTTTCAATGTTTTATTATGTATCAAAGTGAGTACAAAACATAGGACACACTGAACTGCGAACATCAAGACAGCCGGATTTGTCTCTTGTCTCTTATTAATCTTTTTATTATTTCCTTGGTGTACCAACCCATGTGTCACTCCAAAATCTCATTCATCAATTTGTGAATCCAAATTGAATGGAAGTCCTGGTTTTTTTTCACTGCGGATTGAATCAATATATATTTTTTCTTCCACCTGGAAAAGCCAGGCTAATAACAATAGAATGTCTTGCTGTTTTTGTGTTTTTTTATTTCCTGGGTGTCTATGGGACCGGATGGTGAGAGTAGAGCAACATCAACCAGTGAATCAGAGTTTATGCTGGTTTGTTCAGATATAATCATCAGAGTTTATGTTTTTGCCTTTGTGTATGCTTATTATCCGTTTTTGCAACCCCATTTGGGGCGTGGAATAAAGGTTTGATAGGATGGTAATAACTAGTTAATTTGTTTGTTTGTTTAGGATGGATATCACCGATAGTTATTCTTGAGATAAGTAAGCATAAGCTTTCATGATAATTTCAAAAGAAAATTTAAACGGGATAATCTATCCATACATTATAGAGCCATAATAATAAAAATAATGATGACGAAATAAAATAAATATAACTAAATAACAACTATTTTGATAGCTATCTATTCTAGAACATGATCACTCTATGATCTATTTCAAATAAAGCCATGTTGCATATATCTCGAACGACAACTTGGAATATGTGGACTTAATGGAAGATTAACATATGATACGGGGGATCGGGTTAGGTCCAACGTGCGTTAAAAATTTTGATTGTTTAACGCGATCTTAACCGTCCGATTTTATAAAGGCATTATAACTGAGATATTTCGTTATATTTCAAAATTAAAATTAGGATTAATTAAATTATAACTTTTTTTTATAAAGTTCGATTAAATTGCATATTTCAAAGTATTAAGATCGGACGGTCACGATTTCGTTGGATATTTAAATTATTCAACGAGTGTTGGACCTAACCCAATTCCAAGATGTAGTGTGTTTTCGCATATGCAGTCATTTTTTTTTTCCTTCATATCACATCTTCATATTCTGAAATCTGAAGTAATAAAAGGTATTGTATAACGATCCGGTTTTAATGGAATCTGTATTGTATAACGATGTAGACCTAAAAGCGAAAAAAAAGTCAGTTGGACTCTTACAACACACAACTTTGCCATTTGTTTTGCCAAAGTGTTCCAAATAAATTCATTATTATGGCTTCACCTCTCCCTTCGCATGCAGCGATCGTGAAGAAATAAAAGGTACTTAGGATACAATAATTTTATATTTCATTAGCTGAGCTTATGCTTTTAAAAAATACAAAATGACTGCAAATATAATATGACATATCATTTTCTTACACAATTTTTCACAAAACAAAAAGCCTTATTACACGCAACTCATTAAAAAAATGTCATACATCTTGTGTCATTTACATTAACTGTAATGGGTATATAATTTGTTAGAATTTTTTTACATATTGGATAAATGCTTATACAATCTATTAAACTTTATATTTTAGATTTTTTTATATAAAAAAATACATAAAACATTAAATGATATATACAAAAGAGTGTTTGCTGGGCCTAAAGTTTTTTAAAAAATCTTATTCCTAAATAAAAATAAGTGATGTCTAACTCGATCTTGTCCCACTCAGCCTCTCCAAGACTCCATCACTAATTATTCTTTTAAAAATAAATAGAAAAATCCAAATAACCCCCTATAAACTGTCTTAAATCCATATAATCCCCTAATTTTTTGTGAAATCCATATCACCTATTGAAAATATTTATTTTAATCCAAATAACCCTCTGAATTAAATTTTGACAGGTGATGAATATTATATAAATATTCTCTTTGGTTAATCCTAACTAAAAACACAATATATTTAAAAAATCACATACAATTGTCATTTACAGAGGGTTTTTCGTATTTTTAACGTTTTGTAGGATTTTGGTATATATATTTTAGTCAAAGAATACTGTGAATATTCTATAACAATCAAGAGAAATTTAACTTAGGGGGCTACCCAATATGAATTTATACAGATATTTTTAGGAGGTCATATGAATTTTAAAAAAAGTGAAGGGGTTTGATGGATTTCAGGAAAAGTGGGACTGTGAGAGGGTTACGAGGATTTCAAACAATGAGTTGCACAGAGTTTTCCCAAAAATAATATAAACAAACAAATACAAGCACACACAAAAAGAGGGGCATTTTCGTCATACAAAAACAGTGATCCTTGGCTAGGGTTTCATCAGATGGGTTTGATGTGGCGGCCCCTATATTAATGCATCTCTCTCTCACTCTGTGAAGGTCTGTTTTTTTATTTGCACAAAAAACCCATTTTTTATGGTTTTCAATTCTCTCTCTCTCTCTCTCTCTCTCTCTGAATCTCAATTTTTCTAACCCCCAAAAAAAATCTCTCTTTCCCTCCATATTTTCCCTCCATAATTTTCTCCTACACATTCTTCTCAGATTTTAAACCCTTTCAATAACCAGATCCGACACTTAAATGCTTCAACTCTCCCTCTCTTTCAAACACAACACTCCTTCAACCAATCCCAGATTCGAACCCAGATTCGGATACCCTTTTAGCGGATCTTACGTGGGTGTGAAGTGAAGTGATGGATCTGATCGAGCAAGTTAGTGATTCTGACCCACTGTTCACATGGGTTTCCTCTGATTCGCTTCCCTTTTTGATCTTGTACTGATCGATCGAGATCGAATCTTTTTGGGTTCTTTTTTTTCAGGGATTTATGTCTACAGATCCGGATCTGCGAAACCCAGAAGCGATTTCGGCGGAGGAGGCGAAGAAGAGCTGCTCGGATTGCAGTACGACCAAAACCCCCCTTTGGAGGGGCGGTCCATCAGGACCCAAGGTGAAAGCTTTAAATGCTCAGATCGATCCATTTGAGATTCTCTCGATTGGTTCTCTTCGTTTCTCGTTATTTCAATCTCTCTCGATTGGGTTCGCTCACTGACCCTCTGATTCCCCTGTTTTTGCAGTCTCTCTGTAACGCGTGTGGGATCAGATACAGGAAGAAGAGGAGGGAACAACTCGGATTAAACGATGATCAGCAAATGAAGGTGAAGAAGAAGACGAAAGGGAAGAGAAGCGTAGGTGGAGAGAAAGACAAGGTTTCGTTGTTGAAGCTGAGGCTTCTGGGTTTGTTGAAGAGATCGTCGGATCAGAAACAGAGGGGGAGGTGGAGCGAGCTTGAACTGGGTGAAGAAGAAGAGGCTGCTGTGCTCTTGATGTCTCTCTCTTGCGGATTCATCCATGCTTGACCTGGATCACACTTTGACAGAGAATGTTTAGATTTGATTATAAAAAAAATGTTATCTTATTTTTTTTTTGGTGGGTTTGATTGGGGTGATCGAATCAAGTGCGCCCCGCCCCAGATGAATGAATGTAATGTTTGTAGTTCTAACGAATAATAATAATAATGTAATGAAGATGAGATTTTTAAGTTTTGTTGATCAGTTCATCTAGTTTTGTTTCATGTTTTTATGAGGTTTTTTTGTGATGGTGGTTGTCAATTTTGGAGTTTGAGGAAATTATGATGTGATGATATGATTGTGTGACTGAAAATGATGATGGGATCTTTTCGGATGTTGGATGTCGGTGGCGGTAGGTGGAATAACTATGAATAGGAATATAACTAGAATAGGTTTTTACTTCTTATTAGTCTAATTACACAAATATTACTAAACTAATGTTTATTCCTATTTTTATTCTACGTCTGTGAGCAAAAATAGTTATAGAAGAGGAGAGACTGGAATAACTTTACATGAGTCGTCTATTCGAGTCAAATCCAGCTTGCATACTGTGTTATACATAGTGCATTTGTTCTGATATATATCTGTGGTCCCATAAAAAAGGGAGATCAACTCTAATTATATTATAAGGACAGATATTTCCACCCCAATTTTCATGTTCTCCATCCTATTATTATCTATCTCACACCACCCCACGCATATGTTGTTTTACTCTTTAATCCACCCCATTTATTCTCCCCCCCCGGCAGCCTCCTTTGCTCACCCCTCACCATTACCATCACAGGTGTCATGGTCGCATACCACAACCACATCTCTATCTCTCGCCTCTTTTTCTCCCTTTCTCTTCACTTCCCTCTCTCCAAGGCATCCTTCACCCTTTGCTCACCAATACCACATTGCATATCATCACCATTTGTTGAAAAAGATTGTAATATATAGAGTGGGTGTTTGGATACTAGTCTTACATAGGAAGATAGAAAATATTTTTTTCACTTAATATGTTAACTCATTTCTATAATAATATCTTAGAAAAAACAAAGGAAAGACCACACATGCTACACGTGTACGCGTTTAGCGCATTATTAGGCGCACGTGCGCGCATGTGAAAATAACATGATTAATTTTTTTTTACTAAATTTCATATATGTTTTGAAATGCGAATTGTTTGGCCAACATGTACTTCCCCAATGAATGCATTTTTCATATTTTCATAACAAACACATATTCAATGGCGATAACTAAAATTATAAAAGATTGCTAAGGCATCCCTTCAAATCTTATTTAAAGTGTGTTCATGGAACAGTTTGATTATCAATTTTTACAGACTTTCTAGAGTGTTGGGAACAGTTTGATTATCAGTTTTTACAGACTTTCTAAAGTGTTGTGAGAGTTCTTCAAAGTTGCCATCTCCAGACTTTATGAGTTTATTGTATCCTAGAAGTAAATTGCTAGAACCTCTTAGCAAACTCGTTTGAATATGGGCAATTATCATTTTAAGGAAAACGATCTTCGCATCTCAAACTCCAATCATCCTCCATGTTCCCTAAATTGTTCTTTCACCACTCGCATCATCTCTCCCATTCTCTCTCTCACCCTCTCTCTCCGTTTCTCTCCCCTATGCCTCCTCACCCTCCTCTATTGATCGCTGCCACCATACTAAATTCCACCACCACTTATCTCTCTCCCTCTCTCTCTCTCTCTCCTCTCTTCCCTCTTTCTCTTTTTCTCTCTTTCCCCTCCCTTCCCTAGCCTCCTTCGCCCTCCTTCATCTACCACCCAACGTCCTTCACGCCCTCCTCGATCTGTTGCAATCACTGTTTCTCTCTCCCTTTGTCTCTCTCACCCTCTCTGTGTCCTACTCGTTGTTGCTATGACATTCTCGTCACCGTGCCCTCCTCCATTGTTCTCGCGTGTTATTGTTGTCGTGAGAGAGCGATGCAAATTATTAAGATGTTTTATGGTTAGGATTTGTTTTTTTTAATTTGATAGCAAGTTGGCTAAGATTTATTATGGTTAGGATCGATACTATGTTGAGGAATAAGTTGATTGAGATTTGTTTGAGTTAGGATATTATGTTGAAGGTGGTTAGAGTTCTATTCTAAACAAATTTTTAGGTCCATAAACAGAATCATTGTTAAGGGGAAATGCATCAAGTTTTAGTATTTTATTTTGGAAGTCTGAAAGAGGCACTTCAAGCTTTTTTTGCTTTTGTTTAATAATACAAATTTTGTTATATATCTCCCTTGTCTATTGAGATTCTCTTTTTACATTTTTTTTTTCATATTTTGATGCCTACCCGGGCTTCCATAAGGAAAGTTGGGGGTGGGGTTAATGTTTGGAAAAGCAAATGGGTTGGCTTTTTTTTGTTTCGGGTGGGGTAAGCAAATGAGAGGATCGGAGAAACATAAGTACTTTTATTCCTAATTTCTTTTTAGATTTGTCATCTTTTTAGCTTATAAAAAGTAATCTTAAATTAGCAATTCTATTTCTTTTATATGTATTCCTGCTCTACTAAAACAAATTTTCTTATTCCATCTTATTCAGGTTTCCAGAACCAAAGGAGACCAAAAAACATTAAAATAGAGTTATCACAAGTTCAAAAGGGTGTGAGACAAGACACCAATAACAAGGGTTGGAGAGTCTGTGCCTATCAGAACCTGTTTTGTGGAACCTATATGTGCATTATTTGCAAATCACTTTTTAGAGAAAGCTTTGTCTAGATTGATTTGGGAAAAAGTTTGAGAGAATATGATGAACTGGCATAATAAAAGTGTTGTCAAATGAACCCTTTTTTTCTTTTTAAAACTTTTGGTGAGTCTTACGCATCACCTTTGTGGCTAAATTACCATCAAACAAAGTCATATATATTTTTTATATTGATAATAAAAATACATCTTAGGTTCTTTAGGGGTTGGTTTTTCAACTAACATTTTATGAAATACAAGTAATTAAGGTTAGTTTAGCATTATAATCCTGCATTCTTATAATCACCCCTAAAATTTTGAGATAATTTTTTTTAATTTCTCATTCTTATAAAATCTAAAATTGGATTATTAAAAAGGAAGAATCTTCCTTTACAATTAGAGCTACCAAAGTGCACGGCGGAGCCATCACATTATTATTATTATTATTATTGGCGGGGGGGGGGGGGGGACCCAACTGAGATTGTTAATAAAGTTGTTCTCCTTAGAAACAAATTTTTTTTTATATAAATCAAACAAGTTGATGTTCATGTTAAATGTGTCTTATTTCTAACAGTTCAAAATTGATTTAAAAAGTTAACTTCATAAATGTCCTAATCAAAATGGCATGTATGTGTACAAAAGAGACTATAAAACAAATGCTATTGAAATTGAGTAATGATATTTTATGATTATGTCTTACCAGTTTCAACTAATATTAGATAAGAAAACATTTCATTTTACTGTTCAAAACACATATCACACATATTTTTATTTTTTTTAAATAGTAAACATCATCAAGTGAATTATACACTTTGATGAAAAGTGTATATCGCTTCATTTCAAATTGAATTAACTTTTTTTTTAATAAGTGTAAAAAAAAAATTTAATGATGTACATAAATTATTTCACTAGATGGCTAATGATGTATATAGGACTGTGTTTAAGACTGTAAAAAAACTGAGTGTAACATCATGCGCCATGTTTAATATTATTAAGAAAATAGTGACATTATGAAACCTTTGATAAGATGACTTATGTATAGGCCTGTCAACGTGTCGGGGTGGACCTAGACCCGGACGGACCTGACCCATGGCAAGACCCGATGGATCCGGGTCCAATCTAGGACCCGACAGGTCCGGAGAAATGTGGACCCAGACCCGTCAGACCCAGGTCGGATCAGGTCCGACCCGACCCGGATGGTTGGCAAAAAAAAAAAAAAATGAAGAGCTCATGTATTTGTTTGCCTTATTATTCTATTTGAAATTTTTTGTACTAAAACATTATTATTAATAAGACTATGTTTGAACATAATTTTATACAATTCAAAAGAAGTAAATGAATTATTAAACAATATCCAAAACAATAACCACTAACATAAAAAAAAACATATTAACATAAATAATAAACATAACTAATTATACAAACATTCAAAACAATATTAACCAAAACAACATTCAAAACAATAAACACTAACATATTAACTAAAATAATAAACATAAATCATGCAACAAACTAATTAATTATACAAATTCAAAAGCTAATAAGTTAATTGTCCAAAACAAACCGACGACAATATATTACTAAGTTTATTACATATTAAACAATCAAGTTCTTGCAAGTTGCAACATCAACACAACGAAAAAAATATTATGATTATGATTTATGAACTTATGGAAACAAACATAAGTTAAGTAAGAAATAAAATTATGTATCAACTAATACTAAGAGTCTTATAATATATGAGCATATATTAATAAAACAATCGGGTCTCGGGTCCAACAGATCGGGGTGGGGTGGACCCGGACCAGACCCGTTTTTTCGTTCGGGTCTAAATCGGGCCAGGTATATTACACGTGTAATCGGGTCCAGGTTTAGACCTGACCCATTGACAGACCTACTTATGTATCTACTACTTTATAATGTAGATAACATAGGTGGATTGCTAGATAATATTTGAATATCATGATTTGAATAGTTGGGGTTTATTTGAGCTATTCAAATATATAGTTTATGAGGATGAAATTTAGTTTGTGATGGAGATTGGTCTGTTAGGTTGAGTTTTGAAGATGTTATTTAATTTAATTTTTTTTTTTAAATCTCAATCGATGATTTGAAGAATATGATGAATTTAATCTTCCTTTTCTCTTGTATGTCTTCTCATCCTGTAACTTTATTGAGCATAAAATTTTAAATAAAACTAAAAACATCATTAATAATTTTGAAAGATTTGAACTTTGAAGGGATCAGTTAGATTTAAAGCGCGTTTTGTTTAAAGCGACTTTCTTCCTTGAATCAAAATAATATGTTAGATTTAATATATTTTCTATATATATATATATATATATTGCATAATTCAAAAATATAAATATTTCCATATATATTGTCAAAAAAAACTATTTGAAAAATCCTATCAATGTATTTCAAAGTAATTTTTTTATTGATTAAAACATTTCATTAATGTTTTTTATATTATTTTTTTTATAGAAACTTAGACTATATAACAAAATTAAACCTATCTGTTTAACACCAGGCACTGTATACATGATACATAGTAAATAACATTGTGGGGGAATAGATTTTGTGATATTCTAAAGAAAAGAAAAAATCTTTTGTGAAAAAGTGTAAAAGAATGATTGTTATATATCTTTCCTCATTTTATAAATAGTTATGATTTTTCACGTTGCATGACTAGTCTTTACAAGTGATTTAGTTAAAAATATTAAACATGATTATGTTAGAAAGTACAACAAAACATACACATCAGTTTTTTAAAAAAGATTTTGTGCCTTGATAAAAGATTGGTTTGAAAGAGAGAGCATTTTTCACCCACCCAAGAATGTGGATCTTCCGAGAGGAAAATGTTACACTCAATTTATTTTAATGTCCGAAACACAGAACACACGTGTTTTCATTTTTTTTAAATTAAATATTTAATCTAATGAGACATATGTTTTTATAAAAAGTGAAGTATATACTCCAATGAATTTAATAGTATCATTTATATAAAATGTATATATTTTATTACAGTGAATAGATTGTGTTAACAAGCTATGTATGATTGTATTTTGAACCGTAAAAATGACTTAGTGTAATAGCACATGTTGGTTCAGCTTTAAGCATCAACATTAGTAGGTCTGAAGTCTAAATACGTAGTGCCAAAATCCAGCACGGGTCTGACCCACGGGCCACCCGATCCTACCAGACTTTCCAGTCCATAGCCAGCCCACTGGCCAGGCCCGTGGGCCCATCTGCCAGACGATAGCTACCTTATCTTCTAATTTTATATAATTTTGGAAAAATTTTATAAAAAAATTAATGTCATTTTTATTTGAGTTGACTTCGAATTAACTAAATGATTGATATACATTTTATGTAGTGGTACAACAATCTCATCTCAATTTACCTTTTCTTTTAGTAAGGTATGGATAAATGTAAATGTTTTTTTCTACAATAAATAAAATACATTCAACCATATACATTTTTAGGATTTTAAATTTTAGTGTACCTAATTAGCTCTTTTTTTTTCTTCTAAAAATGTATATTAGGCTGCACAGTCTCAAGCCCACGTCCGGCCCGTTCGGACCGGAGCGCCTAGACGGGCCTAGGTCCAGGGTTTTTTTTTTCAGGGTCCCTCTAACTGCACTCTTTATTTTGTGGTGCACACTCCTATAATTGCACACCCAACATAAATTCATCATGTTCTTTAAACACCCCTCATATGTAAAAGAGGATTAGGTTTTCTATGCACACCCCTTTGAAAACATTTTGAAAATACTACTCTAGATTTGTCTATCACTCCCTCTCACGATGCATGCTCTCCCTCAGTGTCCACTCATGTCTCATGCTCTCTCTCTTCGTCGAAATCTCGTCTCGTGTTCTCCCTCTCCGTCAATATCTTGCAACCTCTTGTCTTGTTATTGATTTCTTAAAAGACATGTATAGAGCTTGTGAAACCATTTTTTTTTTTATTTTTGTGATGGATCTCGTGTGTTTCTGATTTTTAATTTATATTTGTAAATATGCTCATTTTCATGGATTGATCTCATATATTCATTGATAGAGTTACCTATTCTTTTTGCATTTCAACTTATATATTATTGTGCATTATGTGTTAAGGATTCATTTTTTAGAATGTTTCAATGTTTGAACCACCTAAAACATTGAAGAATGAGCTCTTGCTGTTAGTAATGACATTGTCAATGTCGAGATATATCACATTTGCTGAAATTTCTATTGTCGACTGTCCTAAAAATTGAATGAACGTTCAAACAACCTAGATGAAACTGAAATTGTCAAGATAGTTTTACTTTATCAACCGTTATTATGTCGATACGCCAAAAATAAAAGTTTGAAAGTACTAGTCGATGCGTCGACCAACCTTGTGTTGAGATATTCTATTTCACTCAACATCACGTATGTCGACGAAGGTACCGAATCTTCAGTTTCACTATCTATCTACTTCGATTATAAAATAGTTGGATAAGAAACATTTGTTTGACACTCCGAATGTCAAACTCATTCTAGAGATGTTATTTTTAATTTTGTGTCATTGTCGACATATTTGATATCAAAAGAATGGGCCATCATCGATGGCATATGTATCAAACCATTTAAATAAAGGGGTGTGAATCATAAACAATTATACATGAATCTTTTCAAACAATATCAATTAATAGGTGTGAATCATACCCAATTATAAATGAATCTTTTCAAACAATATCCATTAATAGGGGAGTGCATCAGAAAATATGAGATACAATTAGAGGCACCCTTTTTCCACCGGGACGGATGGACCCATTTGCCTGGTGTAATTTTTGTATACTATTGATGCCTAGTTTAATTTGTGTGTAATATATCTATTTTTTTGACATACATTGGACATTTGATTTGAGTGCACGTGTATGCCGGTCAATAGATCTAAAATATTAATATCCATTTCGATATTAATTTTCAGATTTTTATCTCTTTAAATACGGATAATAATATTTTTTGATAATTGACATATTTAAATATTAACATTAATTTGAATAATTAAGTGATATATTAGAGAGATATAAAAATTAAAATATAAGTTTTATGATTTATTATGTCTTTAAGATATCATAAATTAAAAATTATTATAAATTGAATATTTCATAATAAAATAGTATATCATGATTATAATTAATCATGATTATAAATTAAATATTTAATAATAAAATAGTAATCTTGATGGTAATTGTGGGCTCTATTAGAATTAAAATCCATCCATGTAGGAAAATAGGGTGGAAGCAGATGCTCACCCTTTGTGGTGGTAATATCAAATTCCACCAGTAATCCTAAATTAGATTATTATTATAACATTTACAAATTAATGAAATTACTATGTATATCCATTCTAAAAAAAATAGCATTCTCTTTTTTTTCCCACCACCCATATAATGGGTTTATATAATCATTTTGATTTTTTAACTAAAAAATTATGTTAATTTTTTATATGTGATGTGAAAATATTAACTGTGTATTAGATATTAATTTTATATTTTTAAATTTAGTTTTTATTTTTGTAGATGGGTTTAAATATTATTATAATTGGTATAATATGTGATGTGTGATGTGGATTTAGGCCTAAAACAATATCTTCAAATCTTAACTAATAAAATTGGTTATTTAGTTTTTAGGAGAGTTAGTAATATTCAACTAATTTAAAAAAATTATTATTATTATATATTTAATTACATAATTAGTTATTTTATTTATATGCATTCATTAAATATTTATAAAAAATTTATTTATTTTTATTATTGTGATATAAATAAAGAAATAAATTTTATAAGCACATATATAATAATAATAATAATGGTGTTTTAGATATTTAAATCAAATTCTTTATCATTTTTTATTCATAAACAAAACATATGAAAATGATTCTTTAAAAAAATCTACTAGCAAACCAAACACTTTGATAGAATTAGGATTCCTGATAAAATCATTCCATAAAAAAAAAATGGAATCACACTGGGCCTAAATGTATTTCAAATAAAAAAACAAGAAGAAGCTAGGTCTCTAATCTAATGTGGCAAATGATATCAACCCCCGAATTCATGAACCTTACACGCGTCATCAGAAGCTCTCACTGTACGTATAACGGAAACGGAATGACGAAATTACTCACACGTGTGATCTATTTTTTTCAACGCATTTTCAACGAAACCGACTGAAAAGTGAAAGAGAAAACCTTCACATCTTTTAAAATCGTTATCATTAAATCCCTTCTTATTAATTATATCATAAATCAAAATCAAAATTCACCCAAAAAACCCATAAAGTACAATAAAATTACATAATCAGTCCCACCTACAGTCAGACAGAGAAAAAATACCTTCTGTTCTTAAACAGGGGCATTTTCGGAAACCAAATCTTCAACGTCCCCAGATCCGCCGATCCCCTCCATCAAAACAAGCAGAGCAAGATCAGAGAGAGCACAATCGAAACTGAGAGACTCACCGGCACTTGCCGCGGTGAACTGGAGTGGTAAATCGTGGTCCCCGGCGGCGCGTAGAAGTAGTACGGGAAGTACGGCACGATCGGGTTAGGCGGCGGCGGCGACCCGGCGGAGGAACCCCCGGACGGCAGCGGAGGCGGCGGCGACGCGTAGACGTACGAGCCGGACGGGGTCGCCGGGGGCGGCGGGGAGGAGTAGTAGACGGCGGGAGGGGTCGGCGGGGCCGGCGGAGGGGGGCAACTGACGGCGGCGGGGGAGGGCGGCGGCGGCGGCGGAGGAGAGGGGATGGGCTGGCAGGGGTTGTCGCGGGAGGAGCACATTTCGCAGGCGATGGAGTATTTGATCCTGACCGTCGGTGCGGACGAGACGGACGGCTGAGATTTCAAGAGGAGGAGGAGGAGAGGGAGTGCGTGTAGGAGGCGAAGAGAGGGTGATTCGGTGAGTTTCATTTTGATTTTGAAATTAATGGGAGATGAAATTTTGTTCAGAGAGAGAGAGAGAGAGAGAGAGAGGGTGCGAGTGTTTTCTATAAGCTTTTCTACGGTTGAGTTTTTTTGTTTGAGAGGGTCTCCGGGCACGTGCGAAGAGAGGCGAAGAACGGCAGGTGCGGCGAACGGCAGGTGCGGCCGCGACGTGGGCCGTTCGATCGCAGGTCCATCGCATCCAACGGTCGAGATGAATCGCCCCCGACCGTCCGATGCGATGGACCCGTGATCGACGGCCTGTGATCGCTGCAGCACCTGCCGTTCGCCGCACGCAATCACGTCTCTATATATATATATATATATATATATATATATAGAGAGAGAGAGAGAGAGAGAGAATTATATCATTCACAAAATATGAAAAAAATTCAATGATGTATATAACTCATTAAGTGGATGGGCTAATATGATATATGAGACTGCATTTGAGACTGTAAAAAAACTAAAGGCTCGTTTGAAAACCGGTGTAGACAACTTTTGAGTTTGCTAAAAGTTGCTTTTCCCAGATTGAAAAGATTGGGGCCCAAAGCTGTAGAAAAATTTCTGTTAAAAAATGTCTAAAACCTGAGTTTTATAGAAGTTGTAGAGAAGCAGCTTCCTGTAAAATCAATTTTAAATCCAACTTTTACCTAAATTCAATTTTCCAATCGTGCAACCAAACCAAACTAAACGTAACCTCAGCGTAACAATGCTACATCAGTGAATGTTGGGGCCAAATTGGGCCACCATGTATTTTGATTGGACCTGGGCTCACTGGGCTCAGTTGTTCCCTTTAAATTGTAAGACGTTACACTAGTGTTAGCCCACATGAGTCGGCTACAGTGATGAGTCTGTACATGGTTTTGTTAAATGTAGAATTATAAAATGATATTCCTAATCGTTTTTGTCATCACTTTTACAATCTCAAGGTTGTTTTTATATTTTTGAAGATCTATATTTGTCTAATTAAGAACAAGACTTTCACAAAATAAAATGAAATATTTACTTGATTGAATTGAAGACATATATATCTTCTTGCATTTTCTCTAGTATAATAACCTAGCGGTGTACACACCTTACATGAGGTTTCATGTAGGAATGAATGATTGGGTATATATTAATGTCGAATAATTTTGTAGTTGTTATATATAAGAGGTTTGTTTCACCTTTATATGCTTTAACATGAGAGTCACCACTGCTCTTATTTAGGGGTGCAATTTTGATTGGTTAGATTGAATCAGAACTAATCTAAACTGATTTTTTTTTAGTTTAGGCCAGTAAATGTTTTCGGTTTGGTTCGGATATGCATTGAAAAACTAATAAATCAATTTATTTTTATTTGGGTTTTGCTATTACTTGATAAAAACTTGAATTAACCAAATCAAACCGAACTAAATTTAAACCATTCTAATTATTGTCCATTATGCCACTAATATCCATTAAAAAGAACCGCTAATCACCATCATTCAATTTTAGTTCAGTTCGGTTTGGTCCAATGTGATAAAAAAAATTGTTTCGGTTTATGGTTTTAGAAATTCAGTTCGATCGTTTTCAGGTTAGATGTCATTATAATTTGATTTAGATTTATAGAAAATAGAATCAAATCGAGCCACTTGCAAATGCATCACATAGAGAAAGAAAGAGAGCCACAATGCATCACATAGAGAAGTGATAAAAGGGTTCAGATTTATTCCTTTGCCTTATGAAAACCTCAATCAAATGGTTTATGCGTCCAGTTTGTATCAGGTAACAATAGAAACATAAAGTGAGAGTGTATACAAGTTTTTGTCCCCCTCCCCCCCGCGCACCGTCACCTCCGCCCTTGCCCTCCTTCGTTCTCTCTATTTCTTCCTGTCTCTCTCGGCGCTCTTTCGCCCTCCCCTCCACCATTTTCTCCCTGGTCACTACCACCTCCTCCACCTATCTCTTTCTCCTCTACCGCCCTCCACGCCCCCCCCCCCCCCCCCCACCTTCTTCCTTTTTTGTTGTTCTTTAGATGCAAAACCCACCCAGAAAAAAATAGGGGTGGGTTTGCATCTTTATGGGGTGAATCTAACCATCCAGCCCAGATTTTGATATTGATAAGGTTTTGAAAAAATTAAATTATGGCTAATGTACCAGAGGCACCTCATGAAATATGTGATTCAAATATGATTCACTATTCAGAGAAAAATCTTTGTTTTTTACAATTGTAAAACAATATAATAAAAGGCTTGTAACTGCATAATTTTATGGTTCATTGTTTATTTGCAGTCCATTGTATTTTAATATACAAGCAATCAATGTAAAATGTTTTTACGACATGAAGTTTTTTGTTTTTAACATTACAATTAAAACATATACATGATATTCACTTAATGTTTGGTAGTCCTAAATACAACCTCAAATGCACTTATCATGTATATATTTTAATTTTTTTAAATAATAAACATTGCACTATTTCGAATTTAATATACTCAATTTTAAAATTGTAAGAAGAAGACAATTTTATTGAGAAAATATAATATTTTTTTTATAAAATGGACAGATAATGTAGACACTATTGAATGAAGATAGAGTTTCAATTACCTATTTTTATTTGATAGTCTATTATTGAGAAGATGGTAGATTTAGATATGCACAATAACAAAAGTGAGGAAGAGATATATAACAATTTTTTAACATTTACTAAAAATGAGTATATTAAATTCGAAACGGTGTGATGCTTACTATTTTAAAAAATTAAAATATGTGATAACTACATTTGAGATTGTATTTTGAGACTGTACCTAACATTAAGTAAGGATCAACTCAAAGTTATATTAAATATTAAAAAAATTATCCATTCTTTTTATGGACATTAATTTTTGAAAAGTTTTAGACTTAAACATTTGTACATATCAAAATTAAGACAACAAAAAAATCCACCAAATATTTGAATATCTTAATGGTATGAAAAACCATCAAATGAAATCTGAAGTCTAGTGAGTGAAGGAGCTGTTTGTAAATCTTAAATTTGAATAAGAGGTCTGCGGGTTTGCGCGTAGTAATGTGAAAATTACAAATATGACCTTGTTAGTTGAATCCCGAACTTAAAATTTAATTAAATGTCATCCAATGGTTTTTCAGACCATTAAGATACTCATAAAATTATAAATTAGAAATATTTTAGTCACGTTTAATAAATACAAATTTTATTTTTTATATAATAGTTCTTTTTACTACTCGAAAACCTTCATATACATTTTTAGTAATTTAAAAATCATCTTATGATGTATATACGGGTATGTGAGATATATATACCTTGTTAATTTTTTTTCATATTTACTAAAATTGAGTGTATTAAATTTGAAATAGTGCAATGTTTACCGTTTTAAAAAAATTAAAACATATACATGATAAGTGCATTTGGGTTTGTATTTAGGACTGTACCAAACATTAAGTGAATATCCATTTAAAGTTCTTTTAAAAAAAACCAAAAAACATTTATTCATTCTGTTTTAAGAACAAAATTTTTTTGAAAGTTCTATACTCAACTATTTTTAACAACTACCACTAATTAAAAAAATAAATAGATTATCGAAGCCTCTAAAAACAATCTAATCAATAAAAAAAAATATTTACTTTCACATTTGTAGAAAAATTGATACATATAGATTTAAAATCAATAAAAAAAAAAAATAAATTTTAAATTCAAAAGTAAGACAACAATAAATAATTTTATATGCTCAAATGCGTTCGATTACATTTGAAATTTTTGTATTTATTGATTCAACTAAAATACTTATATTTTATAATTTTATGGATATCTTAATGATCTGAAAAATCACTGGATAGATCAAGTTTCATGAAATTTGAAGTCCGAGAAGTCATTTTTTGGGTTTAGGGACTTGTTCATAAATCTTCAAATCGGATGAGGGACCTGCTTGTAACTCTGATAGGGTTTAGTTGTGAAATGGATAGAACCTAAGCTTTGATCTGCAAAAGGCCCAGGAAAGGACAAAAGCAACCGTTTTTTCTCGGTGACATGTCCGTAAATATAAGGGACTGGTTTATGAATCTGGTAGAACCTAAGGTTGGATCTGCAGAAAGCCCAGGAAAGGACAAAACCAACCGTTTTTTCTCAGGGACCTGTCTGTAAATATGAGGGACTTATTTGTTCATAGCACATGCAGGGGTCATTTTGTGAAACGTATGGGTATCTATCTAAAAAATGTCCAGCTCGTTTGTGTGTTTGATTAAAGTGTTCCGCATTTGCGTCAACGTGGTTATCATGAAATTTATAACACATACAAGGGTTGTTGTATAAAATTTGTAAACCTGCGGGTCTATCTGCAAAACGCCCCATTGTTTCACCGTAATCACTTCGGCGATAACATGGACTGCTGGGGACGACCTGGCTGCTTAACGCGCATTATAATGGAGTATAGATAAGCTCTTCTTGAAGCACATAATCTAACTTGTGTGATTGTGTGCATGCTTTTCAATAAATTCCACTTGGGTTAACGTCCTGTCTTTCAATATTTTTTTCCAATTTTAATGAAATTTAAACAATTAAATAAAGTAATATTCATCTGGGTCGATCAAATTATTGACAAAGGTAAATGTGAAACAAATTTACATCCATTAATTTCTTTTTTTGGTTGGCATTCTATATAGGAAGTGTGTCATAAATACTTGTCATTATAAACAAGTTTGTAATAAATTCTTACCATCCAAAGAACTGCGTATTGAAAGAAAAATAAAACTAGCAACCAAAAGGGACACATGTTATAAAAGATGAGATGATATCCATCTATAATCAAAGATTGACATGTATTTTAAATCTACATAAAATCTTGTATGGTAAAACTTTTTAGTTTTAAGCTATGTTACATTCAGTCATTTTTACAATCTCTAGTTAGTCCAAAATAGATATTTCTTTGATAATATTTATATTTTTTCATAAATAAGATCATTCAATTCATTGACTATATATTTCATTTTTTATAAAAATATATATCTGATTATAGAAAAAAAAATATGTTAGAAAAAAAAACATGTAAAATTTGCGATTTGGACCATAAATGTACTGTATAACTTTTACCTTTACCTTTTTATTGGATAATAACAAAAAAGTAATGGGCCTACCACTAGATCCCATCTCATAGCACATGTAAAATGAAAAACAAATAAATCATAAGATCAATTTAGGTTAATTATCACATCATCATTTGACCGTTCAATTGTGATTTTCCCACTGGATCCCATTCCATAGCAGATGTAAAATAAATAATAAATGAAAGGATAAAATGCATTTGAACTCTCTTATATTTAAAAAACCTACAAAAACACCTCTGTCATTATATGTTTATATTAAGATAAAACAAAAATAATTCAAAATGTTTTACTCTTAATTCTATAAATATTCATATAAAATCAATTAATTAATTTTAGATATGTTTTATGAATATTAACTTATTTAATGATTAACTTTTTAATTGCGTTTGGATGCATTTTTGTGACAATTAAATCACAAAATAGTTTATTAAAAAGATAAAAATAACACATCAAAAAAATGGTGAAGATGATTAAGATTTATTTAAAAAAGTAAAATTGTATTTTTATTCCATCTTAATAGAAAATCTAATCGTTACATGGTGTGATTGTATGATTTTGAAATAATAAATCAATTTTACTTTAATCATCGTGATATCACAACCGTTGTTCTCCCAAAGAAACAAAAACAGATAAAAGGACCATCCGATCAAACTATCAAAACGAACAGGAGACGTCTGATCCGCATCTCAGGAAAACCAAAACAACAACCCGACAGCAGACGCCACTCAAACAGAAACTTCTCCCGATCCCCCCATCTCAAAACAATCAACGGCCCAGATTCTTCGGCGCCCCTCGATTTCCTTTCATGTCTTCTCCCCCAAAAACATAACAACCAAAACAAATTCGATAGCGTTCGAGAGAGAGAGATGGAATTCGGAATCTACAGAGGAATCAAAGGCTACTGGCGCCGGAGGAAGTACGAGCGTCTCGACCCCGCCTCCGGCCGTCGCAATGGGAGGAAGACGAGAAGGCTCTGGAGGGTCCGGGTGGGGCGGCGGAGGCTGAGGATCCTGCGATGGGCGTCGCCGAGGCGGATCCTGGCGAGGATCCGCGACGGGTACGTGAAGATGATGCTAGGGTTCGCGAACTCCCGCGTCTTCGGAGGAGGAGCCGGGATCTCGTTCTACGGCGCCGGCGCAGCCGGGGACTTCGCCGGGTTCGGGCGGCCGGCGCTGAAGGAGTACGAATAGAAGATGATAGTCGAGATCTACAGGTCGATCGTCGCCCAGGGGAAGCTCATCGCCGGCGAAGGCGCGATCACGGCGGGCGATCCGATCGCCGTGAAACGGTGAGGCTTTCATTTCTGTTTTTAATTTTGTTAGTTTTTTTTTTTTGAATAATGTGTGAATAAATCGCCGAAAATATTGCCTCGAGATTCGTGTACATCGGTGAAAATGACTAGAGTACCCCTGGGTAGGCTTACAATGGGGAGCTCGAGAGGCTCCTGGGGGGAATGGATGACGTTGGTCTGATTGAAGATGGACGGTTTAGAAAGAATGTTGTTGTTGTACGGTGTTCCTGGTTTTATGGGGCACGTGTTCTTTAGAATAGGGAGTGGAGGCGCATAAAATGAGGGTGCATGTATTTCGCTTGAATTTATTAATTTTTGGGACATCTTCAAGTATACAATCATCAAAATTATAAATGGATATTTATAATTTTTGTAATTTTTTTAACATAATTTGAGAGAATGTTAGTAAATTGAAAATTCACCCAATTTGAAAATTCACACAATTTAACACATAATGTTACACAATCATTCTAATTTGATAATCAAAACATGGTCCTATGAGAGAATGTTAGTAAATTATCATAAATTAAACTGATGGAAGTGGCATAGAAACCGAGCTATCCCTTACATCTAAAAAAGTGAAAGAGCTTTTAGCACAATTTCTGATTGGATCCATGGGTGGAACGGATATCATAACAGAAAATTTGACATAATGTCACGCAGATCTAAACATTTTCAGCGTCTGCACTAGAGGGGGTGGCAGTTTTCATAGACAAGCTTTGAAAACAATGTTTCTTAAATGCCCTCTTGTTTCCTTGAACACAGAGTTCCACGTCATTGCCCCAGACGGACCATGGTATAAAAAAACTCTCATATAAATACATATACCTCAAACAATGTGTATATGCCATTTTTAGTGTTAAAGTGTATCACTTTTGTCCGGGGCACGGAGTGTTTGTTTCGAGGGAGAGTGTTTTCGTATCGAGGAGTAAAGGGTTTTGTTTACACTTTGCTCCGGACGGCCTCGATCCAGGTGGCCTCTCGTCCACTAGGACCTTATGGTTTTTTGTCATGTTCTGAGGTTTGATATTTTATTTTGTAATTTTTTTTAATTTTTCTCACATTTAATTCAGTCATGGTAATTTAAAACTTCTTGAATGACAATGCTTTTCTTAAAAAAAAAAAAAAAGTATCATTTTTGTCGTATATTATGAAAATGCCAAAATAGTACCATTAAAAACTTAGGAAAAAATGGGCAAAGACACTCATTAACAGTAATACATAGCAGCAAGTATACATCATAAGTACCTATCAAAATTTATATTTAATGAATATGATTTTATATGAATTTATGCACTCTTGTATAAATTCATAATATTTCATAAGATTAAAAAATAGATGAAAATAAGACTTTTTTTGCTTGGTGTAACCAAACTCATGTACTATGAATAAGCCTGTCAATCGGACGAATACGGATCGGATATGCTAATATCCATATCCTAACTTTTTTATTCGGATACGGATATTAATTTTCGGATTCGGATCCCTTCGGATACAGATCGATACGGATATTTTTCGGATAATTTATATGTTTGAATATTAACATTATTTTGAATAATTAAATAATATTTTAGAGAGATATCAAAATTAAAATTGATATTTTAAGACTTATTATCTCTTTCAGATATCATACATTGAAAATTTAACAATATTATAATATATTATTATTATGATTAATCATACATGATAACAATATGGACAATATATGATACAAATATATATTTTTATAGTGTATGTCGGATATGGATATTTTTCGGATCGGATATACGTACAATATCGGATAATTCTGATTTTTCGGATACGCTCCAGGCTTAAATGAATACAAACACTGTGACAGCCATGCGTTGTCAAGAATAGTTTTCACGGAATCGAAATCCACAACCACCGCAGAAAACAAAATGGAGCTTGTTTTGGACATTTATGAAAGCTCCACATGATAAGATTTACATGTGCATGTTAACATCAGCAGTCACGCTGAAAAAGATCCCTATATAGAACATGTTTTCGAATATTAATGTCTCTGTCTTTAAATACCAATTCAATTAGTTGGCTGCGGTTTAGGTCACTCCTAAAGAGTTGTATTAAATTTTTGGTCCCAAATAGATACAATAGTGGATGGCCACAGTAAAATGGAGATAAAAAGAGGTTTCAATTAGTTGGCTGCGGTTTAGGTCACTCCTAAAGAGTTGTATTAAATTTTAGGAGTTGTATTAAATTTTTGGTCCCAAATAGATACAATAGTGGATGGCCACAGTAAAATGGGGATAAAAAGAGGTTTTTTTTTGTATATGTACCCCTCCTAAATTCTGTTATTGCAGAAATACCCCTCTTGTATTCTTAATTGTAAAAATACACTTCTTACATTTGAAAGTCGTGCAATGGTGCCCCTGTGGTTAGATGTCGTGAGGTCTAGTTAGGAGAGCTCCATTAGTTACTGTTAGGTTCCCGTAAATTGTGTAAACTGTCTTCCCAAAAGCTAAAAAACACCCGACCTCCATCTCCTCCTTCCTCATACCTTCTTCTCTATTTCTTCTTGATTTGAAACTCCTTTCTTCCACACCCTATCTCTTTCTCTCTCACTGCACATATTCTTAAGTTTTTGTTTCTTTTATTCTTGATTGGCGAACACAAACCCTAATTTATCTATTCTCCCCCAATCCCTATGGAAATGAGTAGTTTCATGAGCAATCACCCAAATTCACATCTCAAGTGTTATTGTGGATTTTCTAGTAAAATGTGGATATGAACCAAAGAAAAAAAAGCTAAGGGAAAAAATTCTACAAATGCCAACAATGAAGGATAAATTTTTCTTCTTCCTCAAATTTGAATCTTAAATGTTTGAAAAAAGTGATTTTTTTTAATGTTTTAAGAACTGAGGTTTAAGTAGGGGTAGTCTAGTAATTTCCTCAGGGTGGATTAGAAAATTGACCATGTTCAATCTGAGTTCCGAACGGTGACTAACAAAGAGGTGTGGTTGGACGACTTTCAAATATAAAAGGATTATTTTTTCAATCGAGAAAATAAGAGGAGTATTTCTGTAATAATGAAATTTAAGAGGGGGTATGCATGCAAAAAAAAAAACTTAAAAAAAAAACTTTTTGAAGTTGGCAGGGAAAATGAGAACACAAAGCAGCATTATATGCACTTTGAGCCTTGCTACTTCTCACCTATGGTCCATGTTGAAAAGTCTCCTAATGCGAGCTAAAAAATTGCCCCAAATATTAAATGCTTTTGTATGGTTACTCGTGAATGTCCATTTCAATAACATTATTATCATTTCTTCTAGAAACAGTCATATTTAATCATTCTTTTGGATCGTTCGATCTCGGATCAGGTCGGTTGATTTTTTTGATCCGATCCCGGATCAAAAAAATTCTCATTCACTGGAATATATGGTTGAGTTAGACTGATGGCCTGTTTGGATCCGTGATAAAATAAATGTCTGCGTTTGAAAAATTCAATTGTCTAAATCCCACAGTAAAAAAGCATTATTTTGCAGAGCTTTTCATGGTGTGGAGTGATGTGGACGCAGTGCTTATCCGGAATGAACGCTGCTATTTTGAAAACCTCGGTGACTTGCAGCTGTTGATGCTCAACTCAAGCAATGAGGATATGTGTTGGTGGGGGCGAGAAGTATTGACTGGGATGGTCTGGGGATCAGCTTCGCATCGAGGAGTAAGAGCTTTCGACCGACGGTTTACACCCCTCTTTTGTGCGAGCTCTTTTTTTTTCTTCTTTGATTTTGTTAAATCATTTTAATTCTTTCTTGTATCTCCAGAGAAATTTAGGAGGAATACTTTCGTCAATTTAGGAGGAATATTTTTAGAATATTCTATTGCTTAATGTCACACTGAAAATATATATTCGTATAACCCTTTGAAATATTGCGCATATCAACCCCTCGTTTTTTAATATCCACGTAACCCCCTCAAATTACACGCTTAATTCATATCACCCCTTACTGTTATTCAATTAAAACTTATATGTGATTAACCAAACAATATTGGTGAAGAAACATAGTAGGATAAATTTTTTTATGAAGGACATTTTGTTTATTTAAAAGATCTTATTGGATTTTTCTTAAATCTCATTAGATTATTTGGATAAATGCATTTGGAGCAGCTTTAGGATATATTATACCAGAGTATCCTTAAATTTTACATAAAACTAATTCAGGGGTCTAAATTTTTATCCATTAGAAAATATTGGGGGTTATATAGATATTCATGAAATGATTGGTCAATATGGATATTCGCAAACTTTAATTAAGTGAGTTATTTACCTTTTCCCCTTAGGCGTGGGTGAAAGTGGCAAGGGTAAAAATGTAATTTAATCATATATGATTTTGTTTACCACACCCTAGTTGCAAAATGTTAACGGTAGAGAGGTATATCAATATAATTCAAATAATTAGAGGGTTATAAGGATTTTTTTTAAAAGGGTTCATATGAATATAAACAAACTTTCAGGTGGTGTATACGTTTTTTCCTAAAAGATATTATCTTCCCTCTCAAATCTAAAAAATGATATTCTTATCATGCAATCATAGGGTTTTACACATCAAAAGAAGTGAGTGTTTGAGTAGTGAAAATAGTGAGAAATTCCTCCATGATTTCTCACTCAACTGTAGAGCACGTGATGCATCATAGAAGAGATCCAAATCCTAAGTAAACCAGGTACTTATTTTTGGGTAATTTATGTTCAAGATCTCTCTGGAACATTACAATTATCATATTGTGGAGTGTATTATCAATAATTAAATTAAAAGTACTGTGAAAACCATCCAGATCTGAGATTGGACTATGCGGTGCAGTTTATTCAAATAATAATATAACTCTTCTACGCATATCTAAGTTAGGACAATGTAGCCATTTCAGTTCTTTTCTAATGCAACTAATCTTTTGCTTCATTTGAATAGCAGAAGATTCCCAAACTCGAATCAAAACTCATGTTCAAATTTTAATATTTTAAACAATCCTTTTGTAATTTCAAATAAAAAAATTTAATGATTGAAAAATTAATAAAACAACACTTTTCAAAAGTTATTTCAATCGCGCATATTCGAACAGCCTTGGTAGTTAAATTATTTTTTCATATAATTTTTTTTCTTAGACAAATCTTCCCCTATCAGTAGGCAACATGACTCGAACCCAAGTCTCCTCACTAAAGAAGGGGACACATCCTACCAAGAGCTACCAAGAGGAGGTTGATAAGGCAGGTTGAACCTGCGTAACATATTGTCAATCCCAATATATTAGGATATATCTATTATGAATTCTAGATCTTAGGGTACAATCAATCAATGAAAATTAAACAAATCAAAGAAAAGACACAAAGAATTATGTGGTTTGACAAATTTTACTTACGTCTATAGAACACACCAGATATCAATCCATTATTAACAATTGGTTTTTACAATGATCCCGTCAAAAATAAAAACCCTAGAACCTAATGAAAAATAAGAGATGTTATTTATACTAACATCTCATTAAGAATAATTATGTTAATACACTAGACAACATAAAATAACACCAGCGATACTCTGCGCACATCATCAGACTTCATAATATAACAAAACCAATGTTGCACTAAGTACCGTAAATCAACCTAATGTTGCAAGTTATTAATAGGTTTACCCTAATCTTTAATACACCTTTCGATACCCAATGATTTTATAGGTTGAACACAAACCCCTTGAAAAGGATTTGAAAAGGACAAACAAAGTTATTCATGAAACAAGATTTGTAAGCTCACATGGCTTGTCCTAGAATACATTTGGATATGCGATTCAAACACTCAAGTTTGCATAATCTTGTCTTCATTTGAGAATTATTCTTTTCAGAACTCTTTGAATATAAAGAAATAACAAAAATAATGCGGAAAACATGAAAACCCAAACATGTTTTTGTATTATTTAATCATCATTCCACCTTATTCTCCACCTATTCTGTTACCCAATGAAGTGCTAAGAGTTAAGGATTGATAAAAACAAAGTTATGTTTATTTCTTGTTGTTTCAGATAACTTTAGTTTGAAAGGATTCATTTTTTTTTGTAATTTAGTTTCAAAGGAAATTAGCCTAAAAATGTACTTTTATGATGTCTTGCAAAAATTGACAATGAGATGGGAAAATAAAATTACAACAGATAGACAATTGCTTAATCTTTTTCATAGGAGATTTATATTTTCATTTAAAAATTTAACAATTGCCCTGTGAAATTGGTGCCGAATTTTTTAACCCAACAGATTGGCATGTTTTGGTTGAGTTTTCAACTGGGCTGGGCCTAAATGAATTGAATGAAAAGCGTTGATACACTCGGTTCATATTACGATCTCGTTCTCAGCTTAATACAGTATAATAACATAGTACATATTATGATATCGTATTGAATGAGCTGTTATCATAGTGTATGAAGTAAAAAAAAAAAAATTTTAAGACAAAATATAATATTGTATCTCAGTATATACTTAATTTCGTATAATCATACGTAAGTTGATAAAAAAATTTTAAAACAAAAGGTTGTGGGCTGCAAATGGGGTTACATGCGAGGGTTGAGTGTATCATTTTCCTTAAACGAATTACCTTGGGGTTGCTGATACACTCCATAATCGATCCCTTACACTATGATTGCTCAGTCTATAGTTCATACGCTATCGCAGTGTATAGAGCTATATTTTTGTATTTTTTATAATAAAAAATATATTAGTGTATCTCAATATATATTTTTATTCGTATATCAATATGTATTTCAATAGTCAATGTACTCAAGAGTATATTTTTAAAATAAAAAAAATGATGTGGGCTGAGTTGCACCTCGGGTTGCAAAAGAACTTGCATGTATCATTACTCTTTTCCTTAAGTTATTTTAGTGAGCGTTGATACACGCAGTCTTTTTTGCAGTATGTTTTGCAGCTTTATACGCTATGATAACGTAATATATACTGCACTATTATAGTTTATGGATCCTATCATAATATATGATCCAATTTTTTTTTCATTTTTTCACCATGAAAAAAAATACATTAATGTATCTTAGTATATATTTCATTTCATATAACAGCATGTACTTTAAAGGGTGAGTGTATGATTTAAAAAAAAAAAAAGGATATACTGCAATTGGGGCTACAATGAGGCTACGTGTATCTTTTTCTTATTTGGGTATATGAATGGACCAGTTTGCACAAATGAATTTCAGCCCACAAAATCTTGCAATATTTTATGTATGTAGACACCTTTAATAAACTTACGTATGGATCATTTTATCATTGTCCGATTGAACGAACACCAATCAGATGGTGGTAAAACGGTTATTGCACATGTCCACACCATATCATTTCTCAGTAAAATACTAGGAACGATCGTTTCATCAGTTACATTTTTACAATCAGTCCCCATTTACCATCTCACAACGATTCAGGACTTACATGATTAAAGAAGAGGTCTTGAATTCGAGTCTTGGCGATGATTTACCCACCTATTTGTTGGCGATTATTCGAAAGAATTTTCTGTGGGACCGGGACAAACAAGCGGATGTAGCTTTCTCAGCTCGACCGTAAAGTCAGTTACGGGAAGTCCCCTCCGATATATAAAAAAAAAATACATTTTTACAATCTCAACTCGTTTTAACCTTTTTTTTAAGGGAAAAATCCATGTAAACTATCAAAAATCCATGTAACTCTAACTTTTCCTGAAGCTCATATAACCCTTTGAGTTAAATTTCTGTTGATATATAAAAAATATTCTGTTTTGTTAACTCTAGCTGAAAACACAGTATACTACAATACCATACAATGTGATAAAGATACAGAAAATCATCTGTAAATGTAATTTTATCTCTTCAATAGGTTTTTATAATCTATTCTGATGGATAAAATTCGTTATTAATATAATGTTTTCCATACTTTTAACACATTGTAGGACGTTTTTGGTATACAGGGTTAACCGAATGGAATATTTGTAAAATATTTCTCGTTTGTCGATGAAAGTTTAACTCAGGGAGCTGTTTGAATTTACATAAGTGTTTTCAATCAATTATGTGGACTTCAGAGAAATTAACGGGAGTTATATGAATTTTAGATAGGTTACATGGATTTATTTGATTTTTTATCCTTTTTTAATGGTATATTCGTTCAATAAAAGTACATGCCTTCACTGAAAAAATAAAGTATAAACTCAATTAAAAAGTGAGCTTAGATAACCTGACCCAACCCTAATCCAATGTGTTAAATATTATTAGATTTAAAATTTGGAAAAAAAATCTTATGTAACCCACTGTAAACTTCTGAAATCCATATATCTCCCTGACTTTTTCTGAAGTTCATATAACCCTCTGAAAACACTTTATGTAAATCAAAATAGCTCATTGAGTTAAATTTTCGTTGACAGATAAATAATACTTTACTTAGTTAATCCTCGCTGAAAAATAGTATACCAATCCTTTATAATTTGTTAAAAATGCAAAAAATATTTGTAAAAAACAATTTTACACATATATATATAGTTTTATAATCTACTCAGAGGAGTAAAATCGTCATTTACAGATGATTTTTTACATTTTTAACACATTGTATGAGTTTTTAATACACTATGTTTTACGTAGTCAAGGTTAACTAAAACGGAATAATCGCATAAATATTCTTCATCTGAAAACAAAAGTTTAACTCATGAGACTATTTGAATTTAAATAAATGTTTTTAGGGGGTTATATAGACTTCAGGAAAAACCAGGGAGTTACACATGGGGTTATTTGAATTTTTCCCTTAAAATTATAGGTTAAGTTTAAGCTATTTAATTAATCTTTGAGATGAAATTTGAATTATTCATTTTCTTTTTATCCACAAATCTTGTAGTTTCATTTCATTATTCTTTCGTGCACGTCATCCTTCCTTTTCATCTTTGGGGCTTAAACTGTTCTAGAGTTTTTTCTTTTTTTCTTATTTAAAGATTGTTCTAGAGTTAGAATTGATTAAAAGGGCATTATTTTAGAGCTAAACTCAAATTCAACCCGAATCGAAAGCCAACCCCTATCTAAACCCAAACAAGTTTGGTTCGGGTTAACCTCCAAGATTTGAGGGTCTTAGGCTCAAATTGACCTCCAACTCGACCCATCCCGCGCAATTTGTGGTTCTAACAAAAAATTGAAATCTTATGTTGTAGAGAGGGTAAAGGTCCACCAGCTAATCAAAACATTGATCATATTTCGCCCATTTAGAAATAGGTTTGAGCAGTTTTTTAATTTACAGGAAACTGTTTTTCCCAAATTTGTTTCCAGAAGTTGAAGACAAAAGCTGGGACCAAAAGCTAGAGACAGATTTTTATGAAAAAGTGCACAAAACATGAGTTATTCAGAAGTTGTGGAAATACAATTTTTTGTTTTTATCTAAAATTAGTTTTCCAATCGTGCAATCAAACGCAGCTTTACTCATTTTTTTTTAACAAGGTAGTAATAGTACTCATCATAGTGAATACTTTTGGGAACAAGAAACTGACTCACCAAGTCAATATGATTCTTCAACACCAATGTGTTTCCAAAGAAAAACCAGGTTGCTACGACTGTCTAAAAAAAGATATGGAATAGAAAAGAATAGACATCATTTCACATAAACAAAGATTCGATCGAAATGGATTATGAAAGGCTAACCACAATGACTTTTAATGTTATCTAAATATAACTTTCATTACAAGTAAACTTTTGAACCTTCATCGTGCTCTTAAAAATAAGGTTTCCATTGCTTGCACTATAAACACTTTCAATGCTTCAATTTTTAAACAATGATGCAATCGAAATGGATCATGAAAGGCTAACCACAATGTACTTCTTTTATATCTAAAAATAACTTTCATTACAAGGAGACTTTGAACTTTCATCGTGCCCTTAATTATAAGGTTTCCATTGCTTGCACTATAAAACCTTTTCAATACTTCAATTTTATATCCACATGTGGTAGTCCAACCTTTCACCTGTGAAGGTGGCCTTTTGTTTGCTTTATCATTTTTATATACTAATATACTAATAGTATATGATAAGTCTATGACTAATGATATCACTGGAGAGCTGTTTTTGAAAATTAAATTCATATGCTTCCACAGCAACAAGTAATTTAATATAACCAATAATGTAAAATCTGACTATATTGTTTGGTGGATTTATCAGATTAAAATTTTCATATCTCAACAACTACAAGCAGCCTTATATTTGAATCCCAAATTCCCAATAGTTTTGTGGTCAAAGGATACTTATTCTATAATTTATTTATTTTAATCATGAAAGATTACTTACCCAATAGAATTCAAAAGTTTTTTACTTAGTTAATGGTTGGGACAAAGCCATCAAAGTTGGAAGAGGCAGATAATATTGGACTATCTTATAGGCAATCTTTTCAAGTAATATACGGAATTAAGCAAAGATTGTTAGATTGATAAGGTTTTCTAAACAAGAGCTAGAGAACTTGCTATGTCAACGAAAGGCAGTATAACTTTGATGTTGAACAAAAAAATATTTTAGCAAACACTTGATAAAGAGTCGAAATCTACTTTTATTACTTGAATTTCTATACCTAAACTTTTGTCAGTTCCCAATGCTACAAGGTATGTCTAACTAAGATATTACAATTCATTTAATAAGATGGCATTAGAAGTTTGGAAAAGTAATCCATCAATTGGAACATCTAACCACTTCTAACAAACTACAAACTAAATTATTAAAAGCGACTTCATAAATTACAAAGAATATCATTGTATGACTGAACTGATTGGTCTTGAGATTTTAAATATAATTATTAACAGTTTATGCTTGACTTGGAGGGTTAGCACAATAAGGGAGAATAAAATAACATGTGCTCAGCCTATATATGAGGGTGATGCTAAGTGCTGTTCAATGCTCCTGTCATATTCCAAGATTGAATAGCTGAGCCCAAGGCACCTTATAATAATAAAAAGTCAGTCATTCAAGAAGTCATTGAATAATAACATACACTCTGGAAATGTATATCAACTGCCAGAGAGTTCATATTCACTCTCAGGGAATGTCTAAATCTGTCTAGACTCACACGACTGATGACCCCCATGGAATTTTTGCCAATTTAACAATATCAAGCTTACCAATGAGACTCATATACACAGATTGTTCAAATTAGATTTTCTCCTGAAGATAAAAAATAACAACAGATTGAAGCATCCTATAAAATGGTATAATCTTCCATAGTATATAGCTTAATTGTGGACAAAATTTCGCAGCCTCTACGTAATGAAAATGACCTTAGGAAAACTCATAAACCCTCATGGTATCTAACACCATGTTCTGCTTCAGACCACCAGATTAAAGAGCAGTAGCCAAAATTGAAGACCAGGGATTCAAAATTACCTACTTGGGCTATCTTTCAATCAGGGACACACATGCATACAACTTTGTAATTGATGATGAAAGAACATATTGTGTGGTGGTATTGAGTGATGCAAAAAGACAAGAGGTTCTTCAATAGACTGTCGCTGCCACCAAAGTCATAAAACACCCAAACAGTAGTTCCTTTGTTTTCTTTCTCAAAATTTTAATCCTAGCCGTCCAAAAACACAAGAACATCAACAAAAGAAAGTTCAAAATACCAACATAAGCTCACTAAGGCTCCAAGAGAACCAATGACCCATTATTATATCCTATACGAAACTAATACCAATAATTGACAATATTAGTTCCTAATTAAACTGATCAACTACGAAGTCTCTACGTTACTTCCGTCACGTTCGAGAGCATCCCCCCTAACCCAAACAGATATAAATCAAAATCTACTAATATAATCAACTCAAAACAACTTGACCCAGATTTAAAAAACGAAATTAACAACTCACAATCCATAACCAAATGAATATCTTTTTTTCTCTTATTTGCAGAGGCATCAACAATAGAATAAAATACACATAGCCCCAATCAAAAAAAAAAGGTAAAACCCAAGCGAAGTATTCAATCCAAAACTAATAGGGAACAAAAAAAATCTTTTTGAAATAAAAAAGAAAATGGAAACCAGGATTTACCTGCTGTAGCAGGTCTATTGTGGGTTCGGGCCGAAGAGGTCATACGGCGCCCAAAGCGAGTCGAGCGGGCATGGCCGGTTCGAGTCAAGCCTGACCCAAGGCTTCCCACTCCCGCTCCAATGGAGCAGACTCACCGGACCCGGGTGAAGGTCCCTGCAACTCCCCCTCACGTTGTCCCCTCCCAAGCCGTGCTGGTTCCACCTATGGTCGATGGGCGCCACGTGTCCCGCGAACACCAGCAGGAACGGCGGGAGCGACCCCAGCTCGTAAATCCGACCGTCCGTCCTCTGCACCTCCATCCACCGTTCGATCCTCCTGGTGTACCCGAACCGCCTCCACCTCGCGAGGTCCATCACCATGACCCCCGTATTGAAATAACAGGGCTTCCGACCAGCGAAGGTTGAGGCCAGCCTCGGATCGGACCAGAACCGGTCGGTGAAGTACTTGGTGAAGTTGGCGTGGCAGTACTCGGGCGCGCCCAGGGTGCGCGAGCCGAGGCTCGTGTTCCAGAGCTTGAACACGTCGTCCACCACGACGAGGTCCGAGTCCAGGTAGATGACGCGGCGGACGCAGGGTTCGAGGAGGTCGGCGAGGTAGTTGCGCGCGTAGTTGAGCGGCTGCTCGAGCGCCTGACGCACGGATGGGGAGATGAGCCCCCTCACCACCGACGGGTCGAAGAGGTAGGACCGGAACCGTAGGTCCGGGAAGGTCGACCTCACCAGCGCCTCGAGATCCGCGTCCGAGACGAGGAAGTGGAAGAAGACGCTCTCCGGGCAGCGCGAGTGCTGGAGGACGGAGTGGACGGCGGCGATCGATCCGCGGAGGTAGGCGCCATCGAGGGTGATCGCGATGTGGACGAGCGAGCGGTCGCAGACGCCGGCGCCGCCTGCGGCGGCGGCGCAGTCGTCGGCATTGCGGAAGACGGGGGAGCGGCGGAAGGAAGAGCGGATGGCCTCGGCGGGAGGGAAGGAGGGGAGGGAGGGGGAGAGGACGACCATGACCATGGCGGCGGAGAAGAGGCCGGAGATCTTGGCGATGAGGAGCATCCTGGACCGTCGGATGGAGCTCCTCCGCCGCCTCGACTTCCTCGCCTTGGATTCGGTGAGGAGGGAGAGGAGAGAGAAAGCTAGGGTTTCGCGGAGGTCCGCCAGTCTGTTTGATTTGCGGGAACGGACGGCCAGGATTGGTTCAGATTTCGGATCGCTTGGTGACGACGCGATCTTCAACGCTCGATAAACGCAAAGAATCCATAACAATGTGAATCGAAACAAAATTAGAGAGAGAAAGAGAGGTTCCTTCTCTCTCTCTCTCTCCTTCAAAGAATATCTGTTCTTGATTTTGATTTTATTTTTTGGGGGAGAAGAAGAAGAGGTGTTAATGTATTAATAACAGATTAATTTGAATTTTTGGGGGGTTAAAATAAAATTAAGGGAAATGAAATCCACACGGGGAGAAGGCCCCAGCTGTGACATCTAGGATTACCACATTACCCTTGCCTTCGCTTCTGTCGTGGTTTTATTTTGGAGGGGTATGATTGTCATTTTATACCGCCCACATAGTTGTGCACGAATCACGATGCGGTTACGGATATGAGCGGGAGATGTTATATGGAGATGACACGTGGACAATGGGTGGGCATAGGATTCCGCCACGTAAGCAGCGTCGGTGATGGATTGGCGGACAGTCTCTGCGAAGGAGACCGGATGATGCATCGGGAATTGTGCGAGAGCCTCGAGATTCGGGCTTGGGTTGATGGACCGCTGTGGTGGATGGACGCCAGGCTGGACATCTTTTGTGGGTTTTTTTTTTTTGCCCTTTTTTGAGGGGATCTATCGATCGGTCTGTCACGGGTAAAGTTTTATGGCACGTGATGTATTAATTATTTTATATATTATATATAACAAGATGATTATGGCACGTGATGTATTAATTATTTTATAATATATATATATAACAATGAAGGTAAAACTATGGGCAAATGAATGGAACGTATTTTGGTTGATTAAGTCCGTTAAGGGGAAGTAATCTCTTTTTTTTTTTTTTAGTAAGATATAGTCAATGTCTATTTCAAAAAATAAGTTTAAGATGGATAAAATCCAAATAGGAGGGAGAAAAATAAAAAATAAGAGAAATTAATCTTAGGTAAAGTGGGATGGAAAATAATAATAATAATAATAAGGGATTTTTAGTTTTAAGTCCCCGTAAACTGTCGAATTTAGCGATCGATTCATCACTTCTTCATATTTTGGTTTTAGTCCCTACATTTAAATGATAATTTAGGAATAGGTCCCTCTCAGTAGGGTTGGTAAACGAATCAAGCCGCTCGGGCTCGGCTCAATTTAAGCTCGTTCAGGCTCGTTCATTTAGACAAATGAGCGAGCTTGAATAAGTTTAAAAGCTCGGTTAGGCTCGGGACCTAGATCAGGTTTCATTTTATGTTCAAATTCGACTCGTTTGTGTTATTAAAACTTAATTGAAGCTTGACTAAACTCTTATATAAAATCAGAATATTAAATTAATACAAAGTTATGCTCGTTTAAGCTCATGAATTTGGCTCATTTAGGCTAAAATTTTGTTTTCAATCCCTAAAAACCCTAAATGAAGAAGAACGTTGGGCTCGTTGAGGCTCGTGAGCTCGGCTCGGCTCAACTCGACTCGTTTATAAACGAACCGAGCTTGAACATGTCAAAGCTCGGCTCGTTCGGCTCGTTTACCACCCCTACCTCTCAGGGACTAAAAAATAAACTTAATAATTTAGGAATAAGTCCCTCCCAGAGACTTATTCTTAAATTATCATTTAAATGTAGGAACTAAAACCAAAATATGAAGAAGTGAGAGACTGATCGCTAAATTCGATAGTTTACGAGGACTTAAAACTAAAAATCCCTAATAATAATAATAATGTGTGTATTTCAAGAGATTTTTTTTCAATAAAAAACTTATGTATTTTAATTATTATCTTTTAGGTGATGGGATCTAGAGTCAGCCTTAAGACAAGGCCACTAAAATAATTTGCCTTGAGCTCATATTTGTGGAGGGTCTTTCTGAATTTTTTGAACAATAGTATTTAAAAATATAAACGATGAGATATGTCATTTTATGCAATTGAAAATGATGAATGAGTCCATCTTAACTCTTAAGACACTTTTAAAACTCTCCCACTTCCCTCGAAACCTTTCTTTTTCCTACTATTTCTCTCCAATCCATCTTTCTCTTAGTTGAATGTACATTGTTTAAACCCTCTTTATTTTTAAAAATTTTCATTTCATTAAATATTTCTTTTATTTTTTTGTTTTTTATTAAGTGCGTATGATAAGGTAGAAGTTTTAATTTAAATGATTGTGTAATGTTATGTATCTATTTTATAATATTTTTGTTTAAAATAAAATGATATATAATATTCAAACAATCTAGAATTTTTTTTTTGTAAAAATATTTGAAGCCACGTTTTAAAAGTTCACCTAGCGCCTGGTCAAGAAATTAAATTCTAGGGCTGGCCTGATGGGATCATACATGATATGAACACATAAGTTTCATGAAGGATCTCAATTAAAAATTATGATGTAGACAGTGCAAGATTGATTTTATCTGATTACATAGAACTTATTTTATCCAATTTAATTGAGAACTATTTAGATTCATATATTTATTGATGTGGCATTCTATTCCATTTATCTCAATATATATTCTATGGCGAAAACATAGCATCCTTCATTAATTTTAATTAAACAAAGGTTCCTCTCGAAATCAAGATATTGAGATTGGACTTCACAATTGATTCATTTTTCAAGCACAACCATTTGTATATTCAAACTCCTTTACTTGTGGGAGTATATCTTGATTCATTCAATTATGTTATGGCCAATTGGCAAAAGTAGCAAGTACTAAGTATTATTGTGAGCCAATCAACTAAGGAATCAATGATTCAACTAACATTAAGAATCTTTCATAACTGGAGTGTTCATGGAGGATAATATATTTAAAATTCTTAATTAGTATTCTGAATTTCATATACCATAAAGTTATATTAATCATAAACTTCAAAGTTTAAATTTTTGTTGCACTCTTTCTAATTGGAAAAGAAAGCTACAAACACTGAATTTCTAATTTCAAGTTTTCAACTATATTTATTTAGAGCATCAACTCTTATAAATACCTCAACTAGTGTAAATATGTAGACATATTAAACATCAAAAAATCCATTTCCATTTCGAATGTGAATATTATTATATATGGTACGTAATATATATCATGTATTGGAAATATGTATTTAAGTGGATACATGTGTTAAATGGTAACATGGTTAATATAGATCTACATCACACATATTTGAAAATATATATTTTAGTAAAAAAATTCACTTTGGTTGAATGCTACAACATCCTCACCCCTGTTTGAGTAGCAATATTAGCAATTACAATATAGATAATTATTTAACACAGTTAATTATATTAGTATAATAACTAATTTTTCATTTGATTGTCTTTTTTTAGTTATTGTCATTAGAAAATATATTTGACATGTGAACCCCCTAATTTAAAAGTAATATTATATGATTTAATATGTGAACGCCCTCTTATACCATTTAAATAGATTATGTGGAATAACACAATTTCACAGACCTAAAAATAGCATATATCAGCTTATAAATTACTATATGTTCTAGCATATCTATACTCACCTCTTATTTGCACAATCATAATTGGGTTTATTAACCTATATTATTCCAACCTACTTCACATCTATTTATTTTACCCATGCATAGGTTAACTAGGAGATTATATATAAAAATTAATGACATGCTATTTGAAGAATAATGAGAATCTTCTATTTCTTATGGAAAATTTACTTTAACATGGGGCAACATAATCCTACGTCCTGAAATCACAAAATCTTTTTTTTTTCAACATTTTTTGTATTTTATTGGCTACCTTTCCTTTTCCACCTCTCTTTCAGTCTCCAAAAAAGTGTAATAATCCCATCTTTCTGTCACTTTCATTCTTTTTCAATAGTATCCCTTTTGTTGGTGACCTATGAATTCACGCATGCAGAAAACCAGCAACCCCAAAACGCATTCATTGTTTAATAACATATTGTTACTGTCATTGCATCAAAAAATAACGTGTTGTTACTGTCACTGTAAATACTATATAAAATTTTATGCTTGATATATTTATATGAAATATAAAAAAATCTCACGATATATATATATATATATATATATATAAAAAGTAAATTTTACGAACTAGAAGTAGGACTTAAAAAAGAATGTGTAACTGACCTAAAAAAACTATCTATAAAGAATTTTATGGAATACACAAACTTTTCAGGATGGGTCCATTTCATTGAAGAGGGATACGTTTCTCATTTTTTTATATAAGCTGGTACATAATACTTCTATTAGATATAAATTCCATTTTTTTATATGGAGGTACATGATTCATCATAGAAGACATTATGCCTACAAATGAGAGAGTTGTTTTTGTTTTTTTGCATATATACGGGGACCGGATTCGTCAGTGTTCGACCTCGGTCAGTATCGAACTGCACCACGTGCAAGTCGAACTGTACTACTTATAAATCGAACTGCACAACCAATTGTTGGTATATTTTTTACTCTCTTATTGGATTTAATCAGCTATTGGAGAAAATATGAATTCATAAGTATCATCAGTATCCAATAAGAGAGTGAAAAATATACCCAACAATTGATTGTGCAGTTCGATTTATAAGTGATGCAGTTTGATTTGAACGTGGTGCGGTTCGATACTGATCGAACTGACCGAGCTCGACACTGACCGGATCCGGTCTCATATATACTTACCATTGATAAAATTTGATTTTGTCAATATACACATGGAAAATCACTATTGTAGGGGGTATATAAAATCCACCTTGGTCGAGGATTAAGTACACTAGAATTAATAAAGAAAAGTTACACCAAGGACAGGTAAGTCCCACATCGGCATAAAACAGTCACCTCCACAATAGACGGTCACCTCGAACTAAATATAACTCCCACATCGGATAAAGCCTTTAGTGAACTACGGACGTCCAAAGGCAAGCATCAGACCTCTTTAGGTCTGCTAAGGTGTTCGAAGTGTCAAACCATGTATTTGAGGATAAGTGCAACTGACGGAAGAAAATATTAGTGCCACGTGTACTTAAAGACGTGTCAGCTAGATCCATGTCATCTAGTTGACTCGATCAAAAAGAGAGAATGTGACTTACGAATCAGTCGGTTATTAGGCCATGAAGAAGATTTCTCCATGTCAACTAAACATCAGTCAAACGTGTTTGACACGCAACCTCCGTCTATAAATAGGAGGTTACCTCCCTTTGAAAGGTACGGACATCTTATCCGCAAATCTCACTTAAATTCAAATTTATTTTCTCTCCTTTGATTCTTCAAATCATATATTAACTTAAGCGTCAGATGGTCATTGACCGACATCACGCCGGTGTGAGTTCAAAGAAGAGAAGCAAAAGAGTATCGATCGATGGATCGATCACAAATCTCGATCAACACTCCTTCCCAAATCTACTTCCATCAAGTCCAGATCAAGTATGAATCCAGCCCAAGGAGTGAAACGATTAATCTCCAAAACTATTACTAATAATACCCTCAAAAAGGATAAATATGGTGCATTAATATTTTTTCGAGTGGCGTTTTTGTATTTTCAAATATTTATAATATGCATGATAAATACATTTCAAAGGGACATTTTATGCTTTTTCTTTTCTCTTTGAGGGACATTGATGATAATAGAGTTTCAAAAAAGACATAATATGTAAAATTTTAAGAGATGTATATATTAAAATAATGAAAATAAAAATCACAGCGTCTACAAGGAGTTGCATATATGTCATTTTATCTTTTCACGGTTCCCTTCTAATGGTAAAATGGGGACAGTAAATAATTAGTTGATTTCTATTGTGGGAATTAAAATACAATCTTATATGTATCGTTATAAATCTAATGAAATATATACATCATTAGACGAAACATATACATCGTTAAAATTTTTTTTCACATTTAATAAAAACAAATTCATTCAATTTGAAATTGAATGATATACATTTTTATCAAAGCATATACATTATTAAATTATGCTTATTATTTTTTAAAATAAAAAAATATATATAGTCAATGTTTTGTGATCGGTGTTTTGGATTGTAAAAAAAATTAAACCCTAACATTTTTCTTATTATCATATATTATATTTAATTGCATGAACTTACATGGGCTTTCAACCTTATTATTGCAAGTGGTGTAATTTTGTTCGTTTGAATACTTTAGCAATTTTTTATTCTTGTTTTGTTGTTTTTTTCCAGGGAAGTCTCATTTTTATTTTTTTAGAGCTATGTTTTCAATATTTTGGTCACTAGCATGATATATAAAATCGTGTAAGAATAATATATATATGTATTATTATAATCTTTATTATGAAAAACATTAAAAAAAATATATGTCATCACGTATGAGTATATAGATCATTTTTTATAAAAAAAATAAGAAAATGGTGTGTTTAGCCAAAACCACAGTTCACATTGTTCTTTTTAAAAAATCACACATTCTTTTAATAAAGTATATGTTATACAAAATAAAGTATATATTAAGATACAATAAAATATTTTTTATTTTATAAAATTGAAAAAAAAAATTTATCATACATCGATAGAACATTAAAACCTAATACACTACTACCCTATTATATTATATGGGACTCCAGTCTAAGCTGTAAAATGGATAAAGTGTATCAACGCTTAAAAAATATACACCACTAACTAAATTTATACTTTAGAAAAAACCATAATGTGTCCAGGACACGGATAAACTATCATCACTGTTAACATATAATAAAAGAGCTATGTTACACTCAGTCAGTTTTATAATCATAAATACAATCTTATATACATTGGTACCCTCTACTCATTATATCGATGTATATACTTTATTGAAATTTTTTTATATTTTCTATAAATAATATCATTCAATTCATTAAAATATATACTTCACATTTTATAAAAATAGATATTTTATTAGATGAAGCATATAATTTTAAAAAATTAAAAACATGTGAGATCTCAATTTTGAACCGTACATACGGTAACATTTTTCATAATAAAAATCTCTCATTTTCTGCTGCAAAACATTAAACACCGCTCTACGTGGTCGGGATCGGATCCCATGTGACTTCAATGTTGCGTCGCCATGTAGGCAATGCATACACGCTTAAAGTGTGCATGCATTACAAGTTCTAAGCATGGTCAAAGATCCTGGGCCGGCCCATCCGTTGAATGACATGGAAGTCCGGAAGCCCAATTTTGGTTTACACTTTACTTTCTCAAAAAAAAAAAATCACACTTTCTCATTTAAATACGTGACGTTACATGAAATGAAGTATATACTGAAATATATTAGTGTATTTTTTTCATATTGAACAAATAATAAAAAAATTTGCACCATACTCTATTATAGAACTTTATACACTGTAATAATGCAGTATATATTATGTTCATAGTGTATGACAATGTGAGGTTGCAAAATTGACCGAATGTATCAGTGCTCATTTTTTCCAAGAAAAAGTATTGCATTCAATGCATTTTACAGTACCATTCATATTTTCATTTTTTTTAATTATGAATATTATCTAATGAGATATATGTTTTATAAAAAAAAAAGAAGTATATATTATAATTAATTGAATAATATCATTTATAGAAAAGTAAAAAAATTTCTATAATGTGTGTGTGTGTGTGTATCGTTACACAAGTATAGAAAACTAATGGGACATGTAAGACTGTATTTGAGATGTTGAGTGTAACATAGCTCTCTTTTTAGGTGGGGACGTGCAAGTTGCAAGGGTGTAGCCTCACTTCCTCTCTCAAGGGATTGGATACTGGTCCATCATGGAAGCTCACTATGATAAACTTGAAATCGAACAAAATTACATATAATATGAAAATTTTATGTGGTTTGGCTTAAACCTATATCTATATATAAGTAAAATCTAAGAGCATCCACATATCACCTGAGAAACACGAATTTTACGTGGTTCGGATTAATCTTACATAAAAAAGATAATATCTGAGAGCATCCACTATAACAAAGATAAAAATGAGATATAACTTTTACGACAACTCACCAAACTCTAGTAGTGTTTTCCCTCTCTAAATTACTCCTCTCAACTTCTTCATGAATCTCTACATAATTGTCATGCCATTAAATTACATAAAAAAATTCACTGGATAAATATAATTAAATATTAATTGAATAAATGAACATTATAATTATATATTAAATTATCATTTTTAAATATACATTAAATAAATATAATATTGGTCTTATTTTAAACGTTTTAACAATAAATTTCCAACAATATCGATTTTATAATTGAATTTATGTAACAAAAATCATGCTGCTTTTAGAAAAACATTTAAAAGAAAATTTAAAGTCATTTCCCCATATTTGGAGGATCCAAAATTTAGAAGTTGTGATCTCATTAATTTTTTTAGGAAAAAATGATAAAAAATGTTAAAATTTTGTATCCATTGTAAATCAATCAGGAGTAAACAATTGCAATAGAGGCAGTCACTCCTCTCCTTCGGAGTTCTACTTATTGTTTTATAGATTAATTACATCAGTTCTTCATATTTGTCGATCAACCATATTTTGAGAATCTTTAAATATTCATTTTAGAAATGGAACCATGTATAATCTTGTTTGTCAAGATAATTAAGGATGAGGTCTTGCATGCATGAAATAGGAAAGTTGTCAGTTCAATACACTCATCTGCCCATCAAAGAACACGGTTTCATAGATGATTCTCATATGTAAGTAAACATTTCTTTTGATATGACACTTTTTAATAATGCATGTGTTCGAGTGATGGATAGCATTAGTTCATTGTTTTGTAAGTAAAGTTATCACAACTATAAGAAAAAGAGAAATAAAAATTCCAATAAAATAATAGTTATGATCGTATATTAAAACACCCAAATCTCATGTATATTGATACAACTTCATAAAATCACAAACATATTCATATAGAAGGTTAACCATTCTAAATATATATAGATAGTGATGTAATTAAGTTTCCCATGAAATAGAACTAGCACCACATTACTGTTGCAATGACATTACAATATTCCATTTACAGGACAAAATGAACACTCTGAAATAAAAATGTTCACACGTGAATCAATCAAAGAAAATCTCTTTGTGCCACTCTGGTGGAGACTCCTCTTCTTCCTACTGCTGTATCAAAACAAAAAAAAAAGTGTGTGAGAGATTTTTTTTAAAATAAATAAAAACCTATAATTATTTTAACATCTATAAAAACTTAGAAGAGAAGGTCCTAAGTTATATTATAAAATGATAAAGAGATCTTTTAAAAAGCAACCAAACTAATATAGTTTTTCAAGGAGCACTAACCAGATTCAAATGTGATTTGTTACTGTCATCAAAATCCAAATCATGTAGATGATGAAATTTGAGGCTTTTGAATCTCTTCTATCTTCCATTCGTCTCCATCCATGAATAATATAAAATCATTATCCTGATAAAGTACAGAATCCTGTTGGACAACATATATAATTGTCCTGATTGCATACAGGACCCTGAGGGACATTATAACAATTGTTCACGGGACTCCATATAATATCATAATTATTCTGATTGCATACAAGATCTTGTGAGACAATATTATTGTCCATAGGACTCTGTAGGATATTAAAATGATCTTGAGTAAGTGTAACAGCTTGCGAGGTGATGTGATTGTCCTCTATAAGTACAAGATTGTTCTGAGGACCCTGGATGGCAATATAATTGTTCTGAGGACCCTGGATGGCAATATAATTGTTCTGAGGACCCTGTGGGGCAATATAATTGTCCTGAGTATGTTCAGATCTCTGTGTGGAACTATATTGTATCATCTGATGAAATGAGGACTCCTGATGATTTTGTACTACCATCATATTTGTAGCATCTGATGAAGTTGACCCCACTTTGCCTTGATTTTGAGTTTCTTGCTTCATCTTTTTCTGATGATTCCGATATTTCTGTTGCACATGATTGCTTTAATTAGTTCATTACAATAAATACAATTATGAACAGTAAATGAAATTAGAGAACATTACAAGTATATAGTGTATCTCATATTATTATGTCATTAATTTATCAATTAACCAGATATAATGAACCCTAAAAATTTTATTTTAGAAATAGATCTATGTGTAACATTATAACAGTATATGCCTAACAAATTTATTAAGAATGAGATCTTTCATGTATGAAATATGAATTTTGTAACTCTTGATGTGCTACATATCCAAACCTAATCCATTGAATGCCCAATTTTTAAAAATTAATCAAGGTTGTTTATAATCACAAAATTTCAAGTTTATCGATATCAGAAGAAAAAAAATCGAGTATAATGACAAGTTAAAAAAATGTGATTATCAGAAACAAGATTGTGAGCGAAAGTGTTACAATTCTAGTACAATTAATATGAAATTTATGGATGCAAACTATGAAGACATTTTATATGTTTTCCAAATTTTAAAGAAAAAAAATTACCTGCAAGTGACTTGAAACATGTTCTCGAGTCAGTTCTGTATTCATGTCTTCCAAGTATTTTCTTACCCACTTCTGAATTCTTAATTTTCTCTTGGATTTTCTTGGCGCTTGCATCTCCATTTAAGAAAGGAAAAAAATCAAGATTTATATATGTCATGCATTTTCTTCAATATATAATATGGCTTTAAAAACAGTAATACACCAACAATATGAAACTTTTACTTGCACAACATTTATAACCCCTCTTTTAAAAAATTTCATATTTTCTTATAAATTGGTTCAGTAAAATTCATTTAGAGTTATATACCTCATTAAAATAAAATACACTGTAATTAAGAAAATTAAAACACGTGCAAAATGTAAGAGAATTGTAAAAGAAAAACTCTTACTTTTGTCAAACTCCAATTGTTGAAGGGCCTTCACAAATTCTTCTTCGAGTTCGTTCGTCCAGATGAGTCTTCGTTTAATCCCATTCGACTCACATGAAATGTTTAAGGTTCCTTATCTCTCTTGGATTTCTCCAAATCATTCTTCACTTTCATTATTTTCCTTGCTGTGTGTTGCCATATATATTTTAAATTTTCTTTTGAAATCGGTTTTATGAGACAACCGCATGCGCCATTTTTCACGCATTTCATTACTGTATTTGAATCGTCTGTGCATGTCACTGTCATTCATTGTAAAATCCAAAGTTGAAAGACATGCAAAGTATTGAAATTATAATTAGAGATATATTGCTTTCATGAATTGAGATTAATTGATTATACTTACTAATTATAGGTAGGTGCAATTTGAGCCTGATGGATTGGAGAAGCTTGAGATCATTATTGTTTTCCTTAATAACATGACTAATGCTTTGTCTACCCTTATACATGTTGTCACTGGAAACACAAATATGTTTGATTTCTTGTTAAGAAAAATAAAAACCAATCAAATATCAATATTACATGGAAAATGTTATGTACAGTCACTTTTTAAGTCCACTTCAGTCCACATATTTTTTAAAATTTTAAAAATATAAATAAACAATATATATTTTTTCTAATAAGGTAATTGTTCTTATAAAAAAAAAGTATATACTCCAATTAATTTAATGATTAAAAATATAAAAAAATTTAATCAGATATATGCTTTGTTAATGTAAGTGTATACATCAACAATGTAAATGAGACTAAAATTATAGATGGAAAAAAAATTGTATAACAATGCAATCATATTAAATTGGTATTCATGTTCCATGTGTGTTCTGAGTGGGACCTCATCCGTGCTTGGATGTGCTCCAATTCAATCATGCATGTGAAATTATTTTAATTTAACATCGGATAATGTTACATACATCCTCATTTTCATATTCATTTTCAGTCTATATGTGTTTTAAATTTTTTAAAAATTATATACACCATCTAATGTAGTACATACTTTTATATAAAAAAATGAAGTATATACTTCAACAAACTGCATGGATGCATTTATAGAAAATAGAAAAAATATCGAAGCATATATATCGTTAATGTTAGTATATGCGCCATTAATTTTCTATCGACGCATATGGGGCTAGAATTGGAGCTGAAAAAAAAAAACTATGTGTGACAGCATTCTTTAAAATAATGTTAAGAATAGTTCATGGGACAATTTTGGTGCAATACTCCATACATATTTTAATTTTTTTAAAATAATAAACATCATTTAATCATATATACATTTTTATCATGATGTATTCATAACCAACCAAAAGAGACTTTTTTGTGTAAAAAAATCAAACACACATTCTTCCATTGCATCCCAAAATCAATTGTTCACTTTTAAAATGTAAAAAGATCAGGGTTTGAAAAGTTAGAAAAATAATGAATTTCTAAACAGAGTTTGAAACGAAGGATTATAAGAATCTTTATATTCCAAATGTGCATCCAAGTAGATCCTTAATTAATTTAATTAGACTACAAAAAGAGAAAGAAAAGATGGTGATATATACTTTCATGCATGTGCAGCCCCCACACCACACCATTAATGATTAATTATTTACATTATAATGAATAAAACTCCGCTACCAAACATATATATTACTTGCAATAGTAGAAGAAAACAAAAATAACATCTTTTATTTTAAATAGCATGTATTTGAACTTTGAAGGCTATATATATACAAAAATAAATAAATAAATGAAAAACACATTTTAAATCTAAGCTATGTAAATATGAAAAATGTAAATTGCCACCTACCATGGTATTTCCACTCTTGGAGATTATTCTTCATATTGGACAGAGACTCCATATCTTTGTCTACAACCATCACATGAAGTCCAATAGGAAAATTATCAGGTAAAACCATCTTCTAAAAATCTTATATATTTTTTTCACTTCTTTAGCAGAGCAAATCAATATTAATTATTAAGCACTTGTGACAGAACTTCAGCTTAAATAATACGTCGTTGTTGTTGTTGTTGAATATAACCGACTAAATGAATACTTTTCCTCTTTTTTTTCAGTTAGACTTAAGGGGCTGTTTGGCAACGGCGGAAAGCGGATTTTAAGTGCTGATTGTTAAGTGCAGAAAGAGGAAGGATGATAATCTTTAAGAGTTTTAGAAAAAAAAAAGCGTTTGATTTAATGAAAAATATTAAGCAGTATTTTAAATAAGTGTGTTTGGTTAACCAGTTGACTTATGTGATTATTGAAAGGGCATTTTGGTCCATTTAATAAGTGTTGAATGTAATTTGATGTTTGGTTGAAAATTTGATTATTTGCTTATTTTTTCTATTTATTAAAAACAGATACTTTGATATATGTCTATTTAATAAATTATGAGATACTACGCTTTAATGACTTGTTAGAACCTAATACAAGCATATACAGATTTTAAAAAATAACATGCCTCTTAAGTGATTTAAAAAAAGTTTCACCTAATAGTGACAAAGCTGTATATTTGAAAATGCATATCAACTGTTACAGAGTTCATACTCTCAATCTCAAGGAATGTCCCCATGGAATTCTAGTTATGTGTGTCATATAATATACTCATTTACCACATGACAAAGACTTGAATAGATGATTTATTAAATACAAAACCCTCATCATCATAGCCTGTTGTTTGGTTATGGTCACAAACAATTTTTACAATATATATATCTGTGGAAGGTATTCCTAAGCTTCACATCAAGAGCTCTACAACAATGTCAAAACAAATAAACAAACAGTGTACAGTCTTTTCTACACCTAAAACTTTGGTGACTGGATATACGAACTTTCTTTTGGAATTTCCAGCTAGACTTTTTGCTCTAGGTGATGTCATTAGATATTCATGAAAAAAATAGAAGAACCTGCAAAAATAGAGCACAAATTCATTAATTCCTATATCCATTAACAAAACCTGAAAAACATTGTAATTAATTTCATATACAGTGAAAGAAACAAATTCATTAATTTAGACTTGTAACCTATATTTGAATTATATAGTCTATCATTTCCTCAAAAAAAAAATTTCATATACAGTGAAAAAACATATATATACTTTATTTGAAGAATCCATTCAAGATTATTTGCATTTATTGAAACAAGTCCACAGATACAAAGAAATATTACTATATCTACTTATTCATGTAGTTAAACCTGTGCAAGAATAAATAAACACTTATCTTAGGGACTTGTGCCAGATTAACTATGTTGTAAGAAAAACAGAAATCAAAATATCATCACCAAATCAAAGTCATCAATGTTTGTTCTCTGAAACATAAGCCATGACTCTTAACAATTATTAGATATAAAAAGAGAACATTTATTAGCTTCAGAAATAATCACAAAATCATAAGATTGATGTCTGTTGTATCTCCAGATATGCTTAATCAAGAATATCTCTGCTATGACCAAACAATCTCAGATGACATACTTCCATAGATAATGAGATTCTTGGGTATTTTCACATGTAACAGTCTTTTCTTTAAATGATCTAGTTGAGCATCTGAGTAATGTATTAGGACCGAGGGAAAAATCAATGTACTAGTGATACTGATTTTACATTGCCCCACTAGCTTATCATTGAAAACTAACACACCAAGCACCCACAACATAAACTATTTGTGACCATTAATTCAGGTGCAAACTTGCAGAAAAGCTTGATTTCAAGGATACAAATTACAAACTATGTAAAAAGCTGAAGAATTCTAGGGCAAACTATGTTTAGATTATGTAAAACACACACCAAAAATTCATATTTTACAACCCATTTGATTTTTTTTCTATTCGGTTATTCAGAAGAAGAAATTAAAGGGCAACAAGTGATGTAAAACATACACCAAATTTTCAGTATGTATACACAAGCAGACAACAGAGATTCTGTGCTAAAAAACTTTAAAAAAAGTAGATCAACCTTAATACACCATATCAGTAGGGAGAACCATTCAGAAGGACAATTAAAGCAATCTAATGATTTGAAAACTTCATCAAGTGGAGCATTTGGAGAATATATGTTCTGTCCATGAATCAAAAGATTTATTTAGGTCATCCTTAATACACACCTTGGATGTTCCAGATCTAGAGTGAACTTTCATATCTGAACTAGAGTGAACCTTCGATTTAAGAAAACTTCCTGAAGCATAGACTGAACAGGGGAACCATTAAACTGTTGATTCAATAAGGATTGAAAATGATTAACAAATTCTTATTAGTTCCCCCACCCAAGAAATAACATAATCATCACACTTCCTCATGGATAGCTTGTTGAATAGAAAAATTATCTGTGTAAATAAACCACAGATCTCCTCTCATAATCTTTCCAAATTTGATAAGTCGAAGAAGGAAAAAAAAAATTGAAACTTGATAGAAAAAACAGAAGTATTAAATGCAATTCATATAATTCACAGCTCAATATACACCAAAATTTCAACAAACAAATATGAAGCAACAACAGTTCTATGACCAAACAAATGAAAAAAAAATACCTATCTAATTTCATCAATCACTTTATTGACCTCTTCCTTATTTTGGTTTTTTTCTACAACCACGACATCATCATCAGGATCAATAAATATTCAACTCGCCAAGAATCATCACCAATCAAAATTTACAAATTTAACTCACCAAAAATCAAAATCAAAATTTACATCAACACCCATCTAGAACATATGCCCTCTAATCAAAATGTGAGTTTGATATACCACCACCGTCAGTACTTTGTCGAAAAGAAATCACCATGAATAGTCAGTGCACCCAAAAAACCCCCAAATTTTCAAAAATCGTTAACCTGAAAAAGAACAAAATCCATATTTTCTTCACAAATTCAAATCTATTATATGATCCAAGAAACCCTAAACAGTATAAAGAGGTTTAGATCTGATGAACAAAAGCGAAAAAAGGAGGAGATTTCATGGGTTTTACTTTGATAGTTGGCTGGGGTGGAGATCCAAAGCAGCTATGAATCAGATCGAACTGTCGGGGTGTTTGTTGGAGACGGTGAGAGGTAGATCGAAGTGTATCGGCGCTCTTCATGGTCTGGTGACAGATCGAGATGAAGAATCGGTGTACGAACATCATCTTCTTCTCGAGGGAGATCCTGAAAAACGAGGATGTCGTCCATGAGAATGTCGTTCGGCGTAGATGAAGGAACACAGATCGAAGAGGTTCGGCAGTTCTTCTGTCGTCCGAAAATAGGGTTTACACGTGGGTGTTTTCGGCACTGAAAGGAGGAGGAGAGAGAAGACTTCAATAAAATCTAGTTTATATACCCTACGTAAATAACAAAATGTGACGGGGGCAATCTCGTCTTTTCACAGATGGGTCGGAACTACTGGATGCGTAATCAGGTTTTTTAAGTGCACCATCCAATGCTGAAAAATTTGGGTGAAAAATGTCTTAACGAGGTAATACATATGTGCTTATTTGAACACCACCAAACACAATTAAAGAAGATTTTAAGCTTTAATCTAAATAAGCACTGATTATCAGTGCTGCCAAACACCTACTTAATGTAATAAGATTCAGTTATGAATTGTAACTAAATTATGCTTATCCATATCTTTTTTTTCGCTTCTTGAATCTTGTGATGAACGGTTTGGATGGTTTGTTTAGTTTAGATGAGGTTATTATTTTTCATGAACTACTAAATCCCATAAATTCTTCTTACAAAAAAAAATATAATAAATCCTAATTAACATTTTCTTTTTGTTTTTTTCGTATACAAAAATTACTATTTAATTTTACACCATTTTAAATAACCTATTTAGATCAAAATATTTAGATTTCTAATTAACATCTACAAAATTTCTATTACCGTTGTTAAGATCATAGTGAAATTAATAAAATATCCTTACTTTTTCAGGTTGCGTAATTGTCATTACATAATGCAATATATTTTGACATGTTATTTTTAGTTGTATAAAAATAAATAACATATTTTTAAGGATATATGCAATTAAAACCATGGGAATATTATGTTAAGGTTATATATGTCATTTTCACTTATTAGTTAATAATAACTAACTCTAGTTAAATTAAATTTTAGTTAAAAAAAAGAGTGACACATCATTTTATTTTAAATTATTTTAATGTTACAGAATTAAATATGTTATTTGTGATAGTATAAAATAAATGGAATGTTTTTTTATAGTTATATACTTATATGGGAAAAAAAAAACTTTCTTTTTTCTCATCCTTAATTATTTCCTCATGATAATTAAATGTAAATTTCAATTATGAACTATAATTTGAAATTTGAGCTTCGGTGGATTATTCAATAATTTCCAATGCCATTTGAAATTTGAATCACCTGTACCATGGACTAATATAGATGAATATGATCTTATAAACTACCAAAATGTTGGAAGCAGATACTCCCACCCCTTCTTCCCATCCCCACCCCCAAATGTTTTTCCCAAATTTGTTGGAAGCCAACATTTGGCCGAACAATCATGCAATAGAACAACCAAAATAAGAATTTTTTTCCAAAGTTGGCAAACTATCAAGTGATGCATGAAATATGTGACTGAAATTTTACACCTTCAGATAAATTATGACTAAAAAGTTATTCTTTTATAAGAAATGCTTTGAAAGAGAAGGTGGGTGATATTATAATAATTCATTGGACCTTCTTTTATACAACCTTTAGTACTTTGATATTTTAAAATGTACAACTTTATTTATTAAAATAATATATGCATAATTTAATGAATGAAGTGTAAAGAACTCTTACATAAAAATTTAAAAAAAAACAATGCGAAAACTAATGAAACTGTTACATTCAGTCTATTTTACAGTCTAAAATGTAATATGTCAATGTGTTTATTTTTAATATATGTACATTTAAATAGGCATGATCATGGTATTGTCTTATTGATTACATCAATTATTAGTATTTGCCAATCAACCGTATCTAAATAATATTTAAAGACTCATTTTAGAAATGAAAATATGTACAATCTTGTATGTCGAAAGATTTAATTAACATGGGGTAGTCTTTAATGCATGAAAGAAGATTGGTCTCTTCGATATTATATACATCTAAACCTAATATTTCATCTGTCCTTTTTTGCACCAGTGTAGGAGACATTATAATGATACATTTCCTACAAAACTCTTCTTTTTATGGAAGTCACTGAAAATTAAATAATTGGTCAACTCGTGTGAGAAAGGAAGAACAAAGCCATATTTTCTTTAAGGTGGACTTCAAAGACCATGGTTTCATAGACCTTATCTATACCAAAATAATTATGTATTATAGAATAACTTATATTGTTGCTATCAGATTAAAACAGGGGCACAAAAGAATTGATAGGGAGAAAAATAAGAAAAAACAAATTTGAGAAAAAGTAACATCTGTATTATATTATTTACCAAGCAAAAAAAAAACATCTGTATTATATCTCACTTGGCTTTGTCCAAGGACATGTCAATTACAAGTAATAAAATCAAACAAATTAAAACAAATAAAAAATTTGTTTCCAGTACATATAGATAGACAAGCTCTTCCACTTCATATCGTTAATTGATGCATTTCATGGACATCCATTAATTGCTGCATCCTTGCATTAATAGGAGGTATGCTTTCTGGCTGGTACTGATAGAACTCTTGGTGTACATTATCTGCAGCAACAGGAGAACTTGTTCCCACTGAGGATCTGTTTTGTGATGGTTCTATGGATCTTTTGTATTTCTGTTGCACATGATTGATTTAATCAGTCCATAAAAGTAAATGAAAATGATGATCAATGATAAAATGAAATTAAAGAATACTAGCTGTAAATTGATATATAATATGTCACATTGATTATCTTATAGTTTATGTCAACCATATTTAAAGAATCATCAAAGATTTATTTTAGTAATAGTAACCATGTATATATAATCTTCTATGTCTATTTTTTTTTTTTTTTAGTCTATATTATTAGTTAATTAAGATTTGGTTAATAGGTAAGGTTTTTCATGCACCAACAAATGGTATTACCTCAATACACTACACATCTCAACCTAATATTTCATCTTTTTGTTGCATCAGTGTAGGAGACATTCTAAACACAATGCTAAATAAATTTGCTAAAAGAATATTAGATGAATCCACCTTATCTCTTTTGGATTAGAATTACAATTTATCAATTAATTCAATCTAGCATATATATGGTCAAACAATTCAGATTAAAATAAATAAAAAACTGAGCAGTTGAGAGTTGATATATAATTGAAAAACAATGATAAGACATAAAAAAAAAGTTACATAACTCGTACAAATAGGAGCAATTATATGCATGGATGCAAATGATAACAAAAGTATAAACATTTTGAAAAAAAAATTAAAAAAATTACCTGTAAATAACTGGAAATATTCTCCCGAGTGATCTCTCCATAATATTTTATATCCTTAAGGATTCTTTTAACCTCATCAGAATTTTTCATTATTTTTAGAATTTTGTTTGGGATTGCACCTGCAATTAATCCCACAACAAATATAAAAAAAATTGAATGACTGCTTAAAACTAAACACATTGACATATACCACATACACTTAACATAACATGACTTCAAAAACACTATCAACATGAAACTTTTAGTACAAGAGGTAGAAATTTTTTGCACCAACACAAGATTGAATATCAAAATTTAATTAAATACAAAAACAATGAGTAAACTTTCTGGCTCTGATCTTCAAAATATTAATTTGGTGGGGGTGATAAAAAGGGAGGTCATAATGATTTTGAAAAGCTGATCAGTTTTAATTTCTGTTAAAAAACTAAAATATAAGTTCCTTATTTTTCTTAAAACTCACTCAATTTACTCATATTTATGTTGTTGACAAGTGAAAAAAATAAAAATAAAATAAAATAAATTTAATATCCTTACTTCCAACTCCTCCAAGCTTCTCAACAGCCTTCACAAATTGTTCACGCAGCTCATCAGTCCATACGAACCTTTGTTTCATCCTCTTATTATTTATTGGTTTGTCATCATTCGCTGATAAATCATTATTCACATCTTCTGATGATCGCATGCGCTTCGTCATAGATACTTCATTTACTTCAATAGTAGGCATTCTTTTTCTCACTACATGTTGCCATATGTATTTTAAATCAGCCTTTTCAATAGGTTTGATGAGACAATGACAAGCGCCTTCCTGCACAGCCTTCATCACTTCACCCCTCTCATCATCACACATCACTGCCATTCATATCGTATATAATCCAAAGTCAACACTTACATGTACATAAAGTTAATTATAACATTTTTTGGCATACACTAAGGTTAATTATACTTACTGATAACTGGTACTTGTACATCATTGATCATATTGTAGGCAGCTTGGAAAACTCCTCTGCCTTGCACATTGAGATCACATATGATGAGATCGAATGCGTGTTGCAGCAAAAAGACTACATCGTTTAAATCCGAACATGTCACTGAAAACAAAAACACAAAATATATTTATATATATATGATATATATTATATTACACAAACAATTGATATTAGAATTCAAAATAAATAAAGAAATAAGTGATTAATGTCTATACATATATACCATTGTATCCAAACTCTTGAAGCTTGATGTTGAGATCTCCAAGGGACACAGGATCACTGTCCAGCACAAGCACTCTCATTCCCATTGGGAATTCTATAGGAAGGTTGAGCATTAGAGCACTCATTTCATTCTCTTCTTGTAAAACCATCTCTACTTTAAAAAAAAATTCTTCCCTACAAGAATTTTTTTATTTCTTCTTCAGCAAATTAAAGCAAAGTCACTCTAATTACTTGTGAAGCAACTTCAGCTCCTGACCTTAGCTTATATATTCGATATAACAGATTTTATTTGTTACTACCATTTATTTTCAGTTAGAGACTTAGAGTTGACTCCTCCATAAAATTCGGATATTATCAACTATTACTCTTTGAAATGTTTGATTAGCTAAGGTTTGTTATTTTTACTTTATATTAAAAACGCGTGGTACATCCTTTTATTATAATCTTTTTATTTTTATTATTATTATTAATTAATATTCGTTATTAATCAACTAAATAAAATCATTGCTAATCATTATGACATTATCCAAACGAAATATCTTATCTAATAACAGTAACAGCCTTCCTTTTTTTCCTCCGTAATTATCTCTTAAAGAATCTAAACATCGAATTAGTTAAGATTTTTATATCACGAAAGTACTCTGATTTGAAATTTAAATTTTGTGGAATATTAAATAATTCGATTTTTTTCATTAAATCTTACTCGGAATTAGTCAAATTTAAAAAAGGGTGTCTCTATCCCCCTCATGGGGTGCACACCCCTCACAAACGGATGAAAAAGATCCTTTATAATCGAAGACACCCTATTTGGATCCGCGACACTCTGGACATTTGTTATGATGGGTAGGGTTCAAAAAACATGGAATTTAGCCGCGACACTGGGATATTTGGTTTTTATGTCCGTGGACGCGGGGTTCAGAAAACTCCAGCCCATTAGTGTCGATATTTGATATTTATGTTGATTGTGTCGCGAACAAAAAAAGGGTGTTTAAAGGGTTTCATTGTTTTTGTTGGGTGTATAAAAAAAGGGGTGTGCACCCCATTTTGAGGGGTGCAAATAGAGGCACCCCTACACCCCTCAAAATGGGGTGCACACCCCTCCGATGCACAAAAAATGTTTATAATCGGCATGTGCACCATGTCACACACATTTGGTATTTATCGACAGTGATTGTGTCTATCAAAAAATATTGTAGTAAACACAATTACTGTGTTTGGTAATGTCGATTATTGTGTCGCGGGGTTCAGAAAACTTGTTTTATAAAAGACACTTTTTATTTGATATTTATGTTGACATTTGTGTCGCGACAAAATTAAAGGGTTAATTTTTTGTTGGGTGTAAAAAAAAAGGGTTCACCCCATTTTGAGGGGTGCTAGAGGCACCCTAAAAAAATTGTAATCCTTTGACCGTCTGGGTTATTGGGCCATGGGCCGTTTTCCAGCCCATTAAGGTTGATTGAACTAATGTTGTTGGCCATTACACACATATTTATCTTAAGATAAACACAAGTGTAAATCTTGTTTTAAAATTTTTAAACAAAATTATTAAAATTCATTCTTATTGATTGTTTTTTCTAGATTTTATAAAAAAAGATTTTATATATTATTAGATTCCCTAACAAATTAAATAAGAAAGAATATATATACTATACTCAACAAATCTCATTAAATTTCAGAAAATTTATAGTTTTTTCTAATGCATGTTTTAAATAATTTATAAATAAGTATTGTTAAGAATGGGTGTATTTTTATTTTATTTTCATTATGTTGTTGGTGGATTGTTCTTGAAGATTTATTTACATATCATATTATTTGGTGGGTTATAGGAATGTAGGTGGGGTTCATTTATTTTATTTTATTCTATTTTAATTTATTATAAAAAAAATTATTGGGATTAAAGGAATTTATGTTAATAGTGAGTGCATGTGATTAAAGAGATGAAATATAATGTAATAAAAATGTTAGACTCAATTATTTTTTTAGTCCAAAACTCATACCACAATTTTTTTTTTTTTTTAATAAGAAACATTATCTAATGAGGTATATACTTTGATAAAAAGTGTATATTGCTCCAATTTCAAGTTAAGTGAATCTATTTTTATTAAATACAAAAAAAAAATTAATGGGGTTATGTTTCATTGAATTTCTAACATGGTATACTATATAAAAAAAAAACTAAATATAACACCGCCCATACTATAAATGTAATCGAAAAATGGACCAAGTGTAACAACTCTCGCACTAAAGTCCTACCCACAAATCATAGTTTAGTAACATTTTTCATCAATCATTTTTACCGTTTAAAATACACTTCAGTGAATCATTGCATTGTCGATATATATAGCTTATTAGATTTTTTATATTTATTAAAAATGGGTTCATTCCATTCGAAATGGAGCAATTTTATATTTTTTATCAAAGCACATATCTCGTTAGATGATGTTTATTATTTTTAAAAATACGTGGTTTGCGTTTTGGACTGTAAAAAAAACTGATACTAACATTTTCCTGGTTGCTGTTACATTCAATCATTTTCACAGTCTAAAATACAATCCTATATACATAATTAGAAATCTAATAAAGCATATGCATTGTTTGACAAGGTATATTTATTATTATTTTATTATTATTACTTAAAATGGATTCATTCAATTTGAAATGGGCGATATACACGTTTCGTCAAGACATATACTCGTCATATGATGTTCGTTATAAATAAATAAATAAACAAATAAAACATATGTGATCTCGTTTTAGACCGTAAAAAAACATGGTGACATTTTCTATTTAAAAAATGTTTAGACTTAATCATTTTTATCAACCAAAACTCAAACCATACATGTTATTATTGTTTTTTAAATAGTATCTAATGATGTATTTGTGTTGATAAAAAGTGTATATCACTTCATATCAAGTTGAATGTATCCATTTTTAGTAAATATAAGAAAATATTTAACGAAACATATAAACATATACATTGTCTAAATAGGTATCTACTTCAGGATCGGGTTAAGTCCAACAAATATTGGACAATTTGATTGTTCAATACATTCCTGACCATCCGATCTTGATACACAAATTAATTGAATCCTAAAAAAGAAGGTTTAGAATTTAATTGCATTATAAATTTAGTTTTGAAATCTTACAAAATATCTCAATCACAATAAAATAAAATATCAGACGGTCAGAAATGTGTTGAACAATCAAATTGTTCAATTACACCTAACCCAATCCCTAGCCAAATCAATTTTGGACCGGAAAAAAAAAAAAAAAAAAACTGTGTAACAGGGCCCTTGTTTTTCTTTTTTTCTTTTGTTGATAATGTTACGTCCGTGGGTCCGGATAATTGCGGCCCACGATACGAATCTACAAGGCGGATCTCTCACGCTTCCGAGTCCGGATTCTCAAAAAAACGACTTGTCAGAGAAAAAATAAACAAATGAAAGATTGAAAACTTAAAGCCCTAGATCCGTTTGTTTTGGGAATTTTTTTTGGGTGCCTCTATTTACACCCCTCAAAATGGGGTGCACACCCCTTTTTTTATACACCCAACAAAAAACAATGAAACCCTTTAAACACCCATTTTTTTGAATATCGCGACACAATCACTGTCAACATAAATATCAAATATCGACACTGATAGTGTCGTGAATGATCCAGTGTAACATAGTTTTCTGAACCCCACGACACAATAACTGTCGACATAAATACCAAATGTCGACACTGATAGTGTCGTGAATGATCTAAATGCTACGAATTTAATTTTTTGAACCCTACGACACAATCACTGTCGACATAAATATCAAATGTCGACACTGATAGTGTCGCGAATGATCCAAATGGGGTGTGCACATGATCCGATTATAAACGGATCTTTTGTACATTACCGTTTATGAGGGGTGTGCACCCCATTTTGAGGGGTGCAAATAGAGACACCCTTTTTTTTTTAATTGTGGGGTTTTAATTGATTGCATGATCCGAAAAACGTGGGTCCTTGCCCCTTCTTTTCGTTCTCTCTCCCTTCTACGCCATTTCATCTTCTGATTGCCCGAAATTTTTTACCCTTTCAAACAACTAAATAACCGTTTCTCCTGCTATTTATCTGCCCTTTTATGAGCTCTCTCTCTCTCTTCCTTAGGTTATTCTATCCTCTTTTGATGAACCCATTTGTCAGGTAAAAATTTTACCTTGTTTGATTTCTTCAATATTTCATTCTTTTAGATTAGCCCATTGTGTGATTGGGTATGTTTTGTTTTTTACCTCTGATGTTTCCATGTTCTTGAATTTGAAGAATCTCATGCAAAATGTGATTTTGAGAATTGGGTACTGATTGTTTTGATGTGGGCTTTTTTTTTTGCTTGAATTGCTGTTCTACCTTATCCATCTCTTATTCAGTTGCATTGGAAAGTTGAATCAGCTGAAAGCGATTAGCTGGTATATCACTGGGATTTGGTTTCCATGCCTACTCACTGTATGCTATTATGTGATACTGATATAAATGTATAAGTTTGAATTTGGATTGCTTCCATTTGTGACCCAATAATAATATTCTTAATTTTTTTTTGTTATGAATATTTAATTTACCTAGTTTCAACCTTGGTTTGCATTGATGACATTGTTGAAAGCAACATTTTTTTTTATCCTATTTATTGTCAATAAGATAAAGTAGTTTTGGTAGGCGAAATTATTGAGCAGAAATTGACCTGCCTATGTGAGAATCTTTTAATCATTTGTTTCAGAGGATGATAATGACTTTGAAATGTGGACTGTGGAGTTCAGTTTTATAGAATCATGGAAATGATGAATTTTGATTTGGTTGGTATAGCAATGCATTATGGAAAAACTTGGGGACCAATGAAATTACATGATTTTGTTTGAGGCTTCTTGCGATTGGTTCATTTGACTAAAGAAATGCACCTTTCTGTGGCGTAACTGTCTACTTGCATAGGAATTCCAGTGCACTTTCATGCTGATTTGGCGACAGGATTTTTTATTTATTAGAAACTCCAATTTAAAAAAAATAAAAAACTGGCTATGTCATGCTTGTCTTCTTCAAAGTTAAAATAACTGTCGACCTCCTGACAGTTCTGGTTCGTGTATGTTTATTGTTTCTAGTGAAATCATTTTATAATCATTGAAGTTTACTGTGTGTATTTATGGTAACTAATAATGGCATCAAAGAAAAATAGTCCAACCTAAAATTTGAGAACGCTGTGTACTCCAACTCCAACATAACACTAATCAAAGTTATAATGTAAGAACACTATGCACCCTCTCATCGCTAACCTGAATAGTTGCAAGTTTTTTCTTCTTCTTATCATACCCATTCAATTTATGGTTACTAATCATTATCTTATATCTATCTTCCATTAGTTAGCTACGCAGAATTGATTTATTCTATGTTCCCAAGTGGTAGTTTATAGAGCAGTTATATTTGTATATGCTTCTTTAGTTGATGCTGATGATTAGTGTGATTGATCTTTTCTATTTCGATGTCATATGATTGTGTAAACATCCAGGTGATAATGTGCTACTAGTTCTGTTCAGCATTGCAACACTAGGTGCATATTCCGAAAATTTCTTCGCACAATGTCCTTAGCGGGTCTTTGGTCAGAGAATTTTTTTCATTTAAGAAACACCATTGGAGGTTGTTATTGTTTAAATCTGATTAGATATCATGGTGGTGAGAGTTCAAGAAGCTTGTTTGGAACAAATAAATGGATGTCACGACGTATTTCCACAAAAGCAGAAGAAAGCAAGAAATCACAGGGCAACAAGCCATGCACTATGGATCTCAATCTTCCAGGAAGGTTTGTTGGTTCAACAACAAGCTTGAATATAAATAAAGTTGAAGAATCCCCTGAATTTAAAGATGGGTACTATTGTAATGTTCACCAAAATATTTCCAGGGAAAGAGGATCTCAGTGGCCATTAGATGTACTTGTTTTTGATATTGAAACTACAGGGTTCAGAAAAGATAAGGACAGAATCATTGAGATTGCCATACGAAATCTGCGTGGTGGAAAGAACAGTACATTTCAGTCACTAGTCAACCCTGGTATACCAATAGAGAATACATATGTTCATAAGATATCTACTGCCATGGTGAACAACCCCGATGTCCCAAGGTACATCTTCTGTTACATAAAAATCTTTATAGCTTGATTTACTTACTTATACTACACCATATCAGTATATACTCTATTATGAAAATGCATTCAATTCATATAGTATATGCTTCTTCTTTTTTTCTTTTTGTAGAAGGATATACTTCATTAGTTAAGATATACATCAAAAAGAAAATTAAAACATATGCGGGGCTGCAAACGAGGCTGCAAGTGGGGCATTTTCCCAGCTTTTATTATGTGAAGTATACCTCATGATTGACAGTGTTGAACTCGTATTGGCCCAGATTCATGGTTTTTTTGTTACTATAAAGTCATGTTGAATTAAAGATTTCCCAGTGTTTGCACTAGCCATCACCTTATAAATTTGAGGCTAGGTTTCTATCATTTGAAAACATTTCTTAAAGTTCATATTTCTCTGGATAGGACAATGGGGATACCTGGCCCAATAAACTAATACATAGGTATCGACAGTCCTGTGCATGGTAATAAATCTATGAGATGCAATAGATATTCTGCATAAATCATGATTCTCAGCAGTAGTGTACATTAGTCCAAAGCATTTGGTTGAATTAGATACGCCCATTAATGAGCCATTTTACTATTTACAATTTCAAGAGACTTGTTGATCAAACATCACTATAGTATATGAGTCCAATATATGGTAGAAGTTCATAGGGCCTTTTTTTTGTCAAATAAACGTGATAGCATAATGAATGTGATAGTAAAATTAAAATTGGAAATGAATCTATGTGATAAAAGAAGGGAACATGCATGATAATTATATGCTTTCGATGTTTTGGCTTAGCCTCTCAAACTTCTTGACATTTTAAATAAAATTTAAATAACAGTTCTGGAGATTGGAATATGGTAGTCTAAACTACCAAAGAATAACAATATTTTTTCCATTCTCACCATCCATAAACTTGATGTGGCCAGAAGACATGTTTTCAATGAGATAACCATATAAACGCCCAAAAAAGTGCTACTCATGATTGGTTCAGCCAGATATGCATAGATTTCAATATAACTAGATGTTCATAAATGACCAACTTTAACAATATAAATGAGAAGGAAATGTAAAGCTGCAAGCCTGGCTCATAGAACTCCATCTGATATTCTGTTGTCAATACCCATGGAAAACAACATGTGATACACTGACTGAATTTAATAACGTGTGATATACTGACTTAATTTAATCAAATTTGACATGTGTTTTCTTGGTCTCTTCCTACTCAATCATTTTGCTTACCCAGTATTATCTGTTTTGTCAGGTTTAGGGACTTGGCCCCAATCCTATTGGAATATGTAGGGAATCGTCCAATTCTATGGGTGGCGCACAATTGTAAATTATTTGATGTTCCTTTTCTCGTCAATGAATTCAGTCGTTGCTCTTTGGAAGTTCCAGAGAACTGGTTGTTCCTTGACACGCTTCCTCTTGCTCGCCAATTGGTGACTTCAGATGGTTAGCAATCAACTCTCATCTCTCCTCTTTAAATAGAGAAGTACAATTAACTTTCTATTCATATGGATGTGAAAAATGCAACACCTTCGATTCTTAATTGGTACATTGCAATTCTGTCTTCTTATTCTAGAGAGTGGTTTTCTATCTGAATGTGACATTTTCCCCCTTTATAAGATTATACCACCAAATGTCTCAGTTATATTTTCTGTTTTCTATGTAAAACCTTTGCATGTTACTCACTTCATATAAAATGAGTTTATTGCAAATTGTTTAGTATGTTCAATCTATTTAGTCATTATCTGAACTATGTTTTTTTTTATTAGCCCAATCTAATTTTTTGGGGAAAGGGGAAGTGAGACCACATTATTGTTGTGAAAATATCGGTGACCGTGATGCAAAGAACATCCATTTATGGTTTACCCAGCTATTTATGAATTACAGTTCCTGACAAACTCTCTTGAGGTTTAGCACAAACCGTAACATCAATCTATGAGGATTAGGTTTTCTTATCGACAAAAAAATGGTGAACCTGGCTTATCATTGATTAATCAATATTTAATGTGATTGTAAGTGACTTTATTGGGAGTGAACTTAACTGCAGTTGTATGGCATTTGAAAAACAACTACTTGAAAACTCTTCTTGCTTGTGATTATAAAACCAATTAAGAAAAAAATTGTTGACTTAATTATGCTGCAATAGGTAGAGCTTCATTTTTGTTATTACATTCCTTCCCTCACCTAATTGCCAATGCACCTCCATAGAAAAAATCTTATAGTATCTATTTTATTTTTTTTGGTAGGTTAAGTGATTTTTTTACACCCATCAATAGGAGTAAAACTCAAACCCATGATTCCTCGTTAAAGAGGGATGCCTCTACCAACACTTATCACCTAAGACTGAATTATTGATTTTTCATTAATTAAATGCGCAAATTTCATTTAAAAGTTTAATCTCCGTTTAAAACATGTTTCATAACAATACATCTTATTAATAGTTCACGAATTCAATTAACTAGATATATATTAAATGCATAATACATACATATTTTATTTTTGCAACAGAATTAAAATCAAAAGAAAAAAATGCTCAAGTATGGTTTCTCTATTAAATTTGAATGTCAGTTTTTAATGATTTTACCTTAATTCGAATATTAGAACTTAGTGTTTCTGTAATGTTATGATGCTATAACATTATTTGAGAGATCATGGATGTGAATCGAAATTGATGATTTTGCATGTTACAAGTAATTTTTCCATTATTTTGCCGAACTCAACCTTGATCTTGCTGAATTATTCCCAAGTTCCAAGCCCGATGACAATTCTACCAACCTGCAAGAGGAGGTTCAGTTCCTGTTGTATCTAGTGTTCACTCACAACATGAAAAGGATTCTAGCAAAATGTTATACTTAGCCACTCATGCGGACATTTTTGTAGACCAAACACGTATTTTTTTCTTTCTTTCGAAGTACATATTTGACAGTTGAAGTACATGCTTTCACAAAAAGTGAAATACATACTCAAATAATTGAATGCCTACATTTTTATACTATGATAGTACAGCATATACTCTATTGGAGATTTCATATATCATGTTAGTGGTCTGAGTGTATCAACACTCTTTTCTTAATAATTCATATCTCCACTTATTGCTGCACAGGAAATAAGCTCCCTTCGGCGCGACTAGAGAGCCTGGGGATTCACTATAGGATTCAGATCCCAGATCAGACGCACAGGGCGATGCCTGACGTAGTCCTCTTGTCGAACGTGTTCCAGAGGATGACATTCGATCTGAAGCTGTCTGTCGATGCCATGTTGAAGCTGTCCTTCAAGGCTTCTGACCTGAAACCGAGCGCTCCTCGAAATGGCCGTGGGGGCCGTGCTCGTTAATTTATCATTTTTAAAACACATTTCACAATGTTTTTTGGGCCTCTGATTTAAACTGATGCATTAATGTAATTTGAACTTCACTTACCAGAGTAGTTTTAATTCACATCTTCAAGGACAAATAAAAGTAAGTGCTACATATTGATTCTGTTTTTATGGACAAATTTGCATATACATCCATTGATTGAATGCATGCTGGATGGGTTCTCAGTTACAAATGTTACATATATGGGTTCTGATTTCGTATTTGAAAAATAGAAATTATCTAATATTTTCATATGTAGCCTCTGTTTAGATAGAAGAATAGATGTGGAATGAGAGTGAAGAAGTCTAAATATATGTTTGTTTGCAAGGAATAAGCTGGTGTATTTATACCAAGATAGGTGAGAATAAGTTGATGTTAGTATTTTAGATCTCCTTTGGAGCTGTGTTTTTTCTCCTAATTTATTTCATTGGTATAAGAGTTTCACATATCCAACTACATCTTAGTCATCTCTTTATAATTCAAGGAGCTCATATATCGTATCATTTATTTTACATTTTATACATTTTTTTCTACATCTTATTAATTTTTTATCTACAACTTATATATAGTCAATCATACAACAAAAACTTCATTATTAGATTTTTCAACGAGAATAATTAAAAACATAATCAAACGTAAAATGGTTTATTCCACAATGATATAATTATCTATATTGAAATAGTTATCAACAGTACAATTGTTTATTTCGCTACTAAAATGGGGCACAATGATTTAAAAGTATGTAAAAAAAATCAAGTATTTTAGAAAAAGGTATATTTTAATTTTGGGAGTCTCTTTTTCATTGCCATGTCGGGACCTTTTTTTTATTATTGGCTATCTGGGAGGCTTGTAACCCTCTAAAATATATTATTTTTTAATACTATTTCTAATAATTTTATAATTTATAAAAACACCCCAAATTAGCGGATTATTTTTTTGGTCCTTCCATTCAAATATTATTAATATATGCATATTACATAAGAATGTGTAAGGATGGATAATAGCATATATATTATTTTCATATATTAAAAAAGTTTGGAACCTAAAAAAATATTTGAAATTAATTTTTACAATATTTATATCAGCAGATGTAAATATTAAGTTATGCGATTCGTTCACATATTTAATTTGAATGGAACAAAAAAAAGATTTTTAGTTTTAAGTCCCCGTAAACTATAGAATTTAGTGATTGATCCCTCACTTCTTCATATTTGGGTTTTAGTCCCTACATTTCAATGATAATTTAGGAATAGGTCCCTCTCAGGGACTAAAAAACAAAATAAATAATTTAGGAATAGATCCCTCCCAGGGACTATAAAGCAACATATCATTGAAATGTAGGGACTAAAACCTAAATATGAAGAAGTGAGGGATTGATAGCTAAATCCTATAGTTTACGGGGACTTAAAACTAAAATCCCAAAAAAAAAAACGTTCGATGCTTCCGAGGACAAAATAGTCATTTCATAAAATCTCCGAATCATATATATACTCGCCTTCCCCAAACACTTTCCCTCCCATCTCTCACTCTCACATCGAGCTCCCAATGGAGCCTCGCTAGTGAGACCTTCAGAGGTTCGGTTTCGCTTCACAAAAACCCTAAAAACCCTAATTTTATCACTTACGATTTCAAATCCGATTGAATTTCTTTCATTTCGATCCGATTCTAACACAGATCCGGCTCTCCGTCTCCAGATCTCATCACGGAAGGAGACGACGACGACGATGATGATGACGCAGAGGGAGACGACCACGACGAACCGTCCTTCTCCGACCTCCGACGCCTCCTCCACCTCCTCCGACTTCGTCGGATGCGATGCCTCGTTCACATCGCCGGAGGCGTCGGTCGGGCTCCGGTGCTGGGCCACCGGCCGCGACGACTTGTTCGAGATCCAGAAGAACCAGATCGCGCGGAAGATCCAGGACACGATCGAAGATTACAACGACTGCTTCCGGTGTCTCCAGCAAGAAATGGCGGATCTGAAGCTCATCCGGGAGGAGAATCTCAACCTCCGGTCTCTCAATCTCGAGCTCTCTCTCATGCTCTCCGACAAGGAGAACCTCCCTCCGGTTCCGTCCACTGGTCAGTTCAGTCCGATCGGAGGCAGAGGAACAGAGGCCTCCGAGGACGAGCTCCTTCTGCGGTCTCTGTTTGCAGGATTTGGGGAATCCAGCGTGGAAGGCAGAAGCGGCGGTCGGAAGGCCGTCGCAGCGAGTCTCGGAGGTTCGAAGGGTGGTTCCGCGGCTGTCGGAGTGGTGAAACCGCTGCAGCGCGTACTCTTGACGACGTCCGGACAGGTATCCAAAACAGCAATTTTTGGATGGCTTTGATTAATTGAGTTGACGAGCTAATCATGAACATAATCACAAAGCACTAATGTTTGGAAAATTCATTTAATTTGAATAATTTATTGGCTTCGCGCCTTCACAACCAACAGAGAAATTTTTGCATGTATTTTCTAGTATCAATGATTCAGTATATATTTACATTAAATTTTTTACTATAATCATGTCTGATGAGTAGTGTTGGTTGATGTGAGAAGGAAGGAGGGGAAGAGGAGGAGGTGGAGGTGTACGAGCAGGGGATGTACAAGACAGAGCTGTGTAACAAGTGGGAGGAGATGGGGGAGTGCCCGTACGGCAATAAGTGCCAGTTCGCGCACGGCCTCCATGAGCTCAGGCCCGTCATCCGCCACCCCCGCTACAAGACCCAGCCCTGCCGCATGCTCTCCTCCCCCACCGGTTGCCCCTATGGACACCGCTGCCACTTCCGCCACTCCTCCCACCGCCAGCAACCCATGCAAAACTTTCGATGAAAAAAGGTGAGCCTTCCTCTATCAGTAGTAAATGATCATCAGTTGTAGTAAAAGTAACAAAAGCATGCACCGCTATAATTGTTTTTAGTCACCCCTGATTGGAAAGTATCAACTGTTTCTCTTTGAGGGTACTGTAAATAGATTATCAGGTAGCACGTGCAGGCTAATAAGCTTTACTGTGTTACATAGAAAATGAATAAATGAATGGCGATTTTGAGGTTGGCTGAGAGAAGGTTGATTGTTTTTGTAATATTGATGAAAACGTGTCTTATTGCTGCTTGAGATATAGATAGAATATAATTTGATACAATATTTGGTAAAAGAATTTAAAAAAACAAAAAAAAAAACAATTTCCCAGGGGAAAAATTGGGGGAGTTTGATGACCACGACCCTATCACACAAACAATTACACCCATGAATATTGCTCTGAACAGCCAACCACCTTCATCTCTCAACTCCCACCACCAAAACTGTCACTTGTGATGGTAAACCAAAATCTGGGTTGGATTGAGCCTTGCAGGAGCTTTTGGTCAAGACTGAATAGGAATAGCTGTAACAGAGGACGCGTCAAAGCCATAATAGACAGAGTTGCCATCAGACTTGATCACAAGAATATCTCCTTGAGAATAAGAAGAACCAGCATGATAAAACACATGATGATGAGGATCGTAGCACACCTCACCATCCCCCCTTTCCTCTGTGTTCTCTCTGCCTGCAGGAAGAATAAAGAGGGAAGATAAAATGTGAAGTCCAATTTCCCGATCATTGGGAGAAGCATTGGTGGATAAATCAAATTGGTGAGAGAGGGAAATACTAGAAAACATTGATCTATTATGATACAGGGTGGGTGCATAAATTTGGGTAAGTACCTTTTGCAATTGTTTAAAGCCCTCTTCAACAGAAGCTGTGACGTTCTGAATGTTGTAGTCGATTCGATCTACAATGGTTCCCTGCTCATATAGATGCATCAAATTAGCCAATGCAGATTATGACAGTGGTCAGAAACCTGAAATTAGGTGTAGGCGTATAACCTGATCTATTACGAGGATGGAGAGATCCTTCATGATTTGAGCAAGTTCATTAACTGATTCTACAACCTGAGAATAAAAGTTACTCCCCATTTAGTAAACACCATTCACTGGCTAACTACTAATAGGAGAAATTTACATGTTAGTTTAAATTTTCACCTGTTGTATTTCTCTCTCCCGCTCTCTTGTGAAAGCCTCACTTTTTTTCAACTTGGACATCTGATGCTCATTAAAACTCTGTAAAAACATAACATAACAACACCAGTTATTTAAAATCAGAGGCACAGCGAAATGAACAACCATAACACCCCCCAATAAAACACGGTCAGGAAAATGCCCATCTAAATTCCATGGAAGAAGAGTTGGATATCTATTGCTCCAGATTATATGAAAAATAGGAGTACCAAAAGTTTATAAACAACAGAAATAACTTACCAGATCGCTGAATTCATCATCTTCTATGTCTGATCTGCTTCCATTCAAATTCATCTCCAAGTCCACCCCGTCTTGGCCCTGCACCACAGAGAAGCACTTGATCAGTAGAATCTCAATAAATAAGATAAAAGGAGCTGACAAACAATAGAATGAAAGCACAATCAGACCTCCTTTTGCTGGCGCAGGCGCTTCAAGTAAGCAGACTGTTTTTTCCGGAGCTCCATTGACAGATTTTGAAGGTCAGTGGCAAGGGATCTCTGAGGGGAAAAGGGGGGGGTTCATATATTATTACAACAAATCATCAAGAGAATGCCTACTAGCTCTTAAATAAAAACCACTGAATCTGAAAGCAAGTAATCAACAGATCAAAATATGAAGCCCCAATGCAACATGGTTGTCAACCAAATTATTTAGCTGGAAAACTATTGCCCCATAGAGCTTTAGTATAAGGGGGGGGGGGGGGGGGGGGGGGTGACCTCTTCATAGCAAGAACCATAGATGGCAAAAAATGGGAGGGGGTTGCAAAGATGGGGAGGAAATTATTAATATAAAAGGAACACAAAGTATCTACATGCAATGATCCACGCTCATGAACACCATAGGATTTCAGCTGGATTTGGCGAAATGGATGAAATTCTGTTCAACTTGGAGAATTTGTTCATCATAGAGATATAGTTCATTCTCTACTATTTTTGTCATCATTTCATGACATTTCAAGTCTTTCTGGAGATTTAAATCAAATATCAGACAAACAAAGGCCCATACTAATATGAAAATTTAGCAACATTATGAGGTAAGCCAATAGGGTGAAAATTTTATGACATTTCCCATTCCATTTTCATTATTCCACATGGTAATGATATATTTTGTTGCAGTATATGAATGGTTTACTAGAGACTCTAGTAGAGAGCACTGATTAATGATCATACAATCCAACAGCCAACTCAGCTTTTCCACATTCGAGAACAAACAACTATTGGAAAAGCAAACACCTCAAAAATTGGCCAATGATGCAATACATGCAGCAGTTCACAGAAAACCGAGATAAAAAAATGTATTGTCACCATCATATCACCTGAACATTTTTTCTAACATTTGAATCCTCAGACGGCCCGCTTGCAGCAAGTCTCTGCAATTTTTTCTCTGACCTTTTAAGAAGATCTGTTATCTCGTGCGTAAGAGCCTCAATCAAATGTTGGTCCTCTTTGCCATCTCCAAAAGAGGGCATCAAAGCCTTTCCATGTGCCTTGGCTAGCTCTGACATTTTTGTCCGTACTCGCTGCATATTTGCGGATATTTCTTCAGAAATATCAACCCATGCTGGAGGTAGACCCATTGTATGTGCACCATTACTGCAGTAGGCAAAAATCTGGCACTATAAGCTATGAAAATTCAAGGATCAGAAAATCGAATTACAAAAAAAATGCCAGCAGATATTCTGTAAGGCAAAAAGAAGTTCTGAATTAATTTCCCAAGTTAACAATCATTACAATAATAACAGTCACATGCACGTCATACATTCAATTGATGAAGGAAAACACCGTTAGTCAAAAAAGTGAATTAGAGATATTAAAACTATCTGGTTCCATAACAATGTGACATGGAATGTCATAATACCTCATTTAGTTTCACATTCACCAAAACAAATGCCTCCACTATCTCCAAGTGCCCTACCAAGTAGGGAGAAATCACATATCCTCTCTATGTCACTGTAAAGTTAGGGTTGACGTAAAAGTCTCTCTGGCATTTCACTTTTCATATGGGGTGCATTTTCACTCTGCATAGATGTTTGAGGTCCGTAAAAGTAAAGATTACTCCATCAAACGATATAAAACACCTCCCAATCCCATTACAAAAAATATGGGACATCAATTATGGTTTCTAAATTCTCATATAATGATTAGCAAAAATATTGTTCATTGTCATTGAGGGATACCAGTTAGGTGGATTACCCTATTCATCACTTCATAAATGATGAAATTCCTAAAAGACATCTTCAAACCAAATTCAACCATCAGATACAATAAATTCTTATAATTATGGGGTGCAACACTATGATTTCCCAGGAGGCCATCCAGCCCGGTCATTATTCTCCCCCAAGCACGCTTAACTTCGAAATATTGATGGAATCTGGTGCAAATTATCATAATGTTAAAATGCAATAAAATAAACCTTTACCTCACCATACAACGACATACGACAGCAAGTTGTATCTGATGCTCGATGTGAATACCACCACAAATGAAACAAAAAAGGGCATACATGATGCATATGATATATTATATATTTTCACAGCTGACTTGCAAAAACATTCTGTTTGTGTTGAATAACAGTCCTAATGGAATTAATAATACAGAAACCTATTATAGTAGCTAGTGATCATACATATAAAGGTTGTTTTAAAGGCCTTTCAGTTGTTGCAAGGACCGGAAGTTCAGGCCAACACCCTGAGGTTGACCTTGATCAGCAAGCACTATTAGCATTAAATCACGAAGTTATATAAATCTGAATAAATCAACCAACAGCGGAAGAATCTTTCAACCATGTAGTTTCAGATATCATTTGATTGTATAAAAGGTTCTTATTTTAATGCAAAATGTCATCCACACAGTCTTCAACATCCATATCACACTTGACAGTCACTAGTCTTTAGTCATTACAGAGTTTAACTAGGGCTTCCGGATCTCTCCACATACGCAAGATTTTTCACCTTTTCCCAGCAGATAGTCCCACATTAAACTAGCAGGTACCCTCTCCCTTTCTTCAATCCCATATTCAGAAGTCCACATGATATTTTCAAATAACCGACCAATGCGTTGCTCAGGACCGAATCAAATGATTTGGATATTCTTTTTCTACGGAAGCTAACATACATCTCCAACCAAGAATTTATGCAACCAACTGGTTCTAGATATCAGTAACAGTCAAATCAAAAGTTTCCATCAGTGTAAACAGTACACCACAATCAACTAAAAGATTGCGCCATCAAGTGATTCTCCAATGTGCACCATATTCCACATCAGATCAGATACCAAGCCATTCACGCTCATGAACTAAAACATGGCTCGACCCCTTCATTGAATCATCATGAGTTAATCTATATACACAGTTCATCGCAGAGCATAATGTGATATCATAATTTAACAATCTTCAACTGAAACATAAGGGAAGCAAAGTATACACCACATTGAAACGGGCCGATTTGGTAACTCTGATCCAGAATGAGAATTCCTTCAAGAATCCAGCTCTAGTAGATTCCATAAAAGGAGAAATTTTGCCAGAGATATCCAAGAATAAACACAGGAATCGAGAATTTCAAACAAAATTTTCCTCATTGTTCCAGCGAATGCTAAACCGGCCCTAAATGCCTAAACAAACCCCAATTTTCCTGCGCTTTTCATATAATTCAAAATTTAAAAGAAATCCCTATTGAACAAGCATCAATTCCTTCAGAACCCTCACAAATTCCAGATTCAAACACCCACGTAAACTCGATCTGATTCCACCCAGATCGAAATCTAGGGTTTCAAAATTCAATCAAAAGTTGAGAGAGAGAGGGACAACCGACCTAGAACTGCCGGGATCGTCGGTGCTGAGAGGGGCGTAGGACCGATTGGAGTGAAGGAGGGATGTACTGACGAGCTCGATCACCGGGCCGGCACCTCCGCCGCTGCCAGAGGAGAGTGAGAAGGAACCCTAACGTTCCGAAGGGCGTCCCTGTATTTCCTGTACAGAGGCGTCCGATTCCTCGTCGCCATGAATGGATCCAAAAAGAGAAAAACAAACGAGGATCCTTTTCAGGGATCTAAACTGAGATTTTGTTTTTTGGGGGGTCTCAACAAGAAAATGTTGTTGGAAAGAAATACAGATCGGGTTGTGAAGGGAGAGGGTGGACCTGGATCTGGGTTTTTTGTTGGAGGTTTGTTTAATTTGATTTTGTGTGTTTTTTTGTTTTTGTGTCTCCAGTTTTATTTGACACGATCGATGAGGAGTTGGTCGTTCCTTCGCACCATTTACTAGAGTTTTTTTTTTTTCTCTCATTAAAAATAGTTTTGCAAAATTTTAACTCAAAGTATAAAGGGAAAACTAGTTTTATATTTTTATGTTGTATTAAAATAAGAATAAATAATGATAATGATATAAATATATATTTAAATGTGAAGTTAAAAATATATATATCGTAACCAAATTATCGAGATTTATTAATTTATATTAAGGGTAAATTGGAAATTAAAAAATAGAAATAATCGATATAACTCTATGAAAAATTAGATAAATCGGTTTTAATTCATATAAAATTAAAAGATCATCACAGGTATATGGTTAACAGATTTAATATTTGAGTTAAATTGTTCTAATAAATACATTTAAATACATTTCTACAAAATATGAAAAATCCGATTTAGTTCTTTTGATGACAAAAATGTCATTGCCTTTTCCTAATATTATCATGCTATCCTATACTTACCAAGGGTTAAAAAAAGAAAAAATCGATATAACTCTTGAAATCTTATAAAAATTGAAAAGGTCCATGTAAAATAGTAAATATCATTGTGTCAATCACAAATTTTATTAATGTATTACAGAAATCCATCAAGTAAATTTTAAAAGGGTGTCACATTAATTGAAAACACTCATAGTTTGTACAATAAATAGTTGGGCATCAATGCATTGATTAAAATTATTAAGGAATATTTTTATACTGATTTTTTAATAGAAATATTTTCATTAAAAAAAACCTGAATGTTATGAATGGTATATATATTCAATCATTTTTTTACATAATATCTCAGTTACAATCCCCACCTACAATCATGTATACTTCGCGAGATATATATACCTAGTTAAAAAAAATTATAAAATGATACATACAATTCATTAGAGTGTATATTTCAACTTTTATAAAAACAATATGTCTTACTAAGTGATGTATATTATATTTTAATTTAGCAAATCAAACATGTACATATAGTGAACACGATTGTGTCTAAAATTTTCTTCTTTTTTTTATTGTAACTCTAACAAAAAATTTAAAAAAATTCATATACCCTCATGAAAGTTCATTAACATTTATACCCCCTCTGAATATCTGTAACCCTCTTAAAGTTTTCATGGTTAAGCGAAAAAACAATGAGTTAAATTTTTATCAATTTAGAAAGAATATTTGAGATCATCTTAAATTTTTCTTAAATCTCATTAGGTTATTTGGATAAATGCATTTCCAACACCTTTAGATAGATAAAATATACTCAGAATATTCCTTAAAATTTAATAGAAAATTAACTCAGCCTAAATTTATATCCATAAAAAAATATAGAGGTTATATAGATATTTAAAAAAATGAGAGATCAATATAGATATTCGCAAACTTTAAAGGGGTATATGCATTTGTCCTTAAGGTGTAAGTGAATATGATGAGAGTAAAAATATAATTTAACTATGTATGATTAAGCTAACCACACCCAGTTTTAAAGTGTTAATAGCAAGGGGGTATATCAATATTAGCCAAACAATGAGGGGATTATATAGATTTTCAAAAAATGATGCATACAATTCTAAATGTATATTTCAGCTTTTATAAAAACATGACTTACTAAGGTGTGGGTGAAAGATGGGGTAAAAAAATAATTTAACCATGTAACCACACTCATTTTCAAAGTGTTAATGGCAAAGGGTATATCAATATTATCCACACAATGAGGGAGTTATATGGATTTTTTTTAAAAGTGGGGTTGATGTGGATATAAGCAAACTTTTAGGGTGTCATGTGCATTTTTCTCAAAAAACTTTTATTTGGGAGCATGTTCACCTAAAAATTTTTATATTGCTATGCAATTATGGATAGGAGGGCTGCAATACTATTTTATGTAATTAAGTATGTATTAGACCAGGCCTGACCATAGGCATAGGCAGAGTAGGCCATCTCGCCTAGGGCTCCACCTTAAATAGGACCCAAATCTAAAAAAAAAAAATTAAATAAACACTTAAATGTATTTCTTTATAAAATTGATCATATCTTTGTTTCATTAATTTTATTTTAAAAATTCTTTATTTTATTAATACGCATCCCGAGTCATAAACTTAGATTTAATTGAAAGTTAATTTTATTTTCTTTATGTTTCATCACTTTTGTGTTAATTTTAAAAAACTTATTCATTTCTTTATTTGATTTCCCTTTAAATTTAATTAATATATTTATTTACTTTGTTCCTGTTTTATAAGATTTTTTTGTTAATATTATAAGGATTTTTAATAACAAATTAATAAGTTAAAATGAATCACAAGATTTAAGGAATTTTTGTTGTTTTCTTATACTTTGAAAACAAAAAAAAAAATTTGATTTCGTATTATCTTTTTAGGTGAGCTTTTTTTTCTGTTTTGATTTTTTTTCTTTCTTCTATTTTTCAATTTTTACGAAATAGATTTTTTTTCATTGTATTATTTCATTTGCATTTTTTGTTTTTGGCCTTTGGTACTATCGTGAGAAACCAGTTTTTTTAATTCTAAAAACACAAAAGATTGAGTATTAAAATGTCATAAGCAAAATTGACCATTTTCAGAACAGGTTTAAATTTTTTTTAAAAGGATAAGAGGCCAAAATTTTTGAGAATATATTTTAATTTTTTAAAAAAATATGTAATACCCACTAATAGTTTTTGTGTAAATATATTAGAGCCCATATAAGAAATTTGCCTAAATTACCAATCTCAGAGCCGGCCTTGTATTAGACTATACTAGTATTTATATTATAATATATATATATATATATATATATATATATATATATATATATATATATATATATATATATAATATGTTCCAGTTCTATATTATTTTATGAATGTATAATATTAAACAATATATAACTTATAAAAAAAAACATGTAGCATTGTAAATGTATCCAAAAAATTATTGTTTTAACATGTTCAACTTGTTTTGAATTATTATTATTATTTGTATATAATTGTCTAATGCAATGTATGCCTGAATGAAATATATACATATCTTTCCAATTTTTTTAACCCAATAGATACTGACATCACATACATGCTACTGAAAAATGAGAACTGCATGAATTAGAACAAAAATAATTTATAGTATAGTAACTTTAGTTTCGAAGAAAAAAAATTTCATTTCTCAAAAATCCTGTTTTTGTAAGTTATGTGTGAATTTTTTTCATTTGGATGTCTTGAAATGAACTTATTTCAAACGTAATTTTTTTTTAGTATTTCAGTCGAACAATAATGAACATCAAATTAGAACTTAATATACCAGCAACTTTAGTCAAATGATTGAGAATTGAATGTTAATATACCAATACCAGCAACTTTAGTCAAATGATTGAGGAATAGATGTAATTATGAAAGTTTCGAAGGATAGTTAAGAAAATATTTCTAACTGGTATTATATATATTAATCCTTGTGTCAGATCATTCAAATATATATATATATAACTTCATTGTCCTGTACGGCTGCAAAGAAAACATCGTTTTATAGTGGATATATTTTATTGATAAAAATATAATTATGAATAAAAACATAAGTACATGCCTATTAATAAATAGATAGATGCACACATTAATTACCTGTAATTATTCTGTCTAGAAGTCTGTGTTTAAGGTATTTTTTTTATAATGTTCTAACTAACTTTTTTAATTTTTATTTTTCCGTTCAAAAGACATATTTATCAATGGGAAGGTACATTGATCCATGTACTTTTCACATAAAAATCAATAATTTACATTTTTTGGGTGAAAATTAAAAATAAAAATAAGATATGTTCAAACAATTGGTGAATTCTACTAAAGAATAATGGTCATGAAATACTCCATCATTTCTGTAGTAATTATTATAGTGTTAATCGAATATGATTTCTCTAATCGAGTATACAACTTATTCATAAATTGTAAAAAGATATGCATTCAATTTATTTAGATATATATTTTATTTTTGATTTTTTAATAAAAATTTATATTTTATTAAATGAGTGTGTGTACCTTAAAAAAAATTTCAAAAACATTCATTCACATACCCTCTTTCAAATGAATTCTCAGACATCATCAGGGTCCACCAAAATCCTTGACAAACAAAATATACACAAACCAAATATACACACCATGTCACATTATGTGTATATGTTATGGTTGTAAGAGCAATATATTCATTTTTTTTCTTGTTAGTAAGATTGCGTATCAGACGGTTCAGACTACGTCCTCAACCATACTATTGTTCTATAGTGAAAAAAATGTAATTTAGTATCCTAGTTTATTCATATTGAAATTTTATAACATGTTTTCATATTTAAATTCAATTTTTTTTTCAAAACATGTTTGAAGATGGAAATTATTTAGCCGTTTATGTGTCATATTAAGAATGCAAAAAATAATATCACTGTTTAAATTGGGAATCTAGCATCTTTTTTTCATTTTTTCCAAATATTATATAAATAGAAAATATTATGAGATTTAAGTTTGGATAATATTGCATACAACCACTGGTCACTTTGTATAATTTTTACATGATTTAATTTTTTAAAAATACATAATGTAATGAAACATATGCTTTCTTAAAATGAAACATATAGTCCAATTAATTATATTAGTACATTTATAGAAAAAAAAAATTATATGTTTAAGTAGATGTATGTGAGATACACAGAATCTTATATATAGTAGAGAATGTGTGTAATAACATTCTTTAAATTTTAAAAATAATGATTAATATAAAATCTTAAACCTAATCTAATGTGATTCATATATTTCTAAGTAGGGGAATAAAAAAAAGAGTTTGTTTTTTACATGTATATCTCTAAAAAATTCTTATTTTATTAAAAATATCATTGTTAAATCACTATTTCTAGCAATACCTAGTAAAATAATTTAAATCATGCATGAGGATAGATTCCTGAAAATAACTTAAAAATATATAATGTGTATAATTACTTCTTAAAATGACATTTATGCACAATTTAACTCTTTTTAAAGGGATTAGTGCCTCATTGGATTCAATCATGGACCGGCAGAGCCAGCCCTAGAGCAAGGCCACCAAGGCAATTGCCTAGGGCCCTCATCCAATAAGGGCCCCTAAGAACCATTTATTCAGTGGATTTTAATAAAATGTACGGTGAGATGTGTTACTTCAATTAATCCCTCTCAACAAACTTTCTCAATCTATTTGATATTCTCCTCAAATTTCTCTTTTCCCTAAATCTCTCAAACTATAATCCAATAGACATTTCGATTTTTAAATTTTAATTTTTTTGTTTTATTAAGTGCATATGATATTGTATAATGTTTTAATTTCAATTATTATATAATATTGTTCATCTATTTAGTATTGTTGATAATGTGCGAGATTAAAACAATCTAGATTTTTTAAAACATTATATAACCCTGCTTTAAAATTTCGCCTAAGGCCATTCAAAAAATTCAATTCTCAGGGGCGGCCCTAAGGACCGGCTTCGTTTAGTCCGCTCAATATCAAACTATAAAGCCAATTGTTGGGTACATGTGTAACTCTCCTATTGGATCCAGACAAGTTTGAGTTTAATCAATGTCATCATTATTTAATAAAAGAGTGTAACTTGTACTCAATAATTAACTACGTAGTTTAATTCATAGGTTGTATAGTTTGATCTATAGACTATACAATTCAATAGTGATGAAAGAAGCCAGACCGAATTCAAAGTCAGTTTTTTTACGATATAAAATCATTTGAGGGGCATGTATGAAAAAAAAATTCAAAAAATTAAAAATTTCCAATATACATGTTTAACTAAAAAAACCAGAAACGACACTAATCTCAAACGGGGAGCTATATTTCCATCCCTATAGTTCTCTAACCCACCCCTTGAAAAAAAATTGGGGGTGGGTTAGAGAACAAGAAGAAAAGAGAGGAAACGGTCTCGAGAGCGAGTTGTCCGACAAGTCAAGCACGGAAAGCCATGCGAACTGGCCGAGCCGGTGAGGGAGTTTCTGGAGATGTCAATCACGGTGAGGTTTGCGGAGGCGGAGAGAAAGGAGGGGACGGCCCCGGCGGCAGAGGAGTGCCGGATAGGACGAGGCGTGACAGGTCCGAGAGGGAGGGACCGAGCCAGGGGAGACGGGACTGGGGAGGGCGAAGCCGGAGGAGTCGAAGGAGGAGAGGTGGGTGAGGTTGGCAAGGCCGTCGACTACGAAGCGGGGCGAGCTTGCCGAGGTGGGTGCGGCGGAGGGAGAAGAGGGAGAGGGAGGCAACAAGGCAAGATGAGCAGGGGTCGGACTTGCGGGACCAGTCGCGGCTGCGGAGGCCGAGGGAGGCTCTTAGCGAATGAAGCACAAGGAGCTCGACTGAGGAGCTCAGCCTTGGTTGTTATTGCTGCTGTTGAGATTGAACGAACGAGGGACTGGTGAAGTGAAGTGAAGATGAAGACGAAGAGGAGGAGAAGAGATCGGACGGGCCGGCATGATTGAACGTTGGGAGCATGGATTGAATGGCAGTCATGTGGTGCTTCTCCTCCTCCTGTTTGTGGTTCTGTGACTGGGCTCCATAGAGAGAGAGAGAGAGAGAGAGAGAGAGAAGAAGAAGAAGAAGAAGAAGAGGAGGAGCTAGTGTCTCGATCTCCTCTCTTTTTTCTTTTGTTCTGTAACCCACCCCAGGAAAAAAAATTGAGGGGGTGGGTTAGAGAACTATAGGGGTGGAAATATAGCTCCCCATCTCAAACATCGCTTTGACACCCGGCCAACCACATCACAACCAATCCCTCTCCACCGTCCGATCAAAACTCCACCAAAACCCCACCGATCAAACGACAAGCATCAACTAATCAACACATGATCCCTCCCGAAACCAACCGTCGGTCGTTATCACTCCCGCGAAAAAAATAAATAAATAAATAAACCAGAGGTCGGTCTCGATCTGATGCTTCGCGCCATCAATAAATTCGCGATCTTCCGCCGTGGGCCCCTCCTCCCTCCAAACCCTCTTCAAACGTAAATTCTTCTCTCTTTCAGACTCACCTTCCGCTCTCAATCCTTTCTAGGGTTTCCGTCGGAGGTTATACTTCGAGACATCTAGGGTTCCGATCGATGGAGGCCGATTCGTGGACTAGCGGTCGCTTCTCTTCTTCTTCTTCGAGGCGGCACCAGGCTTCTCTGCAGTCCCGATTCGGTGAGTTTGGTTTTTTTTTTCTAGGGTTGAGAATTTCTGTGGAATTGGGGGCTCAAACGTTGGTTTTGCAGATCTGTACCTTGGATTGGAGGACATGGACGGGAGCGGCGACGAGGACTCGCGGACGGAGTATGCTTGCCCTTTCTGTTCGGAGGATTTCGACGTGGTCGGCCTCTGCTGCCACATCGATGAGGATCACCCGGTCGAGGCGAGGAACGGGGTATGTTTTCTGTCAATCTAGGATAAAGTTTGCGGTTTTGGTTCATCTTGTCGCTTAAAAATCCGAACTTTTTAAGTTTTGAACTCCCGGTTGGCTTGGTTTGGGTGATTTTGGGGTTTTTGAGAAGGAAGTTTTGTTTGTTGTTTTATAGGGGAAGTTGGAGGTTTTGTTTTAGATGTGTTGTTTGTGTGCCTTACATTTGCAGGTATGCCCTGTTTGCGGGGCGAGGGTGGGTCTGGATTTGGCTGGGCACATTATGATGCAGCATGGGAGCTTTTTTAAGATATCCTTTCTACATTGAATTGTTATTTCTCTTGATTTTTTGTGCAGAAATACTGATGTAATGTTTTTGTTATGATCTTTGTATGTGGAAAAAAATGGACATTTACATGTATGAATTGTTTATGTTTTTTGAATTCCTTAATCTGTGATCACTTGCAATGGAGGAGGAGGTTCCGCAAGGGTACAACAGGGACTCAATCAATGCTTTCTTTGTTGAAGAAGGAGCTCCGGGAAGGGCACCTATCATTTGATGGGCCTCCCTACGTGGTACCTTCGACCAATTCAGCTCCGGATCCACTGTTGTCATCCTTCATTTACAACTTTCCTGTTGTGGAAGCACCGAAAGATGTTCAACCGACCACTTTGGACAATAGTATTCCGGGTGATAAAATCTCAGATGAGAAAGCCATAGAAAGGTAGAAATTAGCATTCTATCCAGACTATAATATGTTATTTTTGCTGAAATTTTTGAGGAGATGCATGCTAATGATTGCATAAAACTGTTTTTGCGCGACAACTTGTAAAGGATGCAAACCATGTAAAATTAGATTTTCGTGACTGTGTGACCGAATTAATTTGTATGCTCATCTAGTGATCTACTAGCTCTTTCAAATTGTTCAATGGTATATGCATGTGTCACTTGACAGTGTTCGTTTGTGGTATGATGCACCTTTGATATTGGACAATAAGTTCTACTGTATTCTGGATGTAGTCAAACATGAGTGAGTTTATATCTTAATACTGAGTTTAAAATGTGGTTGAACATCATGTGATTTGTTGTCAACTAACTCTGTATGATTTACTTATTCTAGGTCAGTGTGTCTTCAAATTTTCGCCATTCAGATGTTTATTTCAGATGACCTAAACCTGTAATCATTTGGATAAATTGGTCAAGCTTGTAGAAACTGTGTGTGCGTGTGTGTGTGTTATTGAATCTACATAGTTTGAAAACATGTCTGGGGTTGATAATCTCAATGAAAAAGAATGATCTTAACTTATTAATCAGGCACATAAAGTGCACGTGCAAGATAGTTGCTTGAAGCTACACAGATTGGGGTTAATAATATTATAGTACAATTGATGATAACTCAATTCCATATTTATAATCCAGATGATGTTTTGAGTCCTGTGTGTGTTTAAAACATTTCCAGATTCTTATGCCTTTTCATTTCGATGTATAAAAAAGATTTATTGTATACCACATAGGCATATACGAGTTGATTGATATGCCAATTCAAAAATCCAATTCCTTAATTGTTAAATAAATCTCTTCATAGGTATATCACACATGCCAACAGAGTCACAGTTTAAATATTGATTTACAAATTAATTTTTTATTTGTCAGTGTGTATTGTCCTATTTAATTATGATATGTAGATGTCTAGATATGCTTTGTTCGTATATACCAGATCACATTATACATCATTTCTTCCTTATGTAGAGAAAAGAATGACATTATATTATCTGGATCTATATCTTCTTCTCATACTTCTTTAACTCACTTTATGTACATATCTATACGCTGCCTTTTATTCTAAACCCTAGACAGCTCTGAAAATTTTGTTTTTCCATTATCCTGTATGGATTGATGAGTTTTTTTTGTATGACATTATCACTTTAGGTGTATTATTTTGCATGGATTCTTTTACTGCTGATGACTTTTGGGAGTGGTTTCAATGCATAAACTCAGTGTTCCAGAATTGCCCTCGAAAATATCATGTGGAGAAGTGAATGTTATGATTGTGTTTTAGTCCAAACAATTGGTGAAGGGCTCATGCTTGTTGAAAAGAAGGTCCACCCATCCTTGTATTAAGAGTTCCTTTCCAGGATACTGAGAGTATAGTTGACATAGGTATTCTATTTAACCGGTGATGCTTTCAGAAACTTTAGATTGTCACCCCAGCTTCTTCTTTGAAATGCCCTCCCTAGGCAAATTCCACAAACTTGGTCTTTAAAATCCCTGTCATTAATGATCAGCAAAATTGATGCTTTGACATTATGTTCCCCAGGCTCTCTTCTTTTTAAAGAGCTCACTGTTCCACTTTAAGTGCTCTCGTGTAGCTTTGTCTCCCATGGGTTTTTCCTTGTCAATCACAAGTTCCAATAAACATCATGAGTAATCACTGAATGAACTTTTTTTTTTTACTCAGTACTGGTATTGATGATGCATTTGTGTTCTCCTATCCGTTATGGATTTTCCTTGGGGAGTTAAATTTGAAGAGCATTGAATCTTAATTTTACCATAAAATCCTTGAACCGTGTAAATTATTTCCGGAATTCTTCCTTTTCCATGCCTGGACCTGATGTGGACCCTTTTATTTTTACAGCGTTGAGCCAGGCCTCTCGGACAAAGACCAGCAGGAGAAGGCTCAGAGGTGCACATTTGTACGGGGCCTTCTGCTCTCTACCATTTTCAGTGACAACTTATGAGGAACTATGATTCGTGGGGTGTCTGGTGGCTGTGGATATGACCGAAGGAACCCGGCAGAGCCAGCCCGCGGGCTCGCCACCACACGACATCAAATTTGGCATGACACGAGGTGAAGGTCAGACTCTTACATGGTGGATCATATACAAATAAAAATGTGTAGTGTTGCGGAGGAGTAACAACATGAGATGTAATATATTATGTAGCAGTGCAGCAAAAGAAAAGACCCTCTTATATATGCTCTGTTTATGATCCTCATTTTCATATTTTTTTGCCATCACTTATTGCATAGGCTTTTATTTTATGATCTTGTGGCCAGTCAGCATTGCTCTATGTTTTAGTTTTGTGAAGGTGTGTTTGGCTCAGGCCCTATTTGGTTCCGCGTTTGTGTTTCAAAAGCCAAACTTTCTTGTACAAGCATGATCAATTTAACAATTGGTTTCAAGCATGGCTATCCTGTATTTTGACTTGTGTCATCTCTCTCTCTTTTTTTAGTCATGATTCAATGATCAAGACTGATCAATTTGGTGACTCAAGTTTATTACAATAAAGACATGTCATTCTATCATTTACTTGGTAGATGTTTGTCACTTTTATGATTGATTCACATCAGTTTAGGTCATCAAATTGATCAAGATCTTGGTCATGAGATCATCATTCTTTTTTTCTTTTTCATTTTTTTACTTGGTAGCTCCATTTCTTTTCTTTTCCATTTCCTTTATTTCTTTATTTTATTTTTCAAGGAAATCCTTCCGCTCTGTTGTTTGAGGTGAATTGTTTTTAGAAAAAAAGGGTTGATTTAATTTAATCAGGGAGTAAACTTTCTTGTAAAAAAGGGGGGGAAAAGATACAATGGCTGTCTTACCTACCAGAGAACAACAATCGATGAATTTTGTCCTTGCAGTGTGTGAATCAAATTTCATATATACATTTCCCTGCTTCCAGCCCCAGATGCATGGCGCACTCATTCTCATTTTTTTAATTAATCTTTTTTTTTATTTGATAAATTAATATATCTCATTTAATAGGTTATATATTTTTATAAAAGATGAAATATATATTTTAATGAATCATATGAACTCATTTATAAAAATAAATATGAATTTTTTTTAATGGTATATGTATTTTGTTACAGCAAGTGCATGAAGCTAACAATGTATATGATATATGCTTTCAATTGTATTCTTAATAGATGAATTCTAATTTGATTTTCTCTAAATAATTTTCTGAAAATTATTTACTTTTTTGTCATAAAATTTTCTGAATTTCTCACCTTTTCTTTCCATTAATTGGACAGCAGTACACCTACGATTTTCATGTATTAGAATTTTTAAAAAAATTTGGTATCAATGTATTAGACATTTATTGATGTATGATAAGTAATAATTTGTGCGCAACTTTATATTCATATAATTATTTTTAATAATATATAAATAATATTTGAGACCATGTAGGGAGGGGTGGCCATGGGCCGGGCCCGGGCGGGCTTTTTTTGGGCGGGCCTCCACAGGGCCTGAGGGGCTTCAAGCCAGGCCTGAAGTCCAAAAACAGGCCTGGGCCGGGCTCTGTGGCTGGACCATTTTTTCCATGTATTTTGTTATGTTTAGTTTCAATTAAAACATACAACTAAGCAAATGAAAAAATTGAATAACTTGAATTGAAAATTTTGAACAATAAAATTATTTAAATTAAATATTGAAGTAACTTCATAATAATTGTACATTACAATTTACAAGTTTATAACAAAAAAATGTTTGAACATTAATTGAATAGCTATTATAAATTCATAGTAAGAATATTTGAATGAATATTACAATGATTGAATATTGGCTTATGGATGATGATTAAATTACAATAAAGTACGTCCCAACTGAGTTAGCACATATCCATTTTATCTATCATTTGTACAGTGTTAACCAAAGTCATCCTTCAAGACCTTATGTTTTCATTAGAATTTATTGGGAACCCTAATTTTGATACTCAGTACAATTGTTGGAGAATATTAAAAAAAATTAATTTTTAATTTCGAATTTGATACTGATTGAAATTTATTGAATATCCCAATATAGTTGTTGATCGAATCCATCAAATTTGTCATACATAAAAGAAAAAAAAAATATTGGTGACTTTGGGCACCGGTGTAGGTTTAAAATTTACACGTTTGTTTTTTGTCCTCAATTTTACCGTACTTTCACTGTTGTCTATTTTGTTACAATGCTAACTCCAATTTTTTTAAAATACAAATATGGGTATCAATATTTTTAATTTTTGTGTCATTTATTTGCACAAAAGAATACAAAATAAGATTTATTTTAAGTAATTTTCCCTTCCCTAGCTACCCATAATAAAAAAAATGAAAATAAAATATGTTATGAAATGATGAAATACATCTAAACACAAAAACCCACGTCGATATTGTTTAACACGATTTAAAATTTAAAATTCCGTATGCACACAATAAATTCATGATGATTTTTTTTTGGTACACTAAATTCATGATGAATTGATGAAGCACAACCATCTGAATTTTCATATATAATTTAATGTTTAGATGATAATGAGAACAGTTGGTGAGTGGATTAATAAAAAAAAAATTCATGGATTGTTTATTTATTACCTAAGCTAGCTTATACCCAATCTTTGGGGTCAAGAATAGATGTTGAATAGGACGGAATGAACAAGTCCTAAAACTTTATTTAAATTCAAACAATGAAAAAAGAATGAAAACACCCACCAGGTTTTAATGTCAGTTTTTGATGATCTTATTTAAATTCAAATAATGTATTTTTAACTTTGAAGTCTTTGTAACATCTATTTCATTGAAGCTTAAAAAATAATCTTGTTATCGAGTTCAAAAAATTCAAGTGATTGTTAGGTTATAGGTGATGTGATGTCTGGTCAATCTCCTAATTTTAAAATGTTAATTAGGTTGTTTTAGCTAATAAACCAACTAAGTTTTTAGCCAATAAAACCACTAATTTTTTAAGTGAAAAACCACACCTAGTTTATCTGTTAATGTAGTTCATACATATTTGATACATGAATTATTGAATAATTGTTAAGACATGAACTTTTAATGAAATGTCAAGAATTAAACCTTTAATGAAAAGTATACACTCAATACGTGAATTAATCAATGACTCAAAAGTATTAGGATCTAGTTTAATACATATTCCTTCTTTATTCAATGCATTAAGAACTATCATGTCAATATCTGTCAAAGAGGATGGTAAGATGAGAATAGAAACAAAGATTCTTTCTACAAGTACAAAACATATCAAACTCAACAGGTAACTGTGATTTAACAAAACTACATAAGTTCTTTTGTAAGTAAACTTTTCTAATCATCTATTCATATGGTTCAGAAAATTAAGTCCAACCCAAAGACAACCTCTTCAGATACAAAGCAAACAGCTGTTCCAACTTTTTCATCATCATCAATCAAGGACACAGACTAGTTTAAATTTCACTTTAATCTCACTGTACACTTTAACATCTCAAGATCCTTAAAAGATATGGACTGCTCTTTCCAGAAAAGAGTCGGTCAAACAAGGCCACTCCATCACTGTAACTCTTTTTTCCGAAGTTGGACTAGAGCACGCCTAATTACGCCTGGAATCCAAACCTACAACTATCCTTCCATGGCTTTATCTTTTTTATCTCTCGGACAATGTCCACAATTTCTATGAATTATTCTTTGAAAAGATGTATATTTCAAGGCTTCTAAAGATTGAAAAAAAAAATACGGTGAAATGCCTCTCAAGAGGGAAATCTGAACCTAGGGATTTACCACTTACCAAAATTTCAACCAAGTTATGAGCTGTGGGTGATGAAGAAATCAAAGTCAGGATGGCGAACCTTCAGCTGATGAAGAAAGTCCTTAGCAGCTTTTGATAACGAGCTCGCCTGCTGGATCCCATTAGTCCAGATGGATTCTCTGAACTTGTATGACGCCAGCCCAAAAATCCGTAAACATAAGAGGTGGGATGGGTCATCATTGACCTTCCGACTCCTGGATGTACCGAGGAGTCCCGGATGACCATCACTTATATCTGTCAAAAAAGGGGACATATCAATTTCCTACAATTTTGGGCACTGATACACTCAGACATTTTACTTTTGTAGACACCATGTCACTAATGCAGCATCTGAAATTCTATACTCTATGACAAGAAATGTGAAAATATACATTCAACCCACACAATATGAAGAACATTTTTTTTTTACAGAAGACTGTATTTCATTAGCCAAGTATATACTTCAAAAAAAATCATAACATGTGTGGTCTGCAAAAGTGACTACTACAAGAACTAAGCGTAACCTTTTCTTACAATTTTACACATACAGTGTATGTGTATCTTTACATCCACAACCGGGGAAATATTACATTTACACATCTTTTTGTGTGTGTGTGTGTGTGTCTATATGGGGAAGAACGAGAGAATACGTACTTTTGGATGGTGTCGCCAAGGAGTGATAAGTCAGAAAGCAGGAATCCAGATCCCGTAACGTAGGACCCATGGGAATCCTGTATATTGGATACCTATTTCCAAATTCAGCCAGTCATGTCAAGTAGAAGCCTTTAAGGTTGTAGAAATATAGAAAATGGATCAATACTATGATAATTTGATTCTCAGTGTGAATAAACACAATGCATACCAAGCCACAGAAATCCAACTGGAAGGCAACAGATCAGAGCTCTTGTACGTCTTCAGCCCAGAAAATTGCCGAGAAAGATTGGAGATCTGTCACAAATTTCTGTATTAAAATAGAAAATAAATAAATAAATAGAAAGAACAATAATCATCTAATCAAGAGTAGACGTGCCTTGTTGGCTAACGGTTCTCTTATATAAGGGAGGTCACGCTCCATGTATTCAAATATGAGGTGCCCTTGTGGATTGCTGGCTTCAGCATCATCACTGGAATATCCACCTGTTTGGAGGGCTGGTCCCTCAATGAGAGTCTGCCCAAACTGCCGAGTACACTCTGTGCCTGTACTTCCTCACAAGCATCATCACTGGCACTTTCACCAGAATCACCATCGCTCTCCTCGCCCGCTCTCCTTCCAAGGCAAAAGAAAAATATTTAGGGTACATAGATATTGTAGTCATTCCATTTTCTTCTTCTATAACACCTCCATACACCTCAAAATTTCAAAGTCTCCTTATTAATAAAACTTAGAGAAGTACATATATGTTATAGATTTATGAAGGAGCCTGCACCATAATCAGTAATGTAGAGTGCATTTTCTTTGACCCTGGTACATTTATTTCCCATTCTTGCAACTATGTTCACAACTAGCCAAGACATGAAAATGTTAATTGTACTCCTCTATTTTATTGAACAAGAACCACTATATAAGTTCACCAAAAAATGGTGTTGCAACCACATTCCCACAAGTATCATGATTCATGTCTGAAGTAAAGCTTACCAGAACCTATTGGTATTGGAGAAGAGATAAGGTATCAAAAAGAGCATCAGAGTGATGACTACCACTTGACGATCCAATTCAAATTTCCATTCAACAGTAGCATCAGCATAAACTGGTAAAAACAATAAAAGTGTGCAATGAGAAGCATGTCCTACGAGATATTCTCCAGCTTATCTTCTCAATTAGTTCAGAATATATTTCTATAAAATATATGAAGAGGAGTGATGGAGTACTTGTTAGCTAATAGATGGGGCACCACTCGATAGCTTCAAATACCATCTATATCTTTTTTATTAAATATAATGATTGATGTAGTAGAGGCAAGGATTGATGTAATTTATGTGTACAGTACTATAGTGGGTCTTTTATGATTTCGGAACTAGTGAATGGATTGGATTTCTAGACTTATTTAGTTATTCTTGCCAAACCAGCTAATTTTAGTTTACTTGCTAGCAAGGATAACATCATTATCATTTTGGCGTTTCCCATATATAAATCACTTCCCAAAAAGCTTGTGATAGTTTTAGAAAGACAAAAACCAAAAGATGTGAAAAGAGCAACCAAATACGAGATTCTTCATAAATTGCAAATTGAATGTCTATTAAAAAAAGTATTGACTAATTTAGGCTTTCTTATACTTCACAATAACATATTTTGAAAGATTTGGATATGTTAATGAAATCTTTAGAGGCAAATGGAAATCTTACTAAAACGAGCCAAATCAATTATGTTTCCCAATCTAAGAGATAAGTGACAGTAAATTAAAATTGTATTTGAAGAAAATAAATCAAAGACCTCTTAAATAATTTCATATATACAGGCAATTCATCTCATTCTGATGTTTTGTTTAATTCAGATCTTCAACACATTAAGTCCAAGCAAGTTTGAATGCACAAATACACCAGCAACTTCTAGATCAGAGTTGCAGTCACATCACTGATCAATTATGCAAATTGGACGGTTTCAAATGCATTACATAAAAATGACTCGGATAGATCTTTCCATGCAAAATGGTTTAAACAGTCAACTTGTATCCATCAGGGAGTGATATAAATGTTTTTCACAAATGAGCTATAGTTTTGCTATGCTAACACTAATCATATTTCTAGATAACCTCTGAAGAGAGAATTATCAACATCAACCAGATATATTTATTTGTTTGTTTATTTTTTGGGACCGGTAACATGGACCAGAATTGTTGAAAACTAATCCTACACTCGGACTCTTTTGAAACTTGCAAGACATTGAATCTAAAATCAAATTGCAGGGCTGAAAGAGCCGGGTATAATTAGCAAATTATGTTGGCATATGAAGTGTAAGATGATTCTATACTCCTTGGAGCTCATTTCCTTGCATCCCTGAAAATTTGTGGATCCAAAAGTTTCAACATCACTTTGCATGCCACACTCTTGCCAAATGCCCTCAAAGATTACATGCTTTAAGAAGAACCTGTGCTGATATGAGTCATTTCCCAATGCCTCATAGCTACTCTACCAATAATTATTCCACATGTTTTGTAGTGATAATATAGTAAGTTAGTAACTCTCAAATATGTATTTAATTTTCACTGTCAAGTACTCAGGTTTAAATATCAAATATACGTTGAAATATGTATTCTATCACCATTTGCATTGCCGCTCTCTATCTACACCCTCTTCCGTTTTAGATTTTTTCTTTTGTGTAGTTAACATCTCCCTTCCCATGTATTCTTGTTTCTCCATCAAATAGTAATTGGTGATCATGATTTCTTTTGGGGGGAAAACATCTGCCTACCTATGGTCCTATACAAAAGTATCATTCACTCGTTTGTTGGCATCAGGATATGGCAGTAATTATATCATATAATTATCTATCTCAATTGTTGATCATAATTATCAAGTGGGGAGGGAATAGGTTATAGTTTTTTACGGAATTAAAATAAAGAAAACTCAAGTATTTATAAAACAACAGTATCCACATTCCCTAAGAAAACTTCTTTCAATTTTATGTGTTTGCCAGATAGGAACCAAGGATTTCCTTGTTGCAGTTTCATTTTCCAACTATGAAGCCATTGTTTTGGGCCGTACTAAGGAAGACTCAATCATTGGACTTGGCACTCCGAATAAGATTAGTATTAGATTTCTCAACACCAAGTGAACCCTCTTTCTATATAAATTTCCATCAAACAATAACAGTTACACATGAGGCACTGATCTTATTGTCAAAATAAAAAGACACTGCTCCGCACAGCACAACTACAGGATGGTCTTTATCTTCCCATAGTGATGAATACTTAAATTGTAAGCAATCATGTTATGGGTAGTTAACTACTCCGCCAAACTCAATTGATGTTTCAATTCAGATGATGAATCTCTGCATCTATCTTGAACAGTGTGAAACCCATGTCTCTGTTTATGCATTACTGATAGGACACAGTGAATAAGATTGAAGCATTGATATGAATTCTTGAACAAGGATTTGCACAAGAATATAGCACCAATGCACTATGTAGTTCAACAATGCATAAGCTGCGATAAAGCCATCCTACCCTTAAGTGTGCTTTTCTGCCATTGAATTCAACATCAATATTCCTCCAATGAAGTTTGCTTTAAGAATATAATGTAAAAGCCTAAAAGGTATGATGAAGTGGTAATATATAGAATACTCTGTAAAAGTTCAAATTTTAAAATACTATACATTTCAATCAATGTAATCGATAGCTTCACTGTATTTCAGGTATCTGTAACTTCTGTCCTAACAATGAAAAACCTCATGCACCCTACCACTTAAGTAAATTAATATTTCTTTCCATTATTAGCCCAAACGACCATAACTAACCAACAATGCTATCACCTGCAAAATCAGTAGAAACAGATCACCAATATACAGAATTTACTCATGAACATTAACAATTTCATGAAACGTAAAGCAAAATGTTGCAAAGCAAGACATTAGAAGCCACTAAAAGGCAGACATGACCACATTGACCACATTTCCAAAACCCAACTAAACAATAATAAAACAATATTAATGTTTAAAAAATACTAAACAGCTAGTAGCATTTGCAGTTTATCAACTATTGTTTTCAAACATAAAACCCATATTTGCATTGCTCAAAATTTGAATTCCTTCCGTACTTACCAAAACCATCAACAACACCCAAAAATCAGTCCAAATTGCAGATAAACCTCTAGTTATAGACACCAACAAAGCCGAAAACTCAAAATCCTTCCTGAAATTCAAAACCCACATAAACTCCAAATGTACCTCGGCATCGAAGAAGGCAACTTGGAGGAGTCCACATAGAGCTGGAGACCTGATAAGTAAGGCACGTAATACTGAACCACCTCCTCATTCCCTTTCAACACCAAAGGAACCCCAGCCCCATAAGCGCTCCACTCCTTAAAGGACTCCCAAAGATCACTCAAATTGTAATAACATTGCAAATCCGCGGCACCAGCATTCCTCAAAGACCTCAAATCTGTCTGAAAGCACACAAACATTGCTCAATCAGAGAACAAAAGAAACTCTAAAAACCATAAAGTCGGTTCTTTTATAATCCAAACCTTGGAGAAGTACTGGGCAGGGACAAATGGAATGGTCGATTCAATGAACCGATCAAGGTTCCCGTCAAGGGAAGGCATTGGCGGGGCCGGCGAAGGATTCTCAATTTCGTCTAGGGTTTCTCGTTCACTTCATTCTGCTTGAGCTCCTGCTGTTGCTGCTGCCGCCGCTGGAGCTCCTCCTGCTGCTGCTGCTCCTGCTGTTGCTGCCGCTGGAGCTCCTGCTGTTGCTGCCTCTGGAGCTCCTGCTGCCTCCGAATCGGCGGGGGATTGTAGAATCGATCGCCTCCATGGCTTCTGGCGAAAGGCGAGCCGATCAAACCCACCATTTGAGCCTATCGAATCCGAGACGGAGACCTCGTTTTGCCCTTCTAGGGTTTCTACTGACGGTTCAAATGTGGCGAATTCTTGATGAAATTTTTAGGGTTTACGCTTTGTTTAAAGAAAGACTGTATTTTCGTCTCCCCTTGTTTTCTCTCTCATTCATTTTTTGGTTTTATTTGGTCTCCACAAAAAAAAATTTGGGGGGCATCCTGTGAGACGAAAATGCCACTGCCGGACCGGTGCCGGGTTTGGAAAGTGAGGTTCAAAGTGAAAGCTGTAGGAAGGACAATATCGTCATTGTAGTTCGACTGTACTATTATATCATTATATCGTATGTATTTGTGTAAAGTCGAGTGTACGAAAAGTTTAAATAGGGTCGAGGTTCGTTTTGAAGAGTTGAGGCGGCGGATCTTTAAAATAAGCATCAAATGTGAAAGTCTTATATTAATATTAAATTAAGAAAAAATATTAAAAAAATCTCTCAAAAATTAAAATACTAAAATCAGTCACTTTTAAAAATTATATCTAAAAAAATCTTATTTTATAATTTTGAATACACAAAGACTAATATACCATTATGTAATTAAATATCCTTAATACATTTCATATTTCCTAATTTTGTTAAAATATTTCACTCTCTTCATTTTATTGATATATTTCACACATTTTTATGTAGATCAATTTTTTATTATAAATTATTGTGATTAAATGGATTTTGTGAAATATCTATCAATATAATTTAAGTTATGATGAACTCCATTAAATGTTTATCCTTTTTAAAAAATAAAATGGATATGTACTAATGATATCATAAAAATATGTAAATAGCCAAAAAAATAAAAAATGTGAATAAAGATTTAGAAAACTAAAATATCATATACTGCAGTGTAGCACAACACAGATTTAAATTACATATTATGATTATACACGATGAAAATTGATAAACAATATCGTATAAGATATATATAAGAAACACGGTATAATATATAATAATAAAACCTAATTGATTTTTATAGAGATATTGTTGTTTTGTAGGAAAAATAAGTTTTTAGTGTAAAATAAAGAGAGATGTTAAAGATTTAATTACATAAGAATATATTAGTCTTTTGTGTTTCCAAAATTGTGAAATGTGTTGTAAATATGGATGACTGACTTTGACTTTGACTTTGTCAGCACTTATCTTAAAGGATTAGACTCAATCCTTTTCACTTTGTAAAGGATAGATAAAACCAAATCTCTGTAAAATCTTGTTTGTTGCTATCTTTTAATGCCTATAAATATAGGTCATCATTGTATTCATTTTATCAATTAAGAAGATAGAAAATACAGAGTTCTTCCTTCATCTCTCTCCCATATTTCTCCTTTTGTTGATATATTTAATCTTATTCTTTTATTTACATTTATAACACGTTATCAGCACGATTCTCTATGTAAATCAACTACTACATACATATAATTAATTTTATTCAATAAGCCCGGAACCCGTAGGAAAATTATGTGTAGAACCCGTATACATCTATCTTCTATTTTTCATACATGCAATCCACGTGAATTATTTTCATGCATATGTTATGATTTTTCCATGCAACAGTATGCATTTTTTTCATGCAAGCTGTATACATCTAATTATGCATGCAATTTTTTATGTGAAACAGTGTGCATTTTTTTTCCATGCAACCCTTATACATCTAATTATGCATGCAATTTTTCCCATGCAAGAGTATGCGGCATCTATCAATTGATTATTTATTTTTCATGCAATAGTTCCATATTTGTCATTTATTATATAAATTTTAATCTTTTTATTATTCAAATATAATACATCTATATGTAGAACCAGAAGTTCTCACAAATAAGTAATTAGAACAAGAAATTCTAATTTCATGTGTAGAACCAGAAGTTCTCACAAATATTAATTTTATATGTAGAACCAGAAGTTCTCACAAATTCTAATTTCATGTGTAGAACCAGAAGTTCTCACAAATATTAATTTTATGTGTAGAACCAGAAGTTCTCAAAAATTCTAATTTTATGTGTAGAACCAGAAATTCTCACAAATAATTAATGGAACTTGAAGTTCTAATTAATTTTATATACAGAACCAGAAGTTCTTATTTTATTTTATGGAACCTGAAGTTCTAATTAATTTTTATATTGAACTAGATGTTCATATTTTATATATGGAACCTGAAGTTCTAGTCTTATTTATAGAACCAGAAGTTCTAATATTATGTATTAGACCCGAATTTCTAATCTCATATGTAGAATCAGAAATTCTCACAAATACATTATAGTTCTAATTTTTTTATGTAGAACCAGAAGTTCTTATAAAATAAATAATTAGAATAAGAAGTTCTAATTTCATGTGTAGAACTAGAAGTTCTCACAAATAAATTGTAGTTCTAATTTTTTTTTTTGTAGAACCGGAAGTTCTCGCAAATAATTAATAGAACCAGAATTCTTATTAGAACCAGAAGTTCTCACAAACAAATGATAGAACATGTGTTTCGATCGTGTATGTCCTTTATGATATCCTATAATAATTTTGAATTTATTTTTCTAATTATGGGATTTAATTTTTTTGGGATCGGACTTGTGTTATAACATCCAAACATTCACGTGCAATAGTATGCACAGTATATATAAATAATATAAAAAAAAGAAAAAAAAAAGAGATGATGAAACAGTATGCATATATATGTGTGTGTGAGCATGCAACAGTACGTGGATATATATATAAAGTCCATGCAATTTCATTAATATTCATATACACCAATACATGCAATATATATTGAAAGCATGCCACCCGTGAATAAATTTTTTTTTGCAATATTTCTTCTGTATGTTGTTTTTAAAAAACCATCAATATTCCGTGATATTATTATGGCGGTCCTGTAATTTCTTGGATTGTTATCATGTATGTATATTTTTATTTTGATGGGTTGAAATTTTTTTTAAAATGAATATTACTCTTCCAAATAATGTATAATCCGTGGCCATATAAACAATTGGGTTATTATTATTTTATATATGTCTTATATTTATGAACCCATAAAGTTTGACTGTTATGAATGCTTAGATTTTATATTCCTATTGGATTATTGAAATCTCTATAAAGTTAAGACCATTAATATGTTTGTGATAAAATATGATTTTATTTAACTACAAGTCAAGTAAAATTTGATCTTTATGCAAAATGACATTTAGCTTCACTGAATTTATGATTTTCTTGATTGAATGAATCGGTGATAAAGGGTTTGACAGAGCATTAGCTCTCATCTAGATTCATATTATATCATTTATTATTTTTGCATCAATGATTGTTGATTTTTCCTTTGAGACATCACATATATGATGACCTAAAAAAAAATGAGCAGAAAGATCTGTTGAACTTGTGAAACTCCCTGAAGGAATGTTATGATCACCAGAAGTGATCATATTTTTCAAAGGCATATGCCATAAATGGCTAAATCTAAAAATTCATAATGAGACTTTCAAAGCCATTATTGAGAGATGGTCCTGAAGACCTAAATTTTATATATGCCTTCACTTAGTTTTTTGAGATATTGACATTATTATTTAAATTGAAATGTCTTTATCTTTATTATTTTGCACATGATATTTTTTTTACTGCATTTAATTTATTAAAATATTTATTCTATTTTGAATGACTGAATTTTATTATCCATTTTAAAGGTATGGATCGGGAAGTCATTACAAATAATGACATTTGTCTGGTAGATAGTGCAACATCTCATACCATTCTGAAAAACCAGAAGTTTTTCTCTGATTGGTATACAATGCAGCTAAGGTGTCCACCATTGCTGGACCAGTCAATATTATTGAAGGCTCCGGAAGAGCCCATGTGATATTACCAAATGGTACCCACCTATTCATCCAGAATGCACTATATTCAAGCAATTCTAAAAGAAATTTGCTTAGTTTTAAAGACATAAGGATGAACGGATACCATATTGAAACAAGCAATGAAGATAACAAAGAATTTCTTTGCATTACTTCTAGTGTTGAAAGCCTGAAGCTTACACTAGAAAAATTACCTGCACTATCCATGGGGTTATACCAGACAATACTTAGCGTTGTAGAAACACACTCTGTCATGAGCCTGAAGCTCAATGATCCAAATACCTTAATATTATGGCACGATCGCTTGGGTCATCCTGGAGCCAACATGTTACGAAGGATTATGAATAATTCTAATGGACACTCTATGACAAACCAACATCTTACCCTACCTAGTGATTATATTTGTACCCCTTGCTCACAAGGTAAACTTGTTACTAGACCTTCTTTTCTTAAAATTGCATCTGAGTCTCCATCCTTTTTACAAAGAATCCATGGTGATATTTGTGGCCCAATTCACCCTCATAGCGGACCTTTTAAATATTTTATGGTTTTAATTGATGCATCTACTCGTTGGTCACATGTTTGCTTACTCTCTACTCGTAATTTAGCATTTGCTAGATTACTTGCTCAAATTATCAGACTTAGAGTGCATTTTCCTGACCATTACATTAAGTCCATTCGATTAGATAATGCAGGAGAATTTACTTCTCAAATTTTTGATGATTACTGTTTATCACAAGGTATTGATATTCAACACCCAGTTCCCCATGTTCATACACAAAATGGTCTAGCCGAATCTTTGATCAAACGTTTACAACTTATTGCAAGACCTTTACTCATGCAATCCAAATTGCCCGTGTCTGCTTGGGGACATGCCATCTTGCATGCTGCTAAGCTAATTAAACTTAGGCCGACTGCTTATCACCCTTTTTCACCTTCACAACTTGTGTCAGGCTGTCAACCCAACATTTCACATTTGCGTAAATTTGGTTGCGCAGTGCAAATTCCTATCCCACCACCACAACGTACAAAAATGGGTCCCCAACGTCGTTTGGGAATATATGTTGGTTATGATTCTCCTTCTATTATTCGTTATATGGAACCATTGACAGGTGATGTGTTTACTGCTAGATTTGTTGATTGTCATTTTGATGAGACACTCTTCCCGCCGTTAGGGGGAGGGAAGAACGTACCTGAAGTACGTTCCGTTCCTGAAGAACGAGAGAATTATCGTGGAATATCCACTTTGTCTCATCTAGACCCCCGTACCGCTCAATGCGAAAATGAAGTACGAAGGATATTGCATCTTCAGGATATCGCAAATCAAATTCCTGATGCATTCAATGATGCAGCCAAAGTGACCAAATCACATGTACCAGCTGCAAATGTGCCAGCCCGAATAGATGTCACAAGAGGACAAACTACAAATTTGGCGGCAAATGAATCTTCTGCACGCCAGAAGCGTGGAAGACCTATAGGTTCTAAAGATTCAGCTCCCCGGAAGAGGAGACCAAATGAAATATCATGCCCTAAGAATGCTCCAGAAGAAGTTATACATAATGCTCCAGAAGAGATTATGAACAATAGATCCACTTTCTCTAAAACTCCAGAAGAGTATAATGTCCCTGAAGTGACACGAGTCCCAGAAGTGACTGTACAAACTCTTGAAGAGGAAAATGTACCTAATAATAATGAGATCTCTATATTTTATGCGCATTCAAGAGAAATGTGGAATCGTAAAGAAATGATCATCGATGACATTTTTTCATTCGCAGTAGCTACTGAAATTTCAAAGGGCGATGATGATAATGAACCACGTAGCATAAATGAATGTCGACAAAGAAGTGATTGGCCAAAGTGGAAAGATGCTATTCAAGCAGAATTGGGTTCTCTTGAAAAACGTGGTGTATTCGGACCTATAGTACAGACCCCAAAAGGTGTAAACCCTGTAGGTTACAAATGGGTGTTTGTAAGAAAACGAAATGAGAAAAATGAAATCACTAGATATAAGGCACGTCTTGTGGCACAAGGTTTCCTGCAGAAACCTGGGATTGATTATGAAGAAACTTACTCACCAGTTATGGATGCAATAACGTTCCGTTACTTAATAAGTCTCGCAGTTTCTGAAAAACTCGATATGAGACTAATGGACGTTGTAACAGCTTATCTATATGGGAATTTAGATGCTGATATTTATATGAAAATCCCTGAAGGATATAAATTGCCTGAAGCAAAATCAAAGAGTATGTATTCAATAAAACTAAGACGTTCATTGTACGGCTTAAAGCAATCTGGAAGAATGTGGTACAACCGTCTTAGTGAATATTTGATAAAAGCTGGATATGAAAACAATCTCATTTGCCCATGTGTCTTTATAAAGAAATCCAATAAGGGATTTGCTATTTTAGCAGTTTATGTTGATGACATAAATTTAATTGGGACTCCTGAAGAGCTCAACGAAACTGCAGAATGTCTGAAGAAGGAATTTGAAATGAAAGACCTTGGGAAAACTAAATATTGTCTCGGTCTGCAGATCGAACAAAATTCTAATGGAATATTGATCCACCAATCAAAATATATAGAAAAGGTATTGCAACGCTTTAACATGGATAAAGCGCATCCTCTAAGTACACCCATGGTCGTTCGATCCTTGGACGTTAAGAAAGACCCATATCGTCCTAAAGATGAAAACGAGGCAACTCTTGGTCCAGAAGTACCATATTTGAGTGCTATTGGTGCACTGCTATACTTGGCTCAATATACGAGACCAGACATAGCCTTCTCAGTCAATCTCTTAGCGAGATACAGTTCTGCACCAACTCGTAGGCATTGGAATGGTATCAAGCATATTATGAGATACCTTCGTGGAACCACCGATTTGGGATTATTTTATTCAAATGATAAATCTAATGATTCGCATCTAGTTGGCTATGCAGATGCAGGTTATCTTTCTGATCCTCACAAAGGTCGATCACAGACAGGTTATGTGTATCTTAATAACAATGCTGCTATCTCATGGAGATCTACAAAGCAAACATTGGTGGCTACCTCATCTAATCATGCAGAAATATTGGCGTTACATGAAGCTAGTAGAGAATGTGTTTGGTTAAGATCATTGATTCAACATATCCAAAGCACCTGTGGATTGTCATCTACAACAAATATTCCTACAACCATATACGAAGACAATAGTGCATGCATTGCTCAAATCCAAGGAGGTTACATCAAGGGAGATAGGACTAAACACATCTCACCGAAGTTCTTCTACACCCATGAACTCAAAAGAATCACGAAATTGAAGTCAAACAGATCCGCTCCAGTGACAATCTTGCAGATCTCTTCACTAAAGCTCTGCCAAAATCAACCTTCCAGAAGATGGTGCGTGAAGTTGGCATGCGTCGACTTAATCATCAGACAGTCTGAGACTTTCCTAAATCAGGGGGAGTAACTAATAAATGTGACAATATTCAACCATGGACATCGATTACATATTGTACTCTTTTTCCTTCGTCTAGGTTTTGTCCCACTGGGTTTTCCTAGCAAGGTTTTAATGAGGCAGTATTAAACGCGTCCAACATGGCTAAGATCAAGTAATTGTACTCTTTTTCCTTCGCTTTGGTTTTTTCCCAATGAGTTTTTCCAAGCAAGGTTTTAATGAGGCAATTACCTTAGTATAATGGTTGATGGTCATCCAAGGGGGAGTGTTGTAAATATGGATGACTGACTTTGACTTTGACTTTGTCAGCACTTATCTTAAAGGATTAGACTCAATCCTTTTCACTTTGTAAAGGATAGATAAAACCAAATATCTGTAAAATCTTGTTTGTTGCTATCTTTTAATGCCTATAAATACAGGTCATCATTGTATTCATTTTATCAATTAAGAAGATAGAAAATACAGAGTTCTTCCTTCATCTCTCTCCCATATTTCTCCTTTGGTTGATATATTTAATCTTATTCTTTTATTTACATTTATAACAAAATGAGACTTTTTAGGTATAATTTTAAAAAATGGTTGATTTGGGTATTTCAAACTTTTAAGAGATTTTTTAGTCATTTTTTCTTAAATTAATTAATGTATTTTTTTATTACATATGCACGTGCAATCACTTTTATGTTTTTTTATGAAAATGATATGTTAAGCCTCTTCGTGCAAGTTTTATTGGTGGATTTTAATATTTTTTTATTATTTTATACACTATGATAAAAATAGTATACACAGTAGTGAATTGATGGAGACATCGATAGAAATTCAAAGAATCACATGCATCATTAAATGAGGTATGCATCTCATTAATTTTTTTTTACATTTATTAAAATAGCTTTATTCAACTAAAAAAAGAGTGATACATTTTTCATCAAAAACATATATCTCGTTAGATGATGTTTATTATTTTTTTAAAAATAAAAATATACATGGTCTACATTTTGAAACGTAAAAAAGGACTGAGTATTTTCCTTTAGAGTGCCGATTCACTCAGTCTTTTTTGCAGTTCTATATATTATGATAGCATAGTATATACACTATGAATTACAAAAAGAGATCGAATTTGGACATTTTTCTTTAAAGTATTGATACACTTTTTTTTTGCGTTATCATAGTGTATGGCATAATTTTTTTTTCACATAAAAAATCCATCAGTTATCTCAATATATATTTCATTTCATATAACAATATATACTTTATTAAGATGATGTTTTTTTTTATAAAAGAAAATTAGAAAAAATGTGTAAATTACAAATGAGGCTATAGAATGGGAGGGACATATCAAGCTCTGCAGACAACAATTAGTGGAGAGGGAAATCTAAACGGAGAAGTGAAAAAAAAGACTGAGCAACACAATGAGGTAGCTGTCCAGAATACAGAGGAGGAGCTATGGAGAGGGGGTTTCAAGCAGACCACACCCACAATTTGTCGGGCCAACCGACCTATTTTACAATCCCAAATGCATTCTCCTCATTAGTCCTCTCCATTTACTATAACTAGATATGTATCTCGTTATAACTTTTCACATTTTTTTATAAATAAAATCATTCAATTAATTAAAGTATATGTTTTACTTTTATAAAAGTACATATCTCATTGTTCTCTTTGCGGGGTTAAGTTCGAGATGGCCGCCCATCTCTTCTGTCAATGCCTCGTATCCAAGGATCTTTGGGCCTTCGTGGGGAGTATCACACCGCTGTCACCTTTATGCAACATTAAAGAATCATGGGTGGCGGGGAGGCTCCTATGTCACTTGGGGCTCTCTAAAACCGCGAATTCCATTTTCCAGTTAGTAACTCCAATGGTCACTTAGTCCATCCAGAGAACTAAAAATGAGATGATATCTTTAAGCACTCGCGAGACTATATTGAAAACACGTGGGAGATGGTAGCCTCACTGATTAAAGATTGGGGTTGTAGTATAGTGGGGGTAAGGGCTATCATGGTGCGTCATGATAGATTAGAGATGTTAGAGTAGCACATTGTATTTCAAGGGAGGGTTGCGGTGGGGCTTAGTCGGCGAACAACACATCTACAAACGAACCAATGGCATCCCTACACCCATGTGTACTCTTGATTTGTATTTTGTGTTTTCTCTACTCCTCTCACCCATTATTCAAACTTTCAAACTCACTTTTATCTATATCTATATCTATACTACATATAAAAATGTCAATCCATGAAAAACATTCACTTGGCATGTTTACCCTTCCCAATTCTTGAAAATTTATTCCTATCCCAAATGACATTTTGTTTGATATATTTACTTTTTCAAATTCTTAAAAATCTAACTCTCTATCATTTTAATTCCATTCATAATTTATTTCAATACATACATTTTATTATCATATCTTTTATACGTATATCATAGAATCGTATTAATAATTTACATAAATTACATGTGTTTTAAACATTTATAGATACCAACTGAAATTAGATTAATATATTTATTAATTTATAATTAAAATTAGATATCATAATATTATCAGAAGAATAAGATGCTTATAAAATAAAAGGATATTTTAAAATTAGATTAATATATTTATTAATTTATAATTAAAATGGGATGTTATAATGTAATTAGAATAAGGGGGATGCATATAAAATAAAATGATATTTAAAATATAATTCATTATTAGAATATATTTTGTACTCTATTTTGATTATGAAAATTAAGTTATAACATATATTTGAAAAAATTCTTATTCCTTGCATCTGATGCATGACGTTTCTATTCATTTTTTTTTATTAACATTCATTACTTTTATTATTTATATCTATATTTCTGTACAAAAGGTTCTTTAACATAAAAATAGACATTCATTTCTTCAATGTCATCCCATTCATACCTCAAATCGTGAAATTCAATCAATCCCAAAATCCAAAGACGTTGTGACATTCAATCAATTATTTATTATTATTTAATCACCAAAATCATTTATTGTTTTCAAAACTCTTCTCCTACCCACGCTTCATCTTCCCCGAGCCAGCGAACCCATCAATCATTGAAAAAAATGTTTGTTCATCTTCTTCTTCAACTCTTCCCCGAGCCCATCAATTACTTGTATGTTGTTTTTAGGACTTGGTTTTTCCATTTGTCATTCACAAGGAGGAAATCAGTCCATCGACAAGCCCAATGATTTCTATTCCTAAGCCTTTGAAGTATTTAAAGCCCCATTACCCATTTTTGTGCCCCTTTTTTGAGAAGCTTACAAAGGATTCAGATATACAGGTGATAGTTTTTGTTTCTTTAGTTTCTTTTTTTGGAATTGTTAGTGATTAGATTTTAATGTTTGGTTTTACAAGTTACAGAAGAAGTTTGCTGACATTTAGTCAGTTTTAGCAATGCCCATGGATATAGAGATAAGGTCATTTAATCTGAAACTCTTTTGTTTTACCATTATTATTTCATTCTTTTATGGTTATTTACACTTTTGATTGATTTTGAAAATTAAATTATTGTTCCTGGGAAGAGAATCAGGGAAGGAATAAGATTTTGGATATTGATGAAAGCATTGAAACAACACTTACATGCCCTTTTAATTGATAAGATTTTGAATTTAATCAGATGCTTAACTTATTGTTCTTCATCATAACAAAGTGTTGTAGAGAGGATAAAGACATGATTGACATAAAAAAATCTCAAATGGACTGTGGAAGTTGATAATGCTCCAGTGATGGTAGTTTAGTTAATCATGCATTGGATGGACAAAAAAAAACACCGTTTGCGCTTTGTTTTTTTGTGTGTTTTCTCATGCAAGGTTGTTTCCATAAATTCTTCTCAGGTTAGTGTTAACTCTACTATTTGATTAAATGTTTCATGGAATGGTTTATAACATAGGGATAGAAGTGTATTAGTTAAATTTATATGTTCATGAAGTAGTTTGTTGTCTGATTATTATTATCTTAAGGAGGTATATTGATTTCATGTTTTTGAATTGATCATCCGGCATGTAGATGAACATCTGATAATGTCAAAATCTGAATGACAACGTGTGACTCGGTGTTTTAGAAGCAACCACTAAGAGACGGGACTCGGAGGTATATATTTTCTCATAATCTCTATGCATTTTCATGCCATTTGTTGATTAGACTTTATAGGGACCGGAATTAGAATTGAAGACTAATCGAGCATCGGACATCACTCGAACATTCAGGGAGAATGGCATGCTTGGAGATAACTTTGGTTTCTATTTAACAAACATGTTAGGAAATCCTATCAAGCCAGTGAAATTGAGTTTGTCCACGGGCAGATTGGCGAAATATCATTGTAGGCACAATTCAATTCTTTGAAGCCTACCGAAGCAACAATCAATTGATATGTAAATGAGCACTAAATTAGTTTGTTGGAATTTCATTGAAAATATAGATAGTTCTTTGAACAATTATTTGATTAATCTCTCTAGCTATATTATATACAGTTTTTTTTATGAATTCCAGTGTACCTATTAATGATTGTCACTGATTTATAGCAATATATCAATGAAGCATATATTTTTTTATATGGTATCTCCTTAATTGTTCTGATGAATGAGTTTCTTTCATTGCAACATTCAAAATTATATGAAATGTCAACTGAGTTGTAGTATCAACATCAAATCCATTCAAAGCATGAGCCTCTCATCTGTTTGAATATCTAAACAGCTAAAGTAGAACATAAAACTTTTTGAATTGTACTAAATATTTTAAAAGTACAAAAGGATGAAAATTCATGGTTAGAACGAGTTCCCATTTACAGTGGTAAAATACTTTAAAACTATATGTGAGCTGAAATCTAAGGGTGGCCTTGGGCTCCTTGATCTTGACTCAATGAATAAAGCTTTGCTTAGTAAATGGTTATGGCAGTGGGTGCACGACCCATCGAAATGGTGGGTCCAAATATTCTGAGAAAGATACGGGGTGCAGTCATCAGAGTCTCTGTTTCCAGTCATCTCTAGCAGGGCTTCCTTCCTTAGCCGTGGATGGTTCAAGCTCGGTGAGGAATTCTTCAAATCTATGAAGTGGAAGCTAGGCAGAGGTGATAGAATTCGGTTTTGGAGGGACATGTGGTGTGGACCGAGGCCTTTCGCCGAAATATACAAACACATTTTTGATATTTCTGAGAACAAAGAAGTGGCAGTTCAGCAAATTGGATGGCTCGAGCATCGGGAGGAGAATGGCTACTAAACCTTCGTCGTATTACCCGCGAGGAGCAGGTGCAAGAAGTGGCAAGTCTGCTTCATCGCCTAGAACCAGTGGCCCCGGTTCCTTCTAGTGATGACTCAATTGTTTGGGGGGGGGGGAACACGGAGGATTATAGTGTCAAACTGGGCTACAGATGGTGGAAGAGAGACTCTCCGACTATCATTTCTATGGTGCCCAAAAACTCCAAGATCTGGTCGTGGCGAATTCCCCTTAAAGTAAAGACGTTTTTATGGCTTGTCTTTCAGCAGAGAGTTCTAACGAAGTCTTATAGATCCAAGTGGAGGCCACTCATGGACACCACGTGCGATTTATGCTTGTCGGCGATAGAGACAGCTGATCACCTGTTTGGTGCGTGCCCAGCCATGATACATATATGGAAACACTTGAGTGTGGCCACATCATCGCGGATTAGCATTATGAATTTAGAGGAGCTATGGGCGCATATGGTGGAGGCTCCGAACCTTGGAAATGAGGCCGTGAGAGTCGCAGTAGCGCGCATCATCCTTCCTGCTGCGGTGTGGGCGACCTGGGTTACTAGAAACGGTGTGCTATTCAGGCAGAATCGTTTCTATATAGAAAACCTATGGGACACGACGGTCGGTTTTATCAAAGATTGGGGTTGCTCACTGGCTGGGGCAAGGAGAGTCTTCTTGCTTAGAGAGAAACTTGTTATCGAGATGTAGGGTGTTTCCACCCCTTCTGTCTTTCATTCTTTGCTTTTTTTGTCCCCCCCCCCCCCCCAACCCGTTTCTTCTGTTTTGGTTTTTCTAAGGTAGGAGGGGATGACAGTGCCTAAACCTCTTCCCCCCGTTTGGAACGAGTATAACCCCCCGGATAACCCCGGATAACCCCGGATAAGTATTTAGGGGTGTTTGTTTACCCCAGATAACCCCAGATAAATTATGCCAGTATAAACTTGATAAAGTGGTATATGAATTCCTCAACCCCTGAATAAAAGTTTTTTTTTCCATAAAGAATATGTGGGCCCACTAAATCAACTGTCTCACCTTTATAAATCACCTGTCAAATCAACTTCTTTTTTTTACCTTTATAAATCCTTATCCATACTTTATTCACATTTTACCCAAACAACAAAACATTTATTCTTACGACCTAGAACAATTCAAAATACAACCAAACACAAAATCACTTTATCCTTATTTATACTCATTTGTGCTTGAAAAATCTATACCCTAGAATAAAAACTATCCCCGTTCCAAACGGGGGCCTTGGGTCTTCCACCCTTCCCTCCTTGGTTTTTTTTATCTAGTCTTTGTTTTCTTTTCAGACCTATGTAACTCTCTTGAAAAGTAATATATGGTCTATCAAATTTCAAAAAAAAAAAAAAAATTTAAAACTCATCTTTCTTCTTTCTCTTTTTCAAAGAACGGCAGCGATGCATATGATGATAAAATGAACGGAGCCATTACATGTGAGTTCAATAAATTTTAAAACATAACATAATTGTAATGATTTAAAATTCAATGTAAATTTAGGACTTATCATTTCTACATATTTATGTGGATGAGTCAGGATAAGAATAAAATTTCTCTTTATATGCATATAATTTTCAAAATAACACCTTATACACATATACTATAATAATAATTATTGAATAATTTAAATATCAAGGATCATAACCAAACACTGTACAAATATATATAAATGATTCAAATAGAAAATAAGTAAAAAATGGGACATAATATTTTTTAAAAAATTAAATATCTTACTATTTGTTTGTTAAATTATCAACAAAATAATTCATGTGCAACGCACATGTGCTTCAACAAGTTTTATAAAAATGTCATTAACATATTCTATCTTTTTTTTCTTTCAAACATATGACATTTATATTATAAACTATAAAATAAACTGACCGTAACATTATCTATTTTACAACTTTAACCGCACATTTCACAAGGAAAACCTAGTTAGATGTCCCCCAAAAAAAGAGAAAAAAAAAGTTCAAAAAAAAAAAAGGTTAGTTGGAGAAGAGGAGATAAGTACGAACCATGGACAAATCTCAAAAATGAAAAGCAAGGACCAACGAATCCAATCAGACAGTTATGAACAAAAGACCGCACCAAAATCGACGGCCATGAATTAAGGGCCCACCATCACAACCCACACCATACGTTAGGAGTCGTCCAATCCAAATCGTTCTCAAACGATGTCATATTATTTTTTTGAAAAAAATACAAATAACCCCTCAGTTGTCCGAAATTCATATAAGATTTTTTTTTTTTTATGAAATTCATATAATTCATTAAACACAGTAAATTTATATAACTTTAAAATTAATTGACAGATGAAAAATATAACGTGAATATTCTATTTGATTAATCTAACTAAAAACATAATATAATATACTAATAGTCACAGAATCGTTATTTATCAATAATTTTTCATATCAATAATTTTTCATATTTTTAAGAAACATAAAATATAAGTTTTTTTACGGGTCCGTCAACATCGATGAATCACGACTGAATGAGAAGATAAAACAAGAGACCGTCGGAAAGAGAGAGAGAGGGGGGGGTCGGTCGTTCAAAATAACGTATTTGAAGCTCTAATGGACGTCTGAGTTTCCTTCATTATTCCAGTTCGTCGAGTCGTGAACGCCGAACTAACTTCTCCAGCACAATTGCTTCTCGATGAATCACGACTCCTCCCGTTCAATCTTTTCCTCTCCATCCCCTCCTATATAGATTGGCCATGCGACGCTGGTCTGCTGAAACCTCCCTCTCCAGAGAGGAAACCCAAACCCTAGGTCGCGCACAGAACCCTAGTTTCGATCGGTCTCCGCTTTCGATTTCGAAAAATGAACAGAGACTCCCACAGCCCTAACCCCCGTGGCCTCCTCTGCAACGCCGGAGCCGGGGCTGCTGCCGGTACGTGATGGATTGATGAAGCTATATTTTGTTTTTTTTTTAAATCTTTTATTGGTTATGAAGATCCGTGTTTGATGATTTGTTGGAATTTGTAAACAGGAGTGCTCGCGGCAAGCTTTGTTTGTCCATTAGATGTGATCAAGACGAGGTTCCAGGTCCACGGCCTGCCCAAGCTCAGTAAGGGAAGTGTTAAAGGTATTCTTTTGTGCTCGCTTGTTGGAATTCATTGCCACGGTTTATCGCGGGTTGAACATTTGTGGTTTTGATTGTTTATTGTGGGATCCGTGATTGTTTGGCTCATTAGAAAGTGAATTGGTATGCGTAGATTAAGCTATTTGAGCAAAACCCAGTACATAATAGAGTCAAGATGCTTACAAGTTGCAATTTTTTTTTACACCTTTTCTAGTCCTTTTGATTTGAAAGCCAAGGTCTTTTATTTGTGGAACTCAATTTGTGGTTTGCTTAATGCCGCTGTGGTTTGGGAAGTGGGAGATTGTCCATCTGTTTGTTATCTTGGTTATTCATGTGATCATGTCTATCAAGTGTTTGAGGAAATATGGTTATTTCTCTTGGTGTCAGTATCCACCAAGAGTTTTATTTACAGTGGAAATGTTTGTGGGAAAGAATTTTTGATAGACAACTCTTCACTGCCATACACTTTGATTCTTCCATTTATTTAGAGTGTTGGTTCTTGACACTTGCTCTCCTGGTTTGTCATATGGTTTGATCTCTGTGTTGCTCCTTGTTGAATGTAAGGCACAGAAGATTAATATGTACTTCAATTTGAAGAATCCAGTGAATATTACCTTCCGATGTAATATAATCATTTAAGCCAAAGATAATTGAATAACATGGAATTTTTTTTCTAGATTCATAAAATTGTGGAATAGCACTGAGGTTGTGCACAAGTTGACATTTTTCTCTACGTTACCTTTTCTTCCTAGTGGTTGTATGTTAGATCTGGACATTTCTATAGTTCTAAAAGGATTATGGCAATTTTAGGGAATTGTGGATCAATTATTTCTTAAATTATATCTTTTCTATATGGATATTGAATTTGCACCTATCTTATGATGGTCTATACGTCACCAGGTAGTCTCATTGTCAGTAGTTTGGAACAAATAGTGCAAAAGGAAGGTATTCGTGGCATGTATCGTGGTCTTTCACCAACTGTCTTGGCTTTGCTTCCAAATTGGGCGGTTTGTTTCTTTTTTCTTTTTTCTTTTTTTTCTCAATTTGACAAATAAATGAATTCTTATGGTTGCTTTCTGGTTCCAGCTTGTTGCTTTGCAACAGGGGTTATTCACTTTTTTGAGTTGATTCTTATTTTTGTAAAGATGTTTCCTAAAGATGTTTCCTGCATCTGTCATCCATAATGGAACTTGTATCTTTTACATTATAGGATGGTTACTTATGATAATGAACATGTTGAGCATTGTGCTTCTTCCTATAAAGACATGCTTCTGATGTTTGCTTCATTTACCCTTTGATTGTCATGTCTTGCTCTTGGCTCACTGCTTGTTGAATATAAATTTGGCAATTTTGAGACTTTTTTTCCACGACTTTTTTTCCACAATCTTTTTTAACATCATCCTCCACATATGTTTTTGTTCTTTTGGCATGTGCACTGACTGTTTTGTTTTCATGAGGCGCCAAAAATAAAATTATAAATATAGTGATATTACTGTCATGGATGACTTTGTCTTTGACATCTCACACACTTTAAAGAACCCGAAATCATGTCTTCTTTTTTCTCATTTTTTATTAATGCACAATGCTATTTTGTTGTCAATCTGTGATATCCTGGTTGTTTTCTCACAATTCCAATGGCTGTGCCAGTCGTGTTTACTGTTTACTTCTATTTGTTTTTTATATTTGTCATTCATTTTTCAAATATGAAAGCATTAGCATGTATGTAATGTAATGTTGATATTTTGTATTTGTATTTTTAAATTTTTTTGCTCTGTCCTGATTTTTGAGCATTTGAATGCATATATCCCCTATTTTGATTCCTTATTCTAATCAATTTTTTCAGGTGTATTTTACTGTTTATGACCAACTGAAAACCTTTCTTTCCGCAGATGGTGAGTTATATTGTTCTGAAAATGAATGAAATGCGGTTTTGTTGACTAAAACTCCATTGCATATAACTTTATGCCCATCTTAATCTTTCTTTGTGCACGCTCCTAACCTGTCTCAAGTTTTAAATACCGAGTAGATGGGACACAGCTCTCGACAGGGTCTACTGTGATGGCTGCATCTGGTGCCGGTGCGGCAACCACAATTTTCACTAATCCACTTTGGGTTGTCAAGACAAGATTTCAAGTATGTTATATTTACCAATATATGTTATGATTTTATGTTATACATGCCAAATTTGGTTGTTTCACCATAACAGCTTATTATGAGTTCCAATAGCATGTAATATGATTAGGAAATGCTATGCTTGCAAGTTTCTACGCTATCACCTGTCCCCAGGACATGGCGGTTGTCATAAATTTTTTTATAAAGAATTTCTGTTTTTTTGTTGATCTAATTTATATATTTTAATTAATATGGAAATTGATATCTGTAATTTAGATATTAGATATGTGTGTGTCTGCATGCAGAATATCCTGATAAAATAAGTGCTTTTAATGAGTACCTGAAGTACCATATTGGATTCTTGTGAAGTATATAATTCACCTCAGTATATGGGAATACCTTTACTTGAAAAAGAATTTATAGGTTTGCTGACATGATAAGTTATTTTCAAAAGCTGACTTGTTCATTTATTTCGCTGAACCTCTCATATCATGACTTGTGAAAATGATATACCCTGACTGAGATGATCAACATCTAGACTTCGAAAATAATGGTTTTGTCTCATTTTCAACTGCATGAAAAGCTTCTGTAGTTCTAAGCTTAAGGAATTTTTTTTCTCTCGGTGGGATTACTCATTATACTCCCACTTAGAGATAGATAATTAGGCCTAAATAAATGTTTTAAGATGAATGCTACAGTTCCGTTCCCCTGAAAAATTATTATAATCAGTATCAGTCATCATTCGTCAAAAATATTCTTTCCTGATAATACATAATAATAGACATCTCGTAAAGTTTCCAAGTTGACTTACGCGTAAGTCTATTTTGTTGTCTTTCCCCTTGTTCCATTGCACCATTTCAGTTTGTAAACATGAAGCGTACCCTGCAGCTCTTATTCCTTGTGGAAGTGAGAATTTTTCCATGTTCATTGATTAAGATGAGAGACTATACTGATGGATCCCTTCGGTCTCTGGGTGGCGTCTCAGTAGTGGACAATGTCCTGAAACATCTACCATACATTACTGGCCCATCTATTACTATGCATTGATTGAACTGTTTTATTTGTGATCTGTCTGTGTGTTTTATTTATTTATTTTTTTGTAACCTTGTTTTTTTTTTTTTTGGGGGGGGGGGGGGGGGGGGACCATCACCAACCTAGCATTTAGCCATGTAATAAAGACATAGACACGTATGCCTATTTCTGGACACAGGCAACTCCGAAAATGAGATATTAGGATATAAAATATTTGTGCATTCATATTGAATGGAGACATGATAAACACACGGTACCTGATGGGCACGCTTGAATAAGCCTGATGTGCATCTCTTTGGCTATTCTTAATGTACATGCTTGTGTAGGCATCTGATTGTGCTTGCATGCAGGCAGTTTGACATGTAGAGTTTCCTCTGATGGATTTCAGCTTCCTGGTTCTGCATGGTAGCTAGACGAGATAATGGGCTATCGGATTTTATTGAGTAAAACATACACTCGATAAGATCTCACTTAAGGGTTCACTATACCTTCATCACATATCAAGAGTTCATCAGTAGTTGCGAGGCACTAATTTGCTTTTTCCAAGTTTCTTTCTTTATCAGGAAGTAGGCAGCTAAATTCAGTAATATGTCAATTTAATCAAATTTTTCGCTTATGGATTGATAATTTGTTATCTGCTTGACGAATCAAGGATACAAGTTGATGTACTTGGATTCATTTACTTCTCTTTCAGACTTAGTATGATATATGAAGATTTCAAGAACTTTGCTTCATTCATTTTGATAATTGTAGCTTGAAAATTATATTATGAATATAGGCTTCTAGTGGAGTATTACTGTCTTTGACAATGTCATTTGACAATGGTGTTCTTTATTGATGCTAGAATATCATGCATGGGGGCTATGCCCCATTCCCTTTTTTTTAAAGAAACTCTTGGTATTTTGTTTTTGTATTGGCATGTCTCTTTGTGCTCTGCTGGTGACAAATAAATCTGTTTCCTATTTGCTTTTAATTACAAATAAATAAATATAGGCTCCTGTTTGTATTGGCATGTCACATTCCTATTCAAATTATGGAAAGTTGTACAACACGCCCTTCAATTATCTGTGCTATTTTAATTTATTCATTTATCTCATTTGTTACATGTATTTTGCTTCCTTGTTCAACATAATGCTTATGCTCATTAATATTGCATGTTTGTTGGCTATCTCAATTATATAGACTCAAGGAATGAGAGTGGGAGTTGTGCCATATAGGGGTACATTTTCTGCCTTGAGGAGAATAGCACATGAAGAGGGCATTCGTGGATTGTACAGGTCTCCTATCCTCTCACCGATATAGTAATAACGGTAAATGCTCGGGGGATCTTTTCGGATCTCTGATGGTAGCTCGGGGGAAGTGTAATCTCTGTGCCACATAAGTGGAAGCATATGTGGACTTATGCATTCAGTGATGCTATTTTTATCCCAGAAGCTTTACCCCTTCAGGCCATTCTAAAAGTGTACTAAACTATTCATTGAATCCTAAGCGTTATTTTTAACCTAAGTAGTGTATAGTTGTTTTTAGTTGAAAATTCATAATTTTATCCAACCAGATAATTCATTGTGATACATGAATTAATACAGAGAAGGATCTTCTGACATATGCATCATCTAAGTTTTCATATTATTCAACACTTCACTCATACATTTGACCACAATCCATTAGAACTCATGATTAGGGGTAAAAAGGGGTAAGGTTGCTTGGGATAATCAAGCATTATTATGTGCATCTGTACTTTTACAGTCCCTCAAACTACCATTATCCAAGTACACCATTAAAGGATATGCATACATCATCTTGATTCCTTTAATCTCAAATTTGTTAAATTGTTTTGTGACAGTGGTCTTCTGCCTGCATTGGCTGGAATCAGCCATGTAGCTATCCAGTTTCCAACGTACGAGAAAATTAAAATCTACTTGGCAAACCGAGGTAAAATTATGTTTGTTTATTTTTGGTTAATCTACATCTGAGTGTTCTGCACTTGCTTATTTTGCCATTGAAACAGCTAATACCACCACTGATACACTCAGTGCGGGGGATGTTGCTCTTGCCTCATCTGTCTCAAAAATTGCAGCATCAACTTTGACTTATCCTCATGAGGTACTTGTTTTTTCATAGTTTAGTTCAAGTTGATACTTTTATCTTTGTCCTTGCAGATGTTGTGTGTTCCTTATTTGTTGAAATATTAAAATCAGCTGTCATTGCTTAAGGTGCTTGATATATATATATTTTTTTTTTTGGGGGGGGGATTAATTCCAAGTATTTTTTATTTCCTTAATTTTTAAGTCTGGAACTTTTTAGCACTTGTATGCTCTTTTGTTATGTAAAATTGTACATTTTTATACACTGTGAAAACCATTAATCAAATAGCCTTCCGGAATGCTTGTAGACTGTTATCCATCATTGCACATTGTTATGCATCTGTGTACGTTGTTAAATAAGCTGAACAACAAACTGTCTTCCTGGATGCTCATACACAGTTAACTTGGGACACATTGGGGAGAAAAAGCGCACACAATGACGGTATTTGGACAGAAGGGCCTCGAAAAAATTGTAACTGCTAACTTTGGGGTGTTTTCATATGCTAAAAAATTCTAGGGACCTAAAATAATAAAGGATTAAATAAATACTTGAAACTAAATCTCCCCCCCCCCTCCATTTTTTTTTTCTGTTTCTCTTGTTTTTCAAAAGAATGATTTCAACTTTATTCTTGTCTATTCTGGATGGTGGATTTTCATTCCCTTATAACTACCGCTGACAAGGACTGTGTGTGTGTGCTTGTATATTTATAGAGAGAGAGAGAGCATGACATGTTCTGTCTGTGCGATTCATGTCAACTATGGTTTTCATCTGAATGCATCCAATAATGTGCAGGTGGTGCGGTCTAGGCTTCAAGAACAAGGCCACCTCCCAGAGAAGCGTTACACAGGTGTCGTGGACTGTATTAAAAAGGTATTTCAAACAGAAGGCATTTCTGGATTTTACCGCGGTTGTGCTACCAATTTGCTCAGGACCACCCCAGCTGCTGTGATCACATTCACTAGCTTTGAGATGATCCACAGATTTCTGATCAATATATACCCACCGGAAGCACAGCCTCAGACACTCTAACAATTGGATCAGTTCCATCATGAGAGGTCAATGGATTTCACCTTGCTAAGTTTTAGGTGATTTGGCCAATCATTGACTATTGATATATTCTTTTTCTTTGAATCAAAATACAAAGAAGGATGATGACGATAATGACATTGTTTGGGAAGCAAAATGAGGGTCACTCATTGAACCTGGTTAGATTTTATTATTAAATTACGACAGTTCATTGAATTTTATGTAGTGGAACATCGGTTGGATTTTCCTTATACAATGATATTTTTTGTAAAAGTGAATAATTTGGAGTTGCATATTACATAAAGCATATTCTCTTCATTGATTGTGCGGTGTTGGATTTCAATTTTTTTTAAAGGTTGAGTTATGATTTCTAGCAAAGAATATTGAATCTGCAGCAAGTTAAGATGATTGTCCTCCAATTTGTGGCTCATTGAGGTCCCTGCTATTGTTGAGGTGTATGGGACACCTCTTGGAAGTTGGAACCATGTTTCTGAGATACTTACAGGTCCAAAAAAAAAAAAACTAATATAGAAAATATAATAGATATCGAATCAATTACATCTCTTGCTCAATTTTTTAATTGGAAACAACTGTTGTAGCTAAAGTTGTCATTTACGAAAATATAAAACTTCATCAAACAAAGAAATTTTTTTTTAATAATAAAATGACAAAAAAGACAAAAAATGTTTATTCTAAGTAGGTTATTATCTTTTTCAATGTAGATACTCCCACCCCTTTTTCTGTTCCTCCCCCAAAGTTATTTTGGGATGAAAACAATACAAAATAGGGTAAGAAAGGTAGAGGGAGATTGAGACTTGAGAGAGGACTAGGGTGGGGAAGGAGGTCCGGGAGTGGGAGAGACAGAAAGAGAGGCCATGAGGGGGTCGTTGCTCGCCTAGTCCTTTGGCATAAATTGTTTGTATTTGAGAATATGTGTGAAGATGTGTGGATGACATGATAAATGTGACATGTTTTTAAAATGTATCAATGTTGGATGAAATAATTTTTTTAAAATAACATAAAAAATTATTGTTATCCATTGACTTATGTGATGGGAAACACTTAACCTTATCTTATTAATGACCTCCATTGTTCGATTTAAAATGAGGTCAAGAACCTTGAGAAATCTTTTTGATACTTATGTGGGAAATGTGTGCAAACAAAGGGATAACCAATATTGATCAAGTATTAGGACAACTTTGCAAACAGTTCCAAGGACAAACATCATTTGTAGATGGTTAGAAGACAAAATTTCGTTCTTCTGAAAAAACCTCATATGTAAGATGTACAAAGGCAATTAGTTTACTTCCTTACATGATTAATTGATGGAAATCCATATAATCATTCAAGCATAACAGCTAGAGGCAAGTGCTTGGTGATAGTCGTTATATCATAGCTATCAATGATTAACTGTTACAGTTGATCAGAACAATAAAGATTGTTAAATTTTACGTGGTTAGTACAGAAACCGTCACGTAAAATATTTTGACACGTCAATAAATCATATTGAGTATACTAAAATTTGCCTAAAAATAGAGAGGTACAACCTCCATATAAGATATTCTATTTTTTTCACTAATTTTTTTCTTAAAATTTAATAAATCATTCTTAAATTTCCTTTACATAATCAAAGTACATGCGAAATAAGTGTGTATCTTGTGCTAATGGGCTGGCTGCAAAGGGCATTTCCGTCATTTCATCAACATAACCTCCAGCACTATCACAGCTCACTATAAAGCGAGAGAAATCAATTCTCCCCAAGTCTTTCGGTGCTCCTCCACAACACGATAACCCCCAAAGTTCCGCCAGAACACTCGACCACTCTCTCTCTCCCTCTCCTCTCTGTACATAAACCCATCGAAAAAACGAACACTCCCTCCGATCGATCAAAACATGAAAATCGAGTTTCTCGGTTTCTTCGCAGTTCGTACATTATAAAATCATCACTTTTTTAATCTCTTTCATTCCATTCACATTCTCATCGATCCTTCAAATCCGGTCCCAAAGCATTCTTCGACAGCGCTGCACGTATCCCGATGAACGAGACGGCGCCGCCTCGGGATTCGAGCATGACCGGTCCCCCACCACTCGTCCCCCTCGCCACCCTCATAGGGCGGGAGATCCGGAGCGAGAATATCTCGCTCCCCGTCGTGCGGTACGGACACGCCGCGCTCGCCAAGAGGGGTGAGGACCTGTTCCTCGTCAAGACCGACTGTCAGAGGATCCCCGGAAACCCTAGCTCCCCATTCTCCGTCTTCGCGGTACTTCTCTCAACCACTCTCTCTGAAAGATTTGGTCTTTGTTGGTGTTCGGATTGAAGTAAACCGGTGAATCGTTGATTAGATCTTCGACGGCCACAGTGGGGTGTCCGCGGCGGTGTTTACGCGGGAGAACCTCCTCGAGCACGTGATGAGCGCGATCCCGCAAGGGATCGGGAGGGAGGAGTGGCTTCAGGCGCTCCCTCGCGCACTCGTCGCGGGTTTCGTCAAGACGGACATTGATTTCCAACGAAAAGGCACGGACTTGGGCGTGATCGGGATGAGAAAGATTAGATTTTTGGTTTGTTTCGAGATGTTTGAGCCAATGTATCTTAATTGCAGGGGAGGTGTCGGGGACCACCGCCACTTTCGTCGTGGTTGATGAGTGGACGGTGACGGTCGCTTCGGTTGGGGATTCACGGTGCATATTGGACTCTCAGGATGGTGAAGTGTCTCTATTGACTGTTGATCACAGGTTGGAGGAGAACGAGGAGGAGAGGCGGCGGGTGACTGCCAGCGGGGGAGACGTGGGGAGACTCAATTTGTGTGGTGGACAGGAGGTGAGAATGTGGCGGTGGGCAATCTCGATGGTTTGATTGGTTTTTTTAGGAGGGATTAATAGCTTTCATTTGCTGTTCTCTCTCTCAGGTGGGTCCTCTTCGGTGTTGGCCCGGTGGGTTGTGCCTTTCAAGGTCGATTGGGGATGCGGATGTCGGAGAATTTATCGTTCCTGTGCCGCATGTTAAGCAAATCAAGGTGAGATTTTTCTTTTGTGATTGCTTGATGGGAGAAAAGAAACTAGTTACCATTTTATTGGATGTCTAGTTTGGAAGCCCTAACCCATTTTTTTATCTTAATGCTAGCTTTCTAATGCCGGAGGGAGGCTGATAATTGCCTCAGATGGTATATGGGATACATTGTCTTCAGAAATGGCGGCTAAGTCTTGCAGAGGATTGCCTGCTGAGCTTGCTGCCAAGCTTGTTGTTAAGGTAATCCCAAAACTGGAACTTGCATTTTGTTCATTTTTTATATCTAGCACATCTTGATCCATTGATTTCAGTGAGAAAATAAAATGCTTCTACAAAATCTAGATTTTCTGCTGTTTGTTTGTTTTGGATTTCATGGAAAAAAAATTCCACGGAGGACTGGAGTTTGAAAAAATAAAACATTTTCAGAGAATCCAGATTTTTCTGATTCTTATATTGATCTGAATTGCGTGGAAAATTCCACGGGGTTCACATTTTCCACAAAATTGTGGAATTCACTTGTTAAAACATTTTCCAAGCAAGTCATCTCGTTTGATAGTAGCAAAGTCAACATCTCAGTCAAAGTGTTTTTCATGGAAATTCATATATGAATAAAATTTCATGTGAAGTGGTTTCCTGTGAAGTGTTATCTTTTCAATGAAAATCAAATACCTTCTGAGAAACTTTAATTGAATCCAGAGTTCTCTATGATTGTTGCAGGAAGCTCTGAGGACGAGTGGATTGAAAGATGATACTACCTGTCTAGTTGTTGACATTATCCCGTCTGACCATTCAGTCATGCAACCAGCATCGAAGAAGCCTCATAATAAGTTGATGTCTCTTTTATTTGGGAAAGGTTCTCAGAATTCTATTAGCAAGGTGACAAAGATGTCTTCTATTGGAGCTGTTGTAGAACTATTTGAAGAGGGTTCTGCGATGCTTGCAGAAAGGTATGTGCTGTGTTCATTTTTATTGTTAAAACACTCTATGCTCTAATGTAGCCAACAAGTATATAAATTCTATACATATTAGTTGTCGCCTTGGTTTTATCCACATGCTAAGAACAAGAGTGTAATTATATTACTCCTGGGCTTGAATCCTGACATCAACATGTGCACATGGAGTTGTTACTATCAGGGAAACGTTTTCTGTTTGATTTTATTTGTATTTCTGAGGAAGAGTGATGTTCGCCAATTTCAATTAATTAGCTAGAGTCAAAAGTGTTTCAAGAAGAAACATAAGGCATATTGTAACCATAACAGACAAACCCATGTAGCACTGCCTGACATACAAGAGATTGACCCCCTTCATAAGGAAATCCCTCCTTTTAAATCGAAACCATCTCTGCCTTGAGTATTTGACAACACCAATCTCTCAGGAAGCTGACCACTGTAGTCCATGTAATGTACACCGTTTTTATGCATTATGTGTTCGTTTGTATTTTGTGATGTTTACCACTATTGAATATACTTGATGGTTATCCCATGCCACTGAGCTATTCCAGGTTTGCGGACCTGCTTGATTCATTTGGTTGTCTAATGCATAGGCTCCAATAAGTGGGTGGACATTATCCTTGTAACTTTATTTCATTTCATTTTATTTTGACGGAAAGGCATCCAGTCCTGATTTTATTCAAAAAAGAGAGACTGCCCAAAAGATACAAAAAAGGTGAGGAAAGAAAACAACAGTGTGTTCCACAATAGAAGAGTTTACTGTGGAAACAGTCCGCTACACTACGAAGCATGGATACTAGATTTTCCCCCTATTAACACAACAGCACCACACTGTTGACCCCTGCATAAAAACAACCCGCATGCACTGTATCACCGCCTCCTAAATATTCTCTATACGTAGTGTAACACCCTTGAACAGAACTTCATTCCGCATAAGCCAAATTACTCACACCATCGCTGGAACAAAAGATTATGTCACCTTCGCCTTCAAACTTCTATCCCCTTTCTTTTAACCTTTCTGCCTGTTTCCCACATGCCTTCTAGCATTGTGAAGTCCACTACAATTCCTATTGCATCGCCGAGCATACACCATATTCTTCGGGCTGTCAGGCATTGATCCAAAAGATGCTCTGTAGTTTGGTTCCTCCTGTACACATCAAACATGGCAAGTTCTCGCCCACCTTGTTCTATAGATTTTTTAAAAAACTTTATTCAGATACATGAAACACGTGAATGCTTTAACCTTTCGAGAGACCTTGATACTCCACACCTCTTTTGATTTCTGCGTTGTGACCTTGATCCCCTGCCTCTCCCTCCACCAATCATGGCACCGGTAGACCAAGAAGCCCTCTCTAGGCTGAGGCTTCAAGACCAGCCTATCCCGAGCGCCCTCATCAATCGCGACCTCCTGAAGCTCGAGTAACAGAACAGCAAAATAGTTGGCCTTCTCATCATAAAGATACCTCCTCAATCGGGTGTCCCAATGGCTATACCCATCACTAATTGTAACTCTATTTAAAGAAATAGTTATAATAACCGGATGCTGACTGATACTGATCAAGTGTCAGGAGAATTTCTTTATAAGAGTTTGTTCAATTAATTTAAAAAACCATCATATAAAGGAGAGACTGGATGTGGTCCTAGCCTTTGTCTCGCGGGTCAAACAGAAAGCATGTTCTTTTTTATTTTATTTTACTGTATATGTATATTTAATTGGCCTTGATAATAATAATAAAAAACTATGAATTAATGACTGGGCTATGATATGTATACAAGGTATGAGTTCTCCATTTTTCGCTTTTTGCATGGCAACTCTTATTTGAAGGAAATACTTTTCAGCAACTACAGTTTAAAGAAGAATTTGTTCTTCTAAGACAATATCTGCCATTTTTAAAAATCATTGCAAGTATTTGATATGAATGCAAAACCTAGTTAATCACTATATATAACATATCTTAATTGCAGGTTGGGTGATTTCCCCTTAAAGACATCCTCTGGACATTACAGGTGTGCGATCTGTCAAGTGGATCAAGCACCGAATGAGGGCGTGTCAGTGGACGCGGGTCCCTACTTCTCACCCTCATCGAAGCCGTGGGAAGGCCCCTTCCTCTGTGCCGAGTGCCGGACAAAGAAGGATGCCATGGAAGGAAAAAGGCCGTGCAGGGCAAGGTTATCCAAGTAGAAATTGCCATTACCATTCAATATTTATACACCATAGCTTCATGTTGGGTTTTCCAGGTGTTTTTGTTACTTGTAAAAATTAATGGTCAATAAGCATGTCAGTTTTCTATTGTTTGGCTGAACTAACCTCAAACACAAATTTCAGATTCTGGGAACTTGATAGCTAACCACTTGAATTTGTATTCAACACTTGTGACACAATGATATCTTCCTCCAACTCTTTTATCTTCCCTTTTTCGGGGTATTGTATTACATTGATTTACAAATGATGATCTATATTTTTCATTCTTTAACTGACAATTACATCCGAAGTTGAAGTCTTTTCAGGTGATGAAGGTGGGCTCTCACGCAAGGACTGGTTTGTATTCTCCTGCATCAAGCGTGGATACCGAGGCAAACTTGTGTGCATGCGATACAGAGGAGGAGACACATATAGGGAGGAGGAGATTTCTTGAGCCACCTGATGCCGGTAATCGTTCTCCTCTTCACATACCATCAGATCCTGCAGTGCTGTCCAATACAAGGCCGCAGCTAGAAAAACAGTCGTTAGTCCGAAAACTCCTGCGGCAGAAAACAGTCCTTGCTGGAACACAAGGCAGCTTCGCCTCTCCTCCCTCCAGTCGCTCAGGTGTCCTGATTCGACTCCAATCCCAATCATTAGAAGCACCTCCGCGATCGCAAAACAAACCCTATTGGGAGGCCATGGTAAGTATCAGTCAATGCATCGTGATAGAAAAATTTTAAGCTAATTGTGAATCCTAAACAAACCTCTCACCAGGTAGCAAGGAAGCAAAGGCAGGCATGCCAAGTGAGAGTTCCATAGGTGGAAGACATCGCATCCGGCATGGGCTTGCTGATGGCGACCAACATGCAGGCGTGCTCTGTCAACATGGCGATCGCGAGCGTGATGAATGCCCCCACTGCACATGCTAATGGAGTCCGCCCACTCCCGCTGTAAACGCACCCGTAAGGCTCACCGCTCTGAACCTGTGTTACCTGCCAAAGAAAAAAAAAGTTGGTTTGGCGTTCATTAACATTCTTTTTCTGTTGGAACACCCAGATAAATGGTGTCAGCATGTCCGGAATCAGCCATTCATGTGGTCATTATGTGTGTCACGGGTTAAAAAAAATTTCAATCCTCCTAAAAATGATATTCATCATAACTGGATTTTTGGGAAGGAAAAATTCTCCTTGTGGATCGGAGTTATCAAATCACTAACCCTTAGTTTGTGATCATGGCTTTGATTTGTATATGTATGTTTTGGTATGCGTCATACCTCAGACCTAGTGGCCTCAGCAGCGAGGCAGAGGATGAAACTGAAGAGGCCACATGCAAGTGAGAATATGATGAATGAGGAGCCAAGTTTTCCGGTTGCCCGGTTGCGGATCGAGATGTCGTCGTGGGTGACCGCAGTTTTCGAACGAGCCATTTTAAGAAGTGGGGATGGTTGGGGCTGAGAAATACAGAGGAAAACTTCATTTGAGTCTTATAAAGATTACAAGTTGGGGAATCTAAACAGAGAACAATGGTATTTCTTGGACTGGAGGGTGTTGCTGTTGCTTGAGGGGGAGGGATTCTCTATGCCTTTTATATCAATGGTTCTTTAACATGCTCGTTTGGTGGTGGTTCATATTTTGGTAGCCTAAAATGTTCTTTTAGGTCATCATATACAATGGATATCTGGGGTAAAACATGATGATTTTTTTTTTGTGTAGTTTTGTAATTCATTAAGGTTAATCTTGAGTGCATTAGGATGTGAGGGAAAAAAAAGAGTATAAAAATTATCCATTGACAACTTAAATCAGTGTCTGTGGCAAACAAATTTATTTATTTATTTTTCATGTTTTACATAATCGTTTTCCATCACTTTCCATCATGTAGGCAAACATAAAAAAAATAATTAAACACAAAAATAATTATCTTTTCATCACTTTCTATTAAACCTAGATTTCTTTTATACATAAAAATGTTTCAGGTGATCGAGTCTCAACTACAGACAGAATACGGTCAAATCAATGGACGCAATAGCAGAACAAATCAACAATAAAAGAAGAAAAAAGAAAATTGTAGCAATGCCTACTTGGGAAAAAGAGTGAAAAATACTTATTTTATATACGCTTAAAAGATTAGGTGTAGATGATCCTTCAAGTGGATAGTCCTTCATTCATAGGAGTCTACATATTTTATTTTGATTGAAAGATCCCTCCTAATCAACCTTTATTTTCCTCTTTTTTACGCTTTTGTAAGGAGATCCATTTGTTCAAGGGCTTTTATCAATAAAAGTTTTCTTTAAAAATAAATAAATAAATAAAAATAGAGGAATATCATCTGTACAAAATGATAAAAACACATCCCAAGTTCTATATACAAAAAAATTATCACTCTGAATCAAAAACCATATTCCCCACCAACATAAAAATTCTCTACAGAAAATGAAAGAATAACTAATAACCTAACTGCAGGAGCTGGGCGCTTCTTCTCGCAGCCTCATTTTTCCTTACTGATATCTTCCACTTGAAGGCAGCCCTAAGTTTCGACCACCTACTTGGGATGGAAATGCTATAACTCGGATGGGAAGAACTCCACGATTGTTCGTCACTATCATGCTCGAATTGAAATTGGTCTAATGGATCATATTCCTGATGCTCGGAAGCAAAAACAAAATAATCACCTAAATCGAGCGGGTCGGTCTCAAAGGGTGTGAAGAGATGGAGAGGAGCGTTACTTGGACCGAATGACGTTCCTGTTGATGAATATGGATCCATATCACCTCTGAATCCATCTTGCATCGCATTCTCGTCTGTGGCGATTGTGATACAGATCAGACGAACGGGGAGCAAATGAAAAAAAAATTAGGTGTTGAGACTACCTTGATCTGCATATGAAAAGTTGGCATTCTGTGTTTCTGGACTTGATGCAGGGAATGATGCAGGGAATGATGCAGCATTTGTGAAGGGAAGGGGTTCAAGCGTTCTATCTACTGGTGGCAGTTCGATTGTCTCTGTTAACTCATTCGGGTTCTTATAAGCAGCTTCTCTCAGCTTTTCCACTAAATTCTGTCCAAAAAAAAAAATCGCTGAGTTAGAATAAAGAATAGCATTCTCAACTCATCTTAAAATATCTTCATTCCCCCAAGGATTTGGGGGCTGGAATGGAGAAATGGTTCAACATGAGATTTGAGATGATGCAAAGTTTCCTCTAGTATAGTTGTTGTGCAATGAATTCTAAATTGAATATGCACCTTCTGATAAGAAGTGAGATTACTGAGGGGCTGAGGATCCTGTCCGTCAAATGCTACTCCTACAAGCTCATAAACAGAGTTGAACAGGAGCCTAACTTGCCACTCCAAATTGTAATAAGAGTAACACCGTCTGTCAATAATGCATGTCTTGGCATGTTGGCAGGCTACTTCCCACGTCTTGTTTGACATCCCCACACCAAGTACCTGAAGTTTGCATGTTCAGAGTAAGGGAGAATAATTAATTGCTTACATAGATGCTCCTACCAAAGATATTTATCTTTGTTAAACAAAAAGAAATTATCTTTGCAAAAGGACCTCTTACATTGCGAAGAGATGTAGGATCCACCACGAGGAACCTTAAGAAATCCTGTACATTCTTAATCGCGCAACGCATCAGCTTCCTATGAAAAACACCATCTTTTGCGATCTTTTCTAGACGCCACACTTCATCTTCCCATGATGGAGGATAATGCTTTTTGTACACTAGATATAGACAAGCACATGTTGATGTCAGAATACTCATATTTGCTTATATACATAGATGCATTGAAGTAGAAAATGGAGATTGCTAGAAAACAAATGAAAAATTGCCATATAGAGAATGAATTTACATTTCTGCACATGAACATATAATTTAAAAAGAAATGATTTTACTTGAAAGGTTTGCAAAATTAGAATCCAAAAATATTTCTAAACAAAATCCAAATGTATAAACACATTCTTCATGATATGTGTTTTTGTGTGTGCACGCCAAAAAAACTTACATTCACCACGATGATCTTTTACAATAAAGGGTTCACTCCTTGCTTCTTGAATCCTTTCTTTGGTGTTGTTATCATTCACCACTTTAGCTCCCAACCTGAACCTACGACTTCTTCTCCAACTGGAATTATCGGTAAATGCCAGATCACCAACATTTGCGGTCCCATCCTGTAGTTTGATTGTTAGATCTCCCATCAGCAATGGTCTTTTACCCTCTCGTTCACGCACCACACTATCGTCAAACTCCTTTTCCGTCCAATCATCTCGCCCATCACTACCAAAATCACCATCGAGGACGAGAATCTCTATCTTAACCACAGAAAACGGACCAGATGTGACTACCATCTTGGAATCAGCATCGACTATAACAATCTGGAAAGGCTCACTGCCTTCAGCTTCAATTCTACTTCCAGTAAATAGTGTTTCTGGCAAACTGTTCCTAAAAAGCAACTGCCAACATATATCTCTATGAGTATGAATCTGGTTCAAGGGCCTGCAAACAGAAATCAAGAATAAAAGAAATCTTTCCATCAAAAAGTGCAGGAAAAAAATAGAAAGAAAAAAAATGTTTCAAGTTAGTTATCTGGCATATCACAACAGGATCAGTTTAACATAATATAGATTTTGATAAGTGCAAAATGCATTTAGGAAAAAGACACTATTCAACACAGCTCTTACCTAGGAACCCCCTGTACAAAGCGACCTAATACGCTGTCCACCTCTTCTTTCACCTGACCAACAAAATGGAATTCTTTTGGTTAAACCAGTGAAAACCACATAGCTCATGTGTTTGGCAAGCATGGCTACAAAACAGGGCTCTTGATGACCATGCCCATTTTAGCTAACAATTTTAATTACTTATGCATCTAGGAATGCAAAATAACATAGGCATTAACTAAGTCAAATTAACCACAAGCAGTCTATTTGCATCGAATTTTTCTGTAATTAAGAAACAAAAACATCACGCAGTATTAAAAAAATAAGTTATGAGCATGGGAAAATTATCATAATGAATGAAATGGGCACTTATCAACGGTGATAATAATTTCAAGTGATTTTTATCAAACCAAAACATGCGAGCAAACTCCGGCCCCAACGCTACTAATGTTTCCCCCAACGCTACTAATGTTTCCCAAAATTCCCTGAGAAAACAAAAACATCATACTCAATAGAAAACAGAACCCCTAATCCATACGCGAAGTTATCATGATTTATAATCACTTTTATCCGCTCGTAAAAGCCCATAGAATTTGAACAAAGTAGACTTTTATGGAAAAAATTGCACCAAATAAACAGATGCTCAAATGATTTAGAGAAAGGAGAATTTTCAAACTTCCTGATGACACAATGATAAAGGAAAAATCCAAACAAATAGCTTACCATATAACTATCCAAAAAAAATCACTTTGAACAGAATTCAAAGTTCAGTTTAAGATGTCGTACCACTCTCCGAAGCAGAGGTTCCAACGCCGACAGAAAACCCTCCATTGACTTCATTCTCATCACCTCACTCACAACACTGTCACAATTGAAAACAAACGTCCAATCAAAACCCTAATTGAACAATCATGAACTAAAAAAAAAAACATTCCAAAACCCAAATCAATCACTCACAACGACAGGCGCAGCCGCCGCCGTTTGTTATCAGCAACAGGAATCCGAGACCCATCACTCGGTCCCTCATAATCATCACCGAACAATCTCTTCATAGCCATTTCTGACAAACCCTAACTGTAACCCTAACTGAAAGTGCTTCGATTCTGTGCTATAAAAACACGTATCAAGGAACCCACGCAGAAGCTTCATCGTCTCCGAAGCTGCTCCGAAGCTTCCATCAACAACACGTGAAATAAACAAATACACACACACTCAGATCCCCAAATTGAACGGAAACCGTTGATTTTAACGCGATTTGAGCGCGAACAGAGCGAGTTTTGAAAGCGAAAACAAAGGGAAGATCTTTCGATCAGAAGTTTCGGAGAAACTTCCAAGGGAGTTGCCGCGAAATTTCGTACCTTTTTGTTTGTTTGTGTTTATCTGAATCCGACGCGTGAGAAACCCTAGGTTTACGTTGCGTTTCAGTCCCCAGAAGAGCTGTTTGGGTGACCGGCTACCGTTAGCGACGGTGATTGATGTCAACGGTTTCTTCTGATTCTGCTTTTGCTGGAGGGACTGTGAAACCCTAACCCTAATTAGGCCCTGCTTTTTTTCTAGGGTTTCGGGTGGTGTTTCAGATGGGCTTGTTCATCACGATTCAAAATTCAAAATTCAATTTTGAATCGTTCTTTGAATATACGGAAATGTTTGATTTTTTATTTTTAGTCGTGTAAATTGAAAATGAAGAATTGAAAATGGTCAGAATTGAAAATGTTGAAGCGCTGTTAATAAGTACGACTTTCCCGCGTCAATTAAAATTTTGTTAACGACAAAACGTGTAATGCTTATTTAATTTTTTGGGAAAACGCCAAATAACTCCCAGCAAACTTTTTGAAATCCATAAAACCCCCTGGTTTTTCCTCGAGTCCGCGTAACCCCTAAAAGCACATATATAAATCCAAATAACCTCTTAAACTAATGTTCTGTTGATAGATGATGAATATATTGCGAATATTTCATTTTTTTAGCCTTGACTAAAAACACAACATATTAAAACTCACTTAAATTTGTTAAAAATTCAAAAACTTTTCTATACACTAGTTTTATTGTACGCGCATTCACGCGAGTTAATAAAATGTATTTTTAACATGATAAATGAACTTTATATTTCTTAGACTTCAAAGTATATGAGGATATCAAATTCTCAAAAGTACAGGTAAATAATATTGTTTTTTATATGAATTAATGAATTAAGCAAAACATTTGAATTCATAAGTCACATTAAGAAAATTTATACATACATATTATCCTCGGCCTATAGGTAAGTAAAACATAATTTTTACCCATTAACATCGGAAGTGAAGAAAAAATTTTATGTGTCCAAACATATGTTGTCTCAAGAGCATTAATTTATAGAAATAGATATTTTATTTTTAAGGAATGTATTTCAAAGACTTTAATAACGAATGTGTGATAAAATTTTTAAAAATAAATCGATATTCTAATTTTCAAATTTATTATAACATTATATATTTGACTTATTATCACTTAAATTTAATTATCGTATTTATCGAATTATAGTCATTAAAATATTAATTACCATGATTTCCAATGCATATCAAATAAAATGTATTTATATAATAAGTTATATAATATCATTTCTTATCATGTCCCTATATAATTTCTTAATAGCATGAATAATAAAGTATCTAATAGCATTTCCTGTTATATTTCTACAAAATTTCTTAATAACATTAATAAAATTCCATTTTGTTATGTAATAATGTTTTCTCATCATTCTTCGAGGTAAGCTCTTTCGCGTGGAATTAATTATGTTTTATGAAAATTCTCAAACAATAACGCAGTCATAATATTTAATAATAAATATTCTATAATATTTATGATACTAATAATCAATTAATTGATTTAAATCTTTTTATCCGTAGTCAGAATCCAGAAAAAAAAAGAGATTAAAAAACAATTGGATACACTTTCTCCGTGAAATAACTGATTTAAAATTTGACAATTCATGTTTTGATACGAAAGATTTCATTATAAATCTTAAAATCTGAATGAGGCATTTCTTTGTAACATAGATGGGGGTCTAATTATAAAACTGGTTCAAACTAAAAATGAAACTTGAAAGATCTCTCAAAAAGAGTTGTTAGGGACCTAATAATAAATATGAGGGACCTGGGCGCCTATCTACAAATAACCACAGAAAAATACAAATGTGACCAATTTTTTAGGGATCTGTTTATAAATAAGAGGGATCTAGGGGTGTATTTGGAAATGCCCGGATCTGGGGACCTATCTATAAATAACCACAGAAAATGACAAATTTAGCCAATTTTTTTAGGGACTTGTATATAAACAAGAGGGATATGGGGGCTTATCTGTGAATGGCCGAATAAAATGTTCCACGATAACATGGTTTTGGGCATTTACGAATGAATGAACAATTAAAGGTGTTTTTTATAAAAAAAAAACACCTTAGATGAAAACTTTTGGCACTATTGTAGTGCTTTAGGATATAGAGTATAGATTATGATTTTACCCATCTGAATATATTAAATAACTTTATCCAAATGGGGGGTAAAATCATCATTTACAAAGGTGTTTTTCATATTTTTAATACAATGTATAAAGTTTTTGAATATTATGTTTTCAATCAAAGTTAACCATACATAATATTCACACAATAATCATAATTTATCAATAAAAATTTAACTCATGAGACTATTTGAATTTGCATAAGTGTTTTAAGGGTGTTATATAAACAGGAGGTTATATGGATTAGGCAGTTTACAGGGGGATTTTTTTTATGTGTATATATATAATAGAATAGAATATTATACATACCATATGCTATATACTTTCAAATGAATTGTACTTTGTTATTATGATTTAAATAAATGTAAACTCGTACTACCACGATTTCATTAAGGGCATGTTTGGATACTGTGCAAATGGGGGTGGGTTTTTATTTGCACATGTTCAAACATAATATTTTATTTGGTTATGATATTTAAAGTGTGACAAATAAAATCTAAGGTTTTCATTTGCCCCCAATATATGGGGAAACAAAATCCCAACCAACCCATGTGTTTTCATTTGTAACAGATTTTATTTTCACACTTCTCAAGTGTATATAAAGCAATTTTACATTTTTACCATCGAACAAATTTATTAAAGTCTATATTATCCAAAACAAATATTTCATCTCTTAATCTTATCTTAAGTAATAAAATAGATAATTATATTTTATAAATTTATATAACTTACAATAATATAATTGTGTGGATAATAAATATTAATGTGGCATGAAAATATTAAAATATGTCAAGAAATCTTAACTAATTATCATATATATTATCCAACAAAATTGTTATTTATAAATATAAAAAAACCTTATAGGATTATTTGTTAGTTGAAATCCGATTATTTTTTATTTATATTCTATTATATTAGAACTTTTTTTAATCACATTGACTTATATAATATATTTTTCATAAATTTTTTGGGTTTTAAAAAAATAATATATTTGATAATCATTTGAAAAAAATATTTTATCTATTTATAATATTATTATCTTTTAACATAATAAATTGACACATATACAAACAGTTTCACATATATGAGACAAACAATTACTAATAAGAACATATGTGTAAATGATAACACAATATGAAAATAGACAAACATGTGCAAACAATGTACAAAGTTTCCTTGCACGTACAATGTAAAATTTGTCTGTACAAAAAAATACGTACAAATAATCACTGCATCCAAACGTGCCCTAAGAAAAAAGATAGTACAGATCTGAATGATAAATAAGATGATATAAAGAAAGAAAGAAAAAACGTGCTTAAGTTGAAGTAAAGGCGATCAAGTGGAGCAGAACATGGGAGTAGATGAGACATCGACTCGTCGCCGATTCAACCCCCAAAACAATCAACAATGACTACGTGGCGATCTTAATTGCACCTCCATGGAGGAATACAGCCTGCATTCCAAGCAACTCCCGTGCTCAAGTCATGAAGAAATAACACAGTGAGCTCCCACGTGTTCTCGGCATACACTCTTGCACCCTTGAATACGATATCGTTTTTCAAGCGCCAAATCATCCAAGCACCCATCGGGGTGATCGAGCGAGCAACGATCTTTGAAGGATCGGAGCCGATCTCGAGCACGGGTTTATTATTCATTGTGCGTTATTATACTCAAGCTTTTTTTACAATCCAAAATACAGTTTTATATAACTCGTTAGAAATCTAATAAAGCACACTTATCAAAAATAGGTTAATTCAACTTGAAACAGAAAAATACATGTTTTTTATTATCAAAACATATTCATCATTAGATGCTGTTCACTATATTTAAAATAAAAATATATGCTGTCTGTGTTTTAGACAGTAAAATTTTTTTTAACAGTTTTCTTATTCTTTTATTTTGTTTTTGTTTGTAAAAGGAGTGGTGGTAAGAGATTCATGTAATCATGACAGCATTCTTTGAATTTAATATAATTATAATATGAAAACAGATACTCTCACCAGCTCAATCTCCATCCTCTTATCTTCATTATATAGTTATTTTTTTTGTGGTAATGGGAATAATAGGAGAGAGAGAGAGAGAGAGAGAGGTGGCAGATGAAAGGAAGGGGGACAAAGGAGGCCAGGGGAGAGAGAGAAAGAGGCAGAGGAGGGGGGTTAACCTCCTCCACCCCTCCCTCTTCCTCTTTTCTCTCTTTCCTTTCCTTCCTCCAACCTCCTCTGCCACCAAGGCACCCTCTCTCTCTCTCTCTCTCTTCTCCATATATCTCAATATTCCGTTACCCAAAAAAAAAATTCTTATATGATAATAAGAATGGAGGTTGGGTTGATGAAAATACATGCCTAGTAGTTTTTTTTCATATATATTTTGGCTAACAAATTTTTTTTATTTAATAGAAAAATACATTTAATTCAATTACATTTCTCATTTAAAAGGAAGTATATACTTTTATGAAATGGAACCTATGTGATTTTTAGAGCATCTTCAAACATCCTCCAAATTTGATGTGCGGTTTGCTCCGATCACTTTTCAAATGAACCTGAACATTTCAATAGATTTGGATTTTCACCTCTAAATTTGGAGACCACCTCCAAAACACATTTTTTACTTTTTAAATATTTAAAATATTCTCCAAACACATTTAAATTAGGAAAATACCCAAAAAATATTCTAAAAGTCAGAAATATATAAATCAATCATTTTTTAAAATTATATATATAAAAGACTTATTTCTCAATTTTAGAAACTGACAAGACTAACATATCATTATGTAAAATTTTAAATTCTCTCTCATCATATTTTAAAAAATTTTCATAACCATCATATAATTGAAAAATAATATCAATATAATGAATCATTTTTATTTAAGAGTGGTTTTACATGTTATTAAATTTAAGTATGCTATCAAAATGTTGAAATTGTCAAAATTGTCATTCATAAATTTACATGATATTTTTTGGATTTTTTCTAACTTTTTAAAGTTTTTTTCAATTTGTTTTTTATATTTTATAAATGTATTGCATAAAGATTTTTTTTTTGTATAATATTAATCATATATAAGTGCTTCAAAAGACTTTATAAAATTTAGAATGTCTAAATATTATGTTATAATGAAAAATTTTAATTTTTACAATTTAACTCTTAATGGCGTATTTATATATACAAAAAATAATAATAAACTTCATGCATAAATTAAAAGAATATTTTTATTATTTATTAATGTTTTTTAATTGATGTGTTAAACAATTAAATATATTTGTTGATGTTTAAATAGTAGATAATATAAGGGTAGTCAAATCATTTTACTTTCTAAAATTGTGAAAGAAAACTTTTTTAGGTAGAACTTTTAAAAATGGTTAATTTAGGTATTTCTAACTTTTAAAAGATTTTTTTAAGGTATTTTCCCTTTAAAATTCATTTTATGTCATTTTTTAATTTATGCACTTGATTACTTCAATATTGTGTATATGATGTAGGATAGATGCAGATACCAACCATCAAATTTCAAATTAATGGTCACGATCTCGCAAAATTTGACATGGTGAAATATATCGAGGAGATATTAACACAGGGCTTTATCTCATTGGAAAAGATCTCATCGAGATCTATCAAAATGAGATAATATTAAATTAGTTTCCTTTTAGGGCGGGTTATCTTATTATCTAGTCTCCATATATTTCATTGATTATTCAATATATGTTATTTAAATTTTATTTAAATAATAACTCATTTAAACCATTTAATACTACATTCATTTTAAAGGTTTCAACAAGATATTTTCAATGATATAATTTTTGATAAAAATGAATTAATATTAATAACATTTATTATTGAGTTTTGATATATTATTAAAAATAATATTAATGATATGAAAAAAATAAAGGGAATGGTTGGAGTATCAACCCGCTCAAAAAAAAAAAATCTCCTCCGTTTTGATGCTTGAATGGGAGATGCTCTTAGATTGAACCGATTGAAAAGTGAGACTACAATATATGGGACCATAAATTGGACTACAAATTAGAAGTGTAATGTAGTTATTGGCTGGTTCTTATTGGCTGGTTCATAGATAACGTAAAATTTACACTTTATGTGCAGTTGAAAACGCTTTCCATATGTGCATTTGAAAGCGCTTTCCAATTAATCAAAATTTTGAACCTTTAAAAACAAGTGTGTAAATTTTAACTTCCTACAAAATCAGAAACACTCAAATCATGTTTTCAAATATGTCCTTAAAGTGTATTTAATTGCACGATTGAATAACTTTTATGTTTACAGGAAGTTGATCATACAACCAAACAGAAAAACTAAGACAACTTCCTGCAGAGTTAAACGAATCACACCCTAATATCACTTATGTAATCACTTTTGTAGATCAATCACATTTTAAATTTTCTAAGTACATGCTTATCTAATAAAATACATACTTTTACATAGATGAATTACATAAATAAATTGAATACACTATACACATTGTTATATTTTTCAATGTAAAAAACTATTGGAAATTTCATATTTGGTGCCTGCCATTTATAGGTAGCATGACATGGAGAAATTATGCTAATGAAAGTCTTTGTGAGGAAATAAAAAACCCAACAAAAAATTGGGACTGAGGACTGCTCGCTCTCCAGTTCTCTCCCATTTAAATGCCCATTTCAGTCTGATATTCGAGTTGCAAATTTGCTTGCCATTGATTTGTCCTCAACATTGTATTTGTTTAACTGAGAGCAGCACTTCAATAAAGGATTGTAGCTCATAATCCAAAACCAAACATACATTTCAAAAGGACAAGATTACATTGTGGGTCAGTAATAACTCTAATCCAGTAGTTTTCTTTCCAAATATCCAATTATGATAGCTTCCGTGAAAGAAATTTTTTTGCCTAGAACATCCATTAACAATCGCAGGAATAAAGGATTCCAAATGTAATTTTCCCAAGTGTTTGAACAGAAGAAGATTGAGAATGAACTTCCAACAAAGCCAAATCATATACACGCAACCATAAACATTGTAAAAGTGTCAAATAATTATCCTACATGTTTAAATGGTAATGAGCATTCTAATTCGCAGGCACTCTCCAAAAAAAAAAAAGGCAGATCCTAGTATCCATTAACAGTAATGATAAGCTTAGATGCATCCATATCTTTTTAAGCTAACCAACTAGACTTCAAACAAACAGACCTTCCAGTCTACAACAGGAAACACATGCATGAAAAACTTCCAATTTTGCATAGAAGCAGAGGACGCATACAAAAAATTGAGTGAGAGTGGCTAGCGACCTCTGCCACGGCCACGTCCACGGCCACGGCCCCGACCACGGCCCACTGGTCTCCCTGGTTCAACATTAACACACGAAAAATGTTATATATAACACCCCAAAAATTTATTATAGCAGTAGCATGTATAAATATATAGAGGACTGCATTTTACCTGCAGTTGGCTTCTTGGGCTTGACCCTAGGTGTTTCCTCGACCAGTAAAGTCTCAAGGTTCAAGCTATCGGGCAGGATGTAGTACCGGATGTTGTTACCCCTCACACTCAAATGATCGAGGGTCACCGGATTCTTTCCTTTCAGTGTTAACTTCACCGTCTTCAGATGCGTGTTCATGCTGATATCCACCCCTGCAGTAGCTCAGGATGTCAATTTGACATTGTGATATGCCAGTACTCACTCCATGAATGCATATAAACAATTAAAGAATAATATAATAGAACAGAAAATTTCAGTGTTACCGTCCAATGCCTGGAAATGCAAAGGTGTAAGGTTCAAGGGATGAGGTGTAAGTTTCTTTAGTTTTTTTCATAAATGTTTAATGAATCTAGATAATTGAAAAAGTTTATCAGAAGGAAAAAGTTTATAACCATCTTATATTCATTTATGGAGAAAATAGTTCTTCCACTCAAACTCTTTAACCTTATACTGTCACAAAGATTGATTCCGGATAGAACAAGGAAGCCAAAAAGGATCCTTATAATGAGGTCTAAGATTACACTCACTCAACGGTATGCTAGCCTCTCTTAGAGATCTTGATTAAGAGAGAATCATAGTACTGCCTTCATGACAAATTTTATAATATTGTAAGCCAAAACAAACGGATCTAGTGAACTCCTTTTATTTATGATTTAATAAGGAAATGTTAACTCAAGGATTGATCTCCATGTCTGACATGAGAAGACTTGAATTCATACATGCCATCCATTTCAATATCTCAAATTACATCCTTTACATGTGCGAGGGAGGGAGCCAGGGGGGGAGACAGAGATCTTTGTTGAATAAAATACTGCCTGGGTCTATTTGGACAGTTTAAAAACAACAATTCCCAGAAAGAGAAAATAATTGTTATAAAGAGGGAAAGAGCAACAAAAAAGGGAACAAAGATAAAAAAACTGAAAAAGACAGGTAGTGAAGTATTTGGCAGGAAAATAAAAAAAATATCACAATTCATAGTTGAGTCTATTGTGAAACAAAAAAAATTGGCTCCTATAATCCAGGTGTTACATGGGAATCCAACTCTGTCAAATAACCAGAGAAAAGGTCTATTTACATAAAATTAGGTAGGCCATCATATTCATCTTTGTTGCGTGATTTCCATGCAGACAACATCAAACTTGTATCAGATCCACAGTCCACATCAAATGACAAAAGTGATGAAAGTGATAAATAAAAGTTTATGGCAGTCAAAATCAAGGCTTATACCGAGAAGCGAAACATTACTACATCAGTTATAACATGTGTCAGCAGCTAAATCACTCACGTTGATTCAAAATCCATTACAATCTCAGCATTCAGCTCGATTTAATCATCAAAACAAAGGCCTACACATTAAATTTTCCAAAAACAATGTCAAGTTAATTTCTGTAGAAGCCTTCCATGCCTAGTAAATGTTGCCTATATTCCTAATTTATTCATTAGGATATAGATTGAATTATCTTCTCCGATAAGTCTCCCTACAGTATTAAATTCTTTTTCCAATACTGAAACATATACACAGGACTTCCAAGTTCCAAATCACGGATATGAAACACCAAGGCCATGCAAGCTACATCAAATGTCAAACAAGAAGGAGACAAAAGTTTAAAATTTTCACCTTTTCTAATCACCGGGGGGGGGGGGGGGGGGGGGGGCGGTTTCAAACCTTTTAAAAGTTGCAAATAGTATTTGTTAACAATCTCCCAATATGATTTCAAACATAGAAATTGTACATCCAAGTCACAATTGCAAACCAAATAAAGTGTAATCATTCCCAATTACAATGCAAATGTCACCTAGTATAATGACAAGAAGATACATCAATTTCTCTTCTCTGGGGTTTAATTTATAAGCATGCTTGCACGATTCCTTCCAAGAAGCTTTCTTGTTCACAACCCTCCAAGCATTGCATGAAGCAGGAGTTGGTATTAATTTTAAGGATTCAGCCAATAAGTTAAAAGGGCTGGCACGCAGTTTTATCATGTCATTCCAAAGTGAGAACAGTTTTGAGTGCATAGGTTTCTGGCTATACTTATTGTTCAAATAGCAGAAATTCCATTAGAAATTGATCATTGTTACGTCAAAGATCTTTTAAGGTTGTGTTTAACATTAATATCCACTGAACAGATAACCTGCATTGTGTTATATAAAAATCTTATTGTCCAAAAATTCTTGTCAAGCCTCCACAAAAGTGTAGCAAAGCGTCTATTTAAAAAAATCCCAAAACGAGGCCTCTTCTCTACTGAATCATTTCATAACATCTCCATAGAATGAATAATATGTGAACTTGTGAACTAAGACCTCGCATTTCTTAAGAAGAAAACACCATTTCACCCAGCGCCTTACACTGACATTTGAGCTATGAGACAAGCTGCAAAGATGTCACCTTGCAGCATAATCAAGGTAAAAGAAGGAAATTTAATGTTTATACTTATTCGAAGTCTCACATCAAAGTGTTTTACATGACTAAATGACCTAATCCAAAGTTCTCACCATTCCTCACACTTCAACTACAAACAACCTAACTTTGATCTAAAGATTTTCTTGTTTAGAAATCTCCATAATACATTTTTAGAAAATCCATCTTATGCTCAAGAGTCCCAGAAAGTTTGCAAAATCTTCTACTCGGTCAGGACAATAGGCAATCACTTAACAGTTAACACTTATCAAGTTTTACTGTTTTACAAAGGAAGAGGAACTCAGTACCTACATTCAACTGAGAGAACACAGAAGTTTTCACCCTAAATAAATTGTGTGCTCATACTGAGCAAAAAAAAAAAAGGTTTCAGAAGGTTTGGAAGTGGGATTAGGGTGCATTTGTTTCTTACTGTTGTTGTGCGGTATCTTTTCTCTTTTTTTGTAATTTTTGGCTTCTTTCTTTCTTTCTTTTTTCCTTTTTTTGTAATTTTTGGCTTCTTTCTTTCTTTCTTTCTTTTTTCCTTTTTTTGTTTTATGGAGATCCCTCATCTCTTGTGTTCAAGAACTTTCAATTGATTTAATTTCATCAGGGGAGTGACAACTTCTTCTTCTTCAACAAACCTTAATTTTTTTTATGTTTGAACAATGTTTAAGTTCAAAAATGGAAGAAAGATCCCCCCTTGAGAAACCATTTTAACCAGAGTAGTGGTGACCCTCCCATTGTCCCACACATCCATTAAGATGTCATACACAAATATATTTCATCCATCTCTAAATTGGGAGTTAAAAATGAATAAAAAAATAATAATAAACTAAAAGGGTTTGGCTCCATTCTATAATTAGATGTATAATGAATATCATATCTTTCTAATAACCCAATCCATACCTTCTCTCTGCATTCTTCTAAGTTCTAACTAATTAACCCATTTTCTATCATCACATCTAACTCCTTCAAAACAAATTGAATCTCAAAATATATGCATGCTCAAAGAAGCAGTCCATTCCATTAACTTATTCCCCAACCCCTGCTCCTTTTTGGTCACACAACTTCAACCCAAACAGTGCATGGCAGCAGAGAGTGTCTATTCTTTTTTGAGGCCCTCAAGTATACATCATTGAGTTGAGTGTCTGACTTTATGTTTTTCAAGGCTCACAAGCACAGGCCATTGGGTGCTTTTTTTCTAATAAATGCAGGTGCGATCTTATTAATAGATAGCCCTCGAAAAAAAAGGAAACAAGGGATCTCCGAATAATAGGATACACACACAATTGAGTTGATAGGCTTCAAATCTCATCCAACCATTGCGAGTGTGTGTGCATGCATAATCTCATACACAAAACCTCCCCAAGTCATTTTTATATTTCCGAGATTTCTTAACTGCTAAAGAAAGCATTTTTATTACTGATAAAAAACACAATGCAAACAGGCCAACATCAACTTTAACTATTATACGCCATCTGCAACCAATAATTTGCTATATTTCACAAACCTTGAAGACATGTGTGATTAGTTTCAAAAAAGAAAACAATGGGCAATTGAAGCAACAAGGCCAAGTTACAAGACTTCATCCACCATGCTGTGTGTTGAGGAATATGGTTATCGTGAAATGAGCTTATATACCAAAGGAAGTGCATCCATGTTGGGTGGCTATTACAAATTCATTATGAAATCGAACAAGGTGCTTCTCGGTGAAGAATTGGTTAGTTCTACTATGGGTGCAAGTTGGAGCCGAAGGTAATAACCATGTGGTGATCTACGCGGAGGTATTGATGGTGATTTTTTATTTTTACAAAATCCTCTTCCTTTCTTTCTCCCCTTTCTTTATGTTTTTTTTTTTTTCAAAAATCCCCCGTCTCCTTTGTTCGGGGATTCTTAAAGTCATAAAACACGCCAATATCTTTCTACGGCACCCGATTGGATCATATATAGTTAGTAAACACTGTAAGTTTTAACACACTAATTTAACTCTATCGGCATGAAGAGAATCATCGTCCATCCTATCTTCTCTTTTCAGAACTCCTTTAACTCTATTCGACCATTACATGGAAGTAACAACGAAAAACACAATTTGAGCGAAACCCTAACCAAAACACAAAAAAGCAAAACGACCAACAAATGAAACGAGAAAGGGAGACAAAACGGACCTGTGATGGTTCCATGGACGATGGTCCCGTTCTTGAGCTCGATCGAGACCGTCTCGTTGTTTAGCTTCATCAAAAACCTAATTTTCACCCAAAAACAAAACAACAACAAAACGAGTTTCGAAGGAAGTTCAAGCAGAGGAAGCTTAACAAAATTAAATAAAATAAAATGAATCCATGGATCTCACCTTACGAGCTTCATTTTTGACGAGCGAGGTATCAAAAACACAAAAAGATTAGGGCTTCGAAGCAAAGGAAAGCCAGTCTTTGAAGCGGGAGCACGGCGAGTGAGGTTATAAAGAGGATTGATTGCCTGTTATGCCCTCTCGCGGGTGCATGTTAAGCTGAGTTGTGCCTCTCTTGCTGCGAGTGGAAATATCGAACTTTGGACTTTTTTTTTTTTTTTTATAAGGTCATCTCTCCCGCCCTTACTTAAATTTATATTTAAATTTTATTTAAAATTTAAGTAAAAGCGGTCCTTAATTTTACGGTCCATGATGTGTCTTTAACCATCATTTATAGTCTTACGCTAGTATATATTGCAAATCTTTTAGTGTAAAAATCACATCTTCTTCCAATTATTTTCTATAAACCATCTTTCAAAGTCCTTTCTCCAGTACATTTTTACTACTCAAGCTTTTTTTCCCTTTAAGATATTTAAAATTAAAAATTATTATAATTAATTTTTTGAAAAAAAAATAACTAATGTATCTTAGTGAATCCTTTTTTATTAGAGTAGCAAATAAGAAGTTTCAAATGATCAAGAGTATGATTTTTAAAATTAAGAAAAAGAAAAACCATTATTTTAATTATTATTTTTTCCTTTCAAGAGATGATGAAAATTTGGGGGGGTGAGAAGACATCTAATATAATTCAATTAAATATGGAGTTGAAAAAAAAAATGTCACATTTGAAAGAAAATGTGGAGATAAAGAGAAAAAAAAGAGGTTAAAAATTTGGGTAAAGATTTGAGTGTCCCTTGGTTTGGGTAAAAACTTGATTTAGTATGAAATGGGTAAATGGTTGGAGGGAGTTTTGAGTGACTTTTACTCAAATTTGAATTTGAGTAAAGACTTTAGGTATAGGATTTGGAGATGTTCTAAGTGGAATTGAACACGTGTCCTTCGGTGTGTTTAAGATGCGTTGTCTCGCAAGTTAGATTAGTAGGGTTTATGGCTTGGCTTGGGACGTATTCATTGCTGGGTGTTAGGGACTGCAAATGAGGTTGCACATGGGGTTGGATGTAACATTTTTTTTCTTTATTTTTTGAAGGGCACTCATATACTCAATCATTCATACAGTCACCACATATCCTTAATCTAACATATATCAGTCTAATTTAATATGTATTTAATTTATCAAGTAATGTATCTACTTTTTTAAAAGATAAATAGATATATATTAAAATAACTTGGAGATTGTAAAAATGACAGCAGAAACACTTGTCTTTTATTAACATTATGTTTTTGGATAATATGGATACAGTCCACAACACAACACACACGGACCACAACTATTTTTTACTTTTTTTCCCTCTCTGGTGGGAATCGAAACCATAACCTCTGCCTAGAACGGAGGGTGTGCTTACCATTGCACCAACCGCAATTAGGACTCTTATGCAATATTTCCATATTTGACTCTCTTTTTTTTAATTGTCTACTACAATAAATTGTGTGTATATATATATTTTAAAAAATGTTAAACTCAATCACATTCACATGTTTATATTTTTTAAAATAATAAACATCATCTAATAAGATATATAATTTGATAAATATTAGACTCAATCACATTCACATGTTTTTATTTTTTAAAATAATAAACATCATCTAATGAAATATATATTTTGATAAATGTTAGATTCAATCACATTCACATGTTTTTTATTTTTTAAAATAATAATATCATCTAATGAGGTATATACTTTGATAAAAGTGTATATCGCTCAATTTCGAGTTGAATGAATTCATTTTTAGTAAGTATAAGAAAATATTTAATATGATATATACAACATCCACTGAGGTATATGTTTCACTAAATTTTTAACGTGGTATATAAGATTGTGTTTTAAACTGAGAAAAAAATTGAGTGTAGCAGCACTCATATTTTTTTAATAAAACTTTAATACAAAAAAAATCATATGTTTCCATTTGATAAAACATATATAGTCATGCCATCATCGTCGTTATGATCCATAAAATCTCCCAAATTATATAAGTTACGTTCTACAATGATTTAGTGGATGAGAGAAGAATTGAATAAGCTTAATTCATTAGAAAATCTGTCTTCTTTAGCGTAGTTAAATTGTAATGATTATAAACTGATAACTTAGAATAATCATTGATAATTATATTTATGAGGGACAAGTATAATTTATTCTTGTATCCCGTATAACTATTAAAATATTCATGAACTCAACAAGGGGGTTAAGGATAATTCATTCTGTCCACCGCCCGATCAATATTTTCATTGTGACATTATCAAATTATTTATAGCCTGTGGATTTGATTTCAGGGTTTTTGTTTTGCACGTATACTCTTAGTCCATGTTTGGATTGTGGAATAAGAGTGGTTTAAGGGTAGAATAAGGTGGGATAAGAATAGATAGAGGAAATTAGGTGTTTGTTTAAAGAGTATATGTTGGAATTACTATGCTAGTATAAATGAGTATAAGAGAGTATAACAATTCTAAGTAACCCCTAGGATAAACTATACTCATTTTATCTATTCTCATGAGTTCACATGTCAAATCAACTTTTTATACCTTATCATCAAGTCATCTATCAACACCTCTTATACATCAAAGGGTCTACATATCAAGATCAATTTTTTCACACTTTATTTATATTTTATTCTGTTATCAACCAAACAACTCAACATGTTATTACTTACGTTTTCCAATGAGAATAATAAAAAACACAACCAAACAAAAAATCTCTTATTATTGTAGAATCTGTTGTCTATATTGGTATAATTATTTATCCAGAATAACTAAATTCCTCAATCCAAACGGGGGGTTAAAGATATATGATATTTGTATTAATAATATCATTATAGACACTTTATTTAATTTTATACTATTAACAAGTTTAATTTTTTTGCATGATCGTCACTCTAGTTAAGTCGTCTTTTTTTTCTCTTTCTAAATATAGTCATTTAACACCATTAAAATAAATATTCACGAGTTCAATCTGGGTGGCCAAAATCATCCTATGAGGATGATTTATAGAATCGCATGCAGCAATGCACCAGCCTCGGGAGTTTGCATGTTTAAAGGGGTTTTTAATTAAGAAAAGATGAGGACACCACACACAAAGGATCCATCCAAATGGATCATGGATGGTTTTATTTTCTTTGTTATTTTTATGGGCGCTGATACACACAATATTTTTTTTGTAGCCTGTTTTGCAGTCCCCATACTCTAAGATAACGTAGTATATACTTTATCATAGCAAATGGATCCTAACATAGTATATGATTCAAATTTTTTTTATATTTTTTCATTATGAAAAAAATACGCTAATGTATCTTAGTATACTTCATTTCATATAATAACATGAACTTTAAAAAATGAGTGTATGATTTTTAAAAAATCATGGACTGTAAAACGGGCTGCAATTGAGTCTGTGTGTATCTTTTTTCTATTTTTTTTTAGTGGCGAGCTATTGGTGCTGTTGTTAATTGGTGGGGCTCATGACATTTGGCCCGTGTACTATGGGCCTTAATATAAAGATTTTAAAAATAAGATAAATAAATAAATAGACCAGGGGTCCCATGCTCTTCATGTGTCAACGTTTATACATTGAAAACATTTGAGAGTAGGGGCGGCGTCACTATATGGTGCGGTTTAATTAACCCTATCACAAGTAGGGGGCGGTGTCACTATATGGTTATCACATAATTTTTTTTAAAAAAAGAAACTCTTGTCATCCGTTCAAACCATAGCAATCCAGCTCACCAGTGACCCTACCAGCCTACCAGTTGGGGGACCCTGTTCGATTCAGATTTTATACTTAAAATTTCAAATTATAAAAATTTATATATTGAAAAATTTTCATCTCCTTTCTCTAAGGGTCCCCAAAAGTCTTGAGGCTCGAAATCCCTACTCGCCCGGCCCGTTTTCAAGATGTGAAAGATCGGGTTTGATTCTGGGGCCCAATCCTGGCCCGTAGGCCCGTGGAGGGGTAATACAATCGAAATGAGTCACATGCACTCTTTATGTAATTTTTATTTGAATTGTAGTTGAATCATGCAAATTATTAACATTTATGTAGGTGTAGCAACCTAGTTAGGTATATGTAATTACTTAGTTTTTTAAGTAATTAATTCATTTAATATTTTTATTTTTAAAAATTCAATAGATATAATTTTTTTTCAACATTATATTTTCAATTTTGTGTTATTTTAACATTTATATACAAACGAACAACTTAAAAATAAAAAATAAAAAAATGTTAAAAATCTAGGCTAGCAGACCCGCCTGGGGGCCCGAAGCCCTGGCCCGAGCTTGTGGGTAGGGCTTTTTGTCAAAGGCAACGGGCCGGGCCCAATGCCTACCTTTCTCTGATGATTTATTTTTTTATGAATGTAAGTTGTTATATTTTCAAAAGAAAAATTTATGTTTTTGATAAATATATGATAAGAATAGATTTTTCAAAGATTTTGTGGAATTTATTTTTTTAAATGATCTCATCTATAAAAATTATTGAAGCCGCCATTGTTTGGGAGGATACACTTCATTAATTATATTACTACGTGGGGAAGTAAATTGGCAGGCGCTCGTAGTGTTCGACTCATCGGGGTAGGCTTTTTTTATTGATCCAGTTTAGCTCGAATATGATGCGCAGGATTGTGGGGTCCTCTTTGCTATCCTTCATGAGAGTTGGAGTTTCGATCTCCACTATTTGTGAGATCTTTCACCTCTCCCAGGTCAGGTTGTATCATTTTTTTCACTTTTTATTTTCAGGTTGTATCATTTTTTTCACTTTTTATTTTTTCTACTTCTCCCCCATTCTTGTTGTTTTGGCAGCAAGATTCAGACATACGTAACCAACTTTGAGTTATTATAGTCTTATCTCATTTTTTTATTAAAAAAATCTTTTTTTATATGTGGTCTCACATTATAATGATCTATATTTATAATAGAGAAAACTATGAAGACTTTTTTTACCTATTAAACATGCAATATAAAATTTATAGTTTTAAACAAAAGATGTTTAATCATTATAAATATTTGAAATAATACATACTCAATACTCAAACATCAACGAGTGTCTTTATATTTTGATTGCATTAATAATAAAAGTAAATATCATAATCATTTAGTATATGGACTTATCATATAGACCCTAAATCAAATCCACAGGATATATTCATTTATAATTTGATAGTGTCACAATATGAAAAGATTTAGAAAGTATAATGTCATGAATACAATGATAATGAGCCGTTTATTTTAATTTAATACGTGAAAAACGCATGTTTATCTGAAAAGGCATGACCATCTAACATGATTAATTATGAGATACGTATAATAGTTTTAGTAAGATATATGTACAAGAAATGTTTTTGAAGCCAAATTTCTCTCACATTCAACCGACTTGTGCATGTGGTAACATATGAATGTGATGTTTTTTTTTTTAAAAAATTCTATCATTTCATTAATGGTTGTTTTTCTTCTCCATCAATTGATAATTCCATATAAATATCTGGCTTTTATATGTATTTATAAAATATATGTGATGATGTGTTCTGATTTAATTTGATTTCCCAGGTAAAGAAAGAATTTAAATAAAATAAAAAAAATTAAATTTGTGGATCATGATTTTAATAATTAATTTATTTTGTTGCCTGAAAAACAACAAACACATCCGTATATATAAATATATTCAAAACTTCATTAATGGTAATTCATGCTTAGGATCCCGATATCAATTAAGCTTTAAAGATGAAATAACCAATCATTTAAAAAAAAAACATGAATGCATTTGCTCATACAAAAATAGTTTGTTATTTTATTGGAATTATTTCTTCATGATTTAATCTAATCATTTATATAATATATAAGTATACTCCAAATGAGTAAATTTTATTTTTGATATTTTATAGTTTGTTGTAGATAAGATTAATTGGCGTAACAATTTGTTAGGAGTTTCCCCCACCCGTTCATGTTTTCTTAGCTTACTTGTTTTGATGTTATATCTTTATTTCTATTCTCCTACATTTCAGATTTTATAATTCGAATTCAGTTATGAAATCGAGTTCAGTTATAAAATCAGGTAGTAAACATCTACCTTTCTTAAAAAAAAAACAATTTGTTAGGAGTTAAAATTCATAAGGATATTTATCTATCTATAACTATATATATAGGAAAAATCCATATAATCCCTATAAACCACTTGAAATCTATATAACTCCCTGACTTTTCCTGAAATCCAGATAACCCATTAAAAACACCTATATAAATCCAAATAGTCCCATGTGTTAAATTTTTATTGATTCTGCGAATATTCTATTTGGTTAATCTTGACTGAAAACATAGTATATCAAAAATCCTCTATAATATATTAAAAAGTCAGTTAATCCTATACAAATGACTATTTTATCATTCCACATAAGATTTTATAATCTATCTGGAGAGGTAAAATCTTCATTAATAGTGGGTTTTCTGTATTTTAAACAATTTGTAGGTTTATTTAGCATATTGTGTTCTTAATTAGAGTTAAAAAACGAAATATTCACAAAATATTTCTTATTTGTCAAATGAAGTTTAATCAGAGAGCTATTTAGATTTACATAAATATTTTCAGAGGACTATATCGATTTCAAGCAGTTTACAGGGGTTATTTGAATTTTCTATATATATATATATATATATTGATAGTAGATATTTAGTTAAATCTGTTTAATACATTGAAAATGTTCAACTTGGACCCTACTATTAAACATACATTGCAACTTGCAAGCACACATAAAACATATACTATTATATATTATATAAAAATAAAATAATCCACCACAACTGACGAGTTATAAGCCTGCCACGTAGGGGACAAAGAAAACAAAAATTGTCCGCAGAACCGAAATCTCTTTTCACGAACATCTCGCCCCTCGAGAAATAAAATATAAAAGTTTTGTTTTCATATATATCTCTATAAATCTCATTTTATCAAAATACCCTGGTGAGTTATTTTCAGCCATACCTCAAACTCTCAAAGACCCCTCAAAAGGGTATCCGTATTAGACTTCAATATTATAAGTCCAAAGTCATCAAAAAAATCTCTTCAATCATTTACCTACACTCATAACAAATCAAGTTTTTCCTTAAACTTTTATCTAAATTTTCAAATGTTATTTTTTTTTCTAACTCCACATTTTTAAAAAAGATTTGAGTTAAAAAAAAGTGATGGTTGAAGACACTAAATCAAATAAAGCTTTTACTTAATTTTTAATAAAATCTGGATATAAGTTTGAGTAAGGATTGAAGATGACCTTAACACTAATAAAGTTCTATACTAGGATACTTTGACAATATAGAATTTTTTAAGGGATGTGCATATAAGAAACCCCAAAAAACAAACTCCCACCCGCCAGCAGTCCACGATCTCCGCCTTACATAACAATCACTCCAACTCTCCATCACAACCGTCCATCACAACCGTAAAACCCTTGAAAAAACCGCATATAATATAATATCTTCACCGGAGGTAACCCCAAGCGGAGAAAACAAAAACGAAAAACACGCCAGGGGGAGAGTATAAAAAGGTATAAGGCGAAAAGAGGGACTGATTTTTTGTTTTTTTGCCGTTTTTGGAAGGGTGAGGGGGATCCGGTGGGCCTATCCATTTTCGTCGTGTTTTTGTGTGTATAAATAGCGCCGAACACCTGAGAAGACCCAAAAAAAAAAAAAAAAATTAAATCAAAAGAAGAAAAAACAAAATTAGGGTTTATATATATCAAATTCGTTAGTCTTCGTTTCTCTCTCTGGTTCAATAGCTAGCTTGAAAGGTTAGATTTCTGTGTCTGATTTTTTTTTTGACGTTTTTGTCAATCGATTGGATTATATGATTCTAGTTCTCTGTTCTTCATTTTTTTTTTTGAATATTTTACTTATTTTAAGAAATTTTTAGATACATAAATATGTAATTGTTTACTCTGGATATCTGCATTGCGTGATTTTGTATTTTTTTTGTTTCGATCAGTGTATCAGATGCTGGAAGCTCTGTTTTGTTTTGTTTTGAACTTTTAATTGTTTTAATTTTTTTTTTAAAATCGGTATGTGAAATCTTGTATTTCAGAGCTAGATAGTTCAATATAGCATGATTTTCGCATGTATAAACAAATTTTTTTTTATTTACAAAAGATGATTGAAAGGTGCTTTATGATTTACATAAATATTTGGGAATTTTGCATTTAGAATATGATGTTGTTTGTGAAATAATATATTAATATTAATGTTATATCGTATTTTACAAACAGTCAACGCAAACGATCCTAGTTACGGAGTAACTCTGAAATTTTTTGAATGTTAAAAAATGTTTAACGATTGAGTAACTCTTTGTATGTATTGACTAAATAAAGTTTTGTTCACTGAATTGTGTATTTAGTGTCTTTGGGATCGGAGTGTCCCTTTATTTTGGATGGTTTTAGTATATTATTCATAACTTAAGATTAACCCTCATTTTTTGTCGGTGTCTTCACATTGTTGTAGAAGTTTTTGTGCGTGCATCTCGTATTTAATCATATCTGTAGTTTTACTTATTTGGTATCATTTATGAGTGTACATTTATTGTACCGAATTGGAAACCCTGTCGAATATTTGTCGGATATGAACTTCGTGACTATGCTAATGATCATAAATGAATATGAATCAGAAGAACTTATATTTGGAAATTTTTTGTGCATGGTTGCGATATAAGAGGATTGGGTTATTTTTAGTACAAGCAACTTTAGATTGATGGAAATAAATAATTTGATCTTCTTTTTCAATACCTTATTTGTGCTCTTTTTTTTATTATTTTTGTGATGATTTTTCCTTTGTTTTACAGGAAATTATTTTAGTTTTGGAATGGGTTCAGGGGACGTGATTGTTTGGGAGCAGGGGCACAAAGAGAAGTTTAATCAGCAGAAGTGGACTGTTTGTTTGCATGCTTTCACAGATTTATCTCATATCTCACCCGCCACTTTTGTATTCCTTTTGAAGGAGTGTTACATATGTGGTAAGTTGGTTTGCAATGATTTCCACATGTTGCCATGTGAGAATTCATATACAATGCGAGAATGATGGAATAGTATTATAGTGTTGATTTTTTTTGTGGGGTGGGGGTTATTTTGATTATTTTTATGTGAAATCTAAAAATAGCAATATCAACCCTTGTCCATTTGTTAAACGAGTTTTCCTGAGTTAATTCATCCTTTTTTGCTTTCTTTGTTTAATATATTCCTTTCACATGCATCACAGGCATGCTGACATGCCATGGGGGAGAAATAGTTGCCTGAGGGATTCATTGACCATGGTTTACAAGAAGAGAATTATGGAATAAATGTTTATCATATGCTCTTTCATATAATTAGAAATTATCTTTGAAATATTTTTTTGTTCTCCATTATATTGAGTTCAACCATATATAACATGTCATCCACATCATTTTGCATCTAGAGGGCCTTCTTATTGTATAATTAGGTCCCCCAACTGATGCATCAACTAATTTGTTATTTTATCTAGACTGTTATCAAAATATGTAACTGGTGGTGATTTAGTGATTATAAGCTTTGAGGGTTTTCATGATGTTCAAAATTGAAGGTGATATTGCATAGCTACAAATACTGTTTTCTTTGAACTGTCTTTTACTTTGTGATATATTATGCAGATTGGTTTCTTCTATAGTAATTTGGTTCTCCTTAGTCTTTTTATTTGGAAAAAAAATTTAAGGTGTTTTTTTTTAAATTCTTATATTATGCCCTTTATATACTTCACACTGACTATTTTTACAAATTTGTTGATCTTTGCCTTTCTGCATGCTTTAACAATTTACCCTTTTCCGTTGGCTGCTATGCAACTGTAGGGTTAAGCTGCTAAGACTATTGTTATGTTTCTGATTAGTTTTTCCTCTGGTTTCTTGGTTGATAGGCACAATTAAAGCAACTATGAAGTTCAAGGTGCTCCAAGAATATGTGGAGTTATCCCTGTACAACAAACCCCAATCGGGGCCTAGTTCATTCATCATACAGTGTTTGTATATCTTACCCTTGTTGGGGCCTGTATATACTGAAGGCTTCAGTCACCTGTTGCTTTCCTCTTTTCGTCGTTTTCGAAAGACGGAACCAATTCTCGCAGATGATTCCAAGTCCAAAAGGCTTGTTGCACAGTTATTTCTAGATGTTCTCGCTACCAATATTGTCCATGAAGAGCGGATTCTTGTAAAGATTCTTGAAATTTTTGATATTGGATTGGAAGACATTGCTGAAGCATTATACGGTTCCAAAGCGAATGATGCTGGTTTAGCCTTAGCAATGACATTTGTGGAACAGTACATCTTCAGTTTTACAGAATCCCATTCTTATATGACTGCGGTCACTCTTCTAGAACATTTTTCTATCCGCCTGTCAGGCCAATCTTTTCTTCTCAAAATGACGGAAGACAATCAGTTCAAAGCAGCGGAGAAATGGGCAAAATTTATGGGGAAGCCGATGATATGTTTGCTGATCCAGAAGTATCTGGACATGAAAATGCTAAAGCAAGCTTACAATCTTGTAAAACAGCATAAACTCAAGAAGGAATTTCCACATGTGAATCGTCTATACAAAGAAAGGTACTTTTTCTTATCCTGCTAAATTAGTCTTTGTTTCTTTCTTGGATTCTTGACCCCATCTAGCTTCTCTCTCATATATGCAGTTTAGTTAAGAAGCTGGTAGAGGAAGGATGCTGGGATGTTGCAGAGTTAAGCATTCAAAAAGATAGACAGCTTATTGAGTACCTGGTAACAGTATAATGCAGCAAACTTTAGCTATTCATGAGCATATAATGTTTGTGATTTGGACTTGTTTGAATAACTGTTTGTACTCTGGATAAATATATTGCTGTCTTGGTTTTCATACGCCTTTGTAATGAATCTTTGCACACTTATTTTGTCAAAGAATAATGTTAGGTACAATCCCAAATGCAGCCTCCACATGTTTTAATTTTTTTTTTAAATAGTAAACCTTGTCTGATGAGGTTATGCTTTAATGAAAATTGTATATCGCTCCATTTCGAATTGAATGGATCTATTTTTATCAAATGTAAAAAACAATAAAAAATAAAAATAATGAGGTATATATCTCACATAAGGAGGTGGATACCTTATTTGATGGTTAACGAGGTATATGAGATTGCATTTGAGGCTGTAAACAACGCCCTTTGTTAAACATGTATCGTCCTTTATCAAAAAGAAAAAAAAAGGAAAGAGAAGAATAGTTTATTATTATTATTATTATTTGGTAACTTAATGTTTGGTTTTTTCTCAAGCATGAAAATTTTTGGCATCTTTTTGAAAGCCTGTTTTTTCGTGTCTCTGGTTCAATTTTATGGATTTGAATTAATCCTGAAGGTTTAATTGGATTATTTCACACGCATTCTTGCAGTCGTATTTTTGACAATCTCTTGAAATTGGATTTGGACATTGTCATACTTTTGGGTATTGACTTATTAGTAGTTTTAAGGACTCCCATGTTCTTCCTGCTTTGGGACCCAGAAGTTCTTATAAAACTTGCAATCAATTCAAACTTATTTCTGTTTTGAACTCTAACTAAGACTTGTTCATTTTTTGTAATATAATTAAAGGTGTATTTAGCTATGGAAGCTTGCTACACAGAGAAAGTTGATGAATTATGTGATCAATACTCTCTTCAAGGTTTTGTCAATGATGCAGGTAGGGGAATTTGATGAATCTCTTATTAGACAAGGAGATAACACACACACACGTAGTACAAACTTTGGCTTTCTGCGATATTGGTTTTCTGAAGTTGCAGTTTATTTTAAACATGTGTGAAGCATGATAATGGCCTATGTGGAATAGTGCATTAATTAATTGTATGAAGTAAGGTTACACATGAGGGAAAAAAAACCTGATGCAAATTATATCAGATTACAAAAGCAATTTATATATAATTTTACATATTATACATCCTGTTCCTCCCCTGGCTGCCTTTTTTGGGCCCCATGGAATGACAATAATACTCTAGAGCCATTGGCCCATTTCCCATGTCACTGGCCAAGTTTTGCTTCTTTTAAACCACCAACACATCACATGACAATGAAGAGCGTGTTTCCTGATGAATCTTTTCAATACCTCCTGATTTCCCTTGGTTTTTTTAAAAGATTACTCAGATGATGACAGTGGATAGAAGATGAAACTCAATCAGTATTGGGGTGTGGTGAGTCAGGGCGCATTTCTGTAGTTTCATGTGACCAAGTAAAACCACCATCATCCATGGGGTAGTTTCTACATGCTCTAGGTTGGCTTGATAGAATGGAAAATCTGGCATCTGATGCCTGGAGGTTGCTCTGTTAAATGGATAATTACATGCATTGAAAGGAGCTTTTAATTTGTATGACTAAAATACTTCATCAGCCATGGTGATCATCAAAGCTACAGTAGATTAATACAATCGATATATTACGAGATTTTAATTCCACTTAAGTAATTAGTTTACACAAGTAAAATGATACCTAGAATTTTGTTTTTTTAGTTTAATTCTACTTTCTGTTACATTACCAACCGAGAGATGCAGTTCACTGTGGACCTATATACTTCTTGTTTCTAGAAACCATGGTTTCTCTATTTTCATATGCAGTTCCTCAAGTGAATCCCATTCAGGATCATTATTTGCATTACACTGAGTTGTCTTTGGAAGACATTGTATGGGTTGATGAAATTGATGGGCTGTGGAGTGCTACAAGCCACATTGAGGGGTGTAAAGTTATTGGACTGGATTGTGAGTGGAAGGCCAATTATGAAAAGGGGAGCAGGCCAAACAAGGTAATTGTCAATTCAATTTTTCCTATTTACTTACTCATGCATTGGTTGTTTTTTATCTTAATTTAATTGTATTGGATCATTGAAATTCGTGGTTCTTTTTTAAAATTTTGTGACCGGCAATTGTTCTTCAAATTAATGACAAACCAAACATGTG